>RYFJ01003193.1:0-316110 GCA_003991445.1 Oryza meyeriana var. granulata
ACGCGCAGTCCTTTACATCGCGAAGCATCAGGACAACCCTCTCCTTCGGCGTCCGACTTTCGCTAGGCCTTGAGCCAATCCGAGTTAGCCGAGAAGGGGAGAGGTCGTACAATTTCCCGCCACAACTCCGCGACGCTGCGCATTCTTTTTATTCGCGCAAGCCGACCCGATCTCCAGCAATCAGTTTGGACACGCAACCTCCGTTTCAAAAGATTGGATCTGAGAGGTCGAGTCGTTCTCACTCCGATAAACTATTCGGAGTCCGACACCAATCGGGCAGCGGTCGAGCGCTAGGTCGGACTTAATTCGGCAAGCTTCCCCCTCTCCCGCCGAGATCGTTCATGGCTTCCAACACCATCTCGCAGGTACGCCGACTACAAGAAGAGTGACAAGCAGGAGGCGCGCCGATTACAACCAGAGAGGCCAACCGCGAAGCCCTCATAAACGAAGCTACGACAGGCGGGCGAAGTCGCTCGCAACAGATCCTCCAAAACCAAAATGCGCGACCACAACGTCTTCGTCCACACCACAACAGAACGTTTCTGCCGCCAGCAACTCTCCTTGGACACCCTCGTAGCTCGGCCGGATCACTAGCGCCACCCGACTATCGCCCAAGATCAAAGGCGATGATCACAGCTGCTGCTTGTCAGCCAGCAAACAACGTCGGTACACTGCTTATACCGACCAACGTCAGGTCTTCTGCGGCAGGACCTCATCTGCATCAAACACGAACGCTGGGCGGCCGGCTCAGCCGCAACGCGAAAGCCGCAAACAACGCTCGGCAAATACCAATTGAATGACAACCGCGGCGTCGCCAGTACGACCGCCGACCCAATCAAGACCTCCGAGTGTCGACTGGCACCGCAGACCTCGTCACCACCAGTAAACGCTCACGCGAAGAACGCGAAAGAATTTGAACACGCCGACTGGAAGATGAAACGAGGCCGTTCGTATCCACCACGAGCGACTACATCGCCAAGATTGGAGATCGGACCCCTCACGAAGACGAAGGCATCCCAGCCTTCACTCGGGAGCTACAGGACGTCTGTGGCCGACTGGCTTAAGCCCACTGGGATCGGAAAAGTACGACGGCAAGACAAACCCGAGTCCTGGCTCACGTTACACCCTAGCAGTTCGGTGCTGCTGGGGCGACAGCAGAGTCATGGCTAACCTACCTCCCAGTCGCGGCTAGCTGACTTGGTGAGGAACATAGCTGACAGGCCTCCCGAGCGCGTCGATCGGTTCCTGGGACAAACTCAGGGAGCGGTTCAATCGCTAACTTTCCAGGGGGACCTACGACAGACCCACTTCGAGCATGATCTTTATCAACTGCACCAGAAGAAAAACGAGTCTTTGCGCGAATTCATCAAAAGGTTTTTCGAAAGCGCAACCAAATTCCAACCGGTCAAAGACAAAAACGTCATCGCTGCCTTTCGCAAAGGGGTAAAAAGACGCTCCGGCTTATTACAAAATTCACTCGGAAGCCACCACCACCGGTCGAGCCGACTCTTCGACATGGCCAACAAATATGCCGACTCGCGAAGCGGCACGGAGGGCCCTCGACGAGAAGAAGGAGCCCCGACAGAAAAACAGAAGGTCGAAGCCGACAACGAAAAACCGTCTCAAAACAAAGTCTGCAGCCGTAAGCGAAGAGTTGGACAACGAGTTGGCCAAAAGGAGCGCAGTCAGTCGCGGCCCCAGCGAACAACGACTACCAGAAAGTCATGGAGCGGGCCATGCCCCTTTACACCCCAAGGGAAAGCACGCAGCCGAGACGTTGCTATATGCTCAGAAGTTGCCTCCGACAGACTTCATTGGTCTGGCACCGACAAGCGACAAAGAACAAGCCTAGACTCGGTCCGGCTGATGATTCTAAGATCCTCAAGCCCGAGCTCAACCAAATCTTGCGGTGCCACTCGCGTACGATCAAACGGCAAACAGAATCTTCAGCGCACAACATCAACACGGTCTCCACAGTCAACACCCCCCAAACCTGCGCTGGTCAGAGGATGCCATCAATCGCGCAGAGTCACCCAGATCGGGTTTCCCACCCGCGAACGCTATCCACTCGTCCCTCTGGCCGGTCGTCACGGAAAACATCATGCTGAAGAAACCCTCATCGACGGAGCAGCGCGCTTAATATCTGTTCGGCCAAAATTGTTCACGAGATGAAAATTCCTCGTTCAGAACACCGAGCATGCGCCCGTTCCACGCGGATAATTCCCGGGTCCTTCATTAACTCCACTTCGGCAGATTAAATTTGCCCGTAACCTTCGGCACGCGATAACTTCCGCCACAGAAAATGTCTGTCTTCGAGTTGCCGACTCGAGACTGCGTATCCACGCGATACTCGGACGACCGGCACTCGCCAAAATTTATGCATACTCAGCCGCGTTATCTCCCGACTGGGCGAACGGCATGCCCTTCTCAAGCTACTCAAAAGAAGGGCGACAATTTCCAATGGACTCCAGAAGGCCCAGCGAGCCTTCGACGACTTCAAGGAATTCCTCACATCACCCCCCGTGTTGGCGTCCACCTCGTGCCCCAGAACCGCTAATGCTATACTGGACACTCTGTGCGGCCAACAACATAGGTATCAGCACGGTGGCTGTGGTTGAGCCGATCCCGAACAGGGTCATATTCCAAAAAATACAACGGCCAGTCTACTTCGTCCAGCGACTGCCTGCCGACTCCAAAACGAGAATATCCGCAGGTCTCAGAAGCTGCTATATGCCTACTCATCACAGTCCGGAAGCTGGTGCATTATTTTCCAAGCACATTCCAAGTCCACGGTGGTCACAGCATTTCCACTCGGGGATGTTCCTTCATAATCGCTGAGGCCATCGGCAAATCGCTAAATGGCGCACTCGAAGCTTCTTTATGGCTGTTCGACATCACCTTTCAGCCACGGATAGCAATTAAGTCTCAAGCTCCTAGCCGACTTCATGGCCGATGTGGAGCAGAATGTCAATCCTTTGCCTTACACCAAACAGCAAATGCTAGGTAGTTACTGACAATGTACTTCGACGTTCCCTACGGATCGGAGCGCAGGTTCCGATCATATTGACGTCCCACTGAGCGGAAAAACTAAAGTACTTCTACAAATCCACTTCCCGGCTTCCCACAACGTCGCCAAGTACGAGGCACTGTTCATCGGGCTCCGCATCGCGATATCACTCGGCATACTTCGACTGGTTGTGCGCGGGATTCTCACTCGTGGAACGCCAATGTCATGAAAGACTGACCTGTCTCGACGACACCATGGCGGCATACTGCCAGGAGGTCCGCAAGGCTAGAAAACAAGTTCGACGGGTTGGAGAGATCACACATGTCCTGCGCCCAATAACAACGACGCAGCAGACGGACGCTGGCAAACATGGATCCAAGCGAAAGCATTCCAACTGGAATCTTTGTCAGAGCAACTGTACGGAGCCATCAGTCAAAAGAAATCGGCACCGGAGCAGTCGGGCAGGCGAGCCTACCCCGACCACAAATAAGGTGCTGCACATATGTCAAACCTGGAGGACTCCTGTTGTCAAATTTCTCCTGGACACCAACTCCCAGAGATCGCAAGTCAAGCGAGCAGAGATAAAGCCGTTCGAAAAGCAAAAAGCTTCCTACTAGTCGGAGCAAGACCGTACCGAAGAAGCGCATCCGCGTGTCCTCATGCGCTGCAGCACCCACCGAGGAGGCAAGCAGATTCTGCATTTCGATTCCACTTGGGCCATATGTGGCAACCACGCCGCACCAGCGACGGTAGGCGGAAGCTTACCGCAGGATTTTTCTAGCCCACAGCGTAACAGACGCCAAAAGACATCGTCGCAATCTGAGTTGCCAGTTCTACGCAAGACAAACATATCTTCCAGCCCAGGAACTCCAAAACTATCCCCATTTCCTGGCCATTTGCGAGTATGGTTGGCCGACATGGTCGGGCCCTTCAGAAAGCGCCCAGGAAGGTTCACACATTTTTATTGCGTCGCGTGGATAAATTCACCAATGGGATCGAGCTAAAACCCGTGCAACAATTACAAGCGGCATGAGCAAAGACTTCATCTTGTAGTATACTATACCAATTTGGAGCCCCTAACTATCAGTCATTCAACCTGACAACGGTACTCAGTTCGCAAGCCGGTGTTATCCAAGACTTCTGCGAGGATTCGGCATCCAAGATCTGCTACGCACTGTGGCCACACCTGCGGCAGCAACGGGTAGGTCCTAACGAGCCAACGGTGCACGTAATGATGGTCTACAAGCATCAAGGCTAGATATTCGACCGACTTACAACCATATGAGGCGGGTACAAAACTCCATCCGTTCTCTGGCCTCCAGAACCACGTTAGTCCGGAGCAACAGCGATGGCAATCCCCATTTCTCCCTGTCTACCGTCGAGGCATGCTACCTACCGAGTTACAGTTCATGGCTCTACACGAGTCCGGCTTACTCAAAAGATGACTCCAACAATACCGCCGACTGGTGACAGATCAGCTGAAGAAGATAAGAGACACCGCAACAATCCAGTTGGAAGGTATCTCCAAGGCCTACGTCGCTACCACAATCAGCAATGTCTGTGGCACGCTCTTTGGTCGGGGATCTCCGTTATGAGGAAAAGTACAAACCACCAAAGACCAGCATAAGTTATCCCAACTGTAAGGCCGTTACATATAGCCGAGGTCACGCGCCAGCGGGCCTACACCGACTGGAAAAAACCGAAGACGGCGTTCATCAGCAACTCATGGAACATTAAGAACAGCTACGATCCTTTCTATACCTGAGTCTATAATTTTCATGTGCTACAGTTTTCTGACTCACTACGCCGCTGTATCAACCAGTATGATCGGGGGCTGCTATGTATATATGCTGCTCTGTCAATAACATTACCAAGCTTATTTCACTTCTGGTTACGAATCCTACTATCACTGTCAACGTTTGCCCGAGTACAGCTCCTACTCGAACGTTTTTTTCGATAGACTAACCGCGTGCACTACACGGTCAGGAAAGCTTTAATGACAACTGAATAAAATAGCTTGCGCATTGACACATATTTACACAAGCTTGTTACACAAGTTTATATATCACCGACTACATACATGTTGCCCTTACAGACCCAGGTCTCGGTAATTATTTCAGCAGTCGGTCTTCTCCCGGCAATCACATCCACGCGCCTCCTCCGCGGGCATCGTCTCTTCGGCCAACCCCCTCCCCGATGGCTTTCACATATCTGCCCTTGGGTTTAGGCCCATGTCTCCGCCCTGAGCTGATCGAAGTTGCCACTCTTCAAACCAGGCCTCCCTCCCCGCATGACACGCCCTCCATCTCCGCCTTCAACGCCCGGGCTGCTCCAGTTCTGGGAGGTGGGGGCTACCTCGACCAAGATTCCGCTCATCGCCTCATTGCGGTCGACAAGCTTCTGGCTCAGAGAATAATAAAAAGCGAATCTAAGACGTCAGACATCAAAAACAAGAAGATGGCCGAGGCTCTCCCACAAGAATCATGACCGTTGACCCCTGGACCCGCTAATAGCGGCGTGAAGCAACCTTCGCACTCCCTCCTCGCGACGACTTCATCGAGCCTGCAAGCTTTTTCGCGACTATCCGCCAGAATACACATGTACCGTCGCGAGATGTCCATGTAAAGGTCCGGGGCATCACACGCGGAGAGCTTCGACTCCGAGCAGATGTGGGACTCTGCAGCGACGGCAGCGAACGACGACCACGACGATGGGCCCCTAGCCTCACGCCACCGATGCCCCCGCGCCTCGGGGATGGCTCAGGGGCTCAACATGACTTCTGCAACAGGCGACACCTTAGGGCTGAGGCCCTCGACCTCAGCGGCCGCCCCTCGGTGAGTGGCGCGGCGGCCTTGCAGTCGGGACCACCTCGGTCTCCGTGACCAGGTGCCTCCGGCTCGGCAGTGTGTTCGCAGTGCCGCTCGGCCGAGCGAGCCCTTCAAAAAAAGAGGATCGGTCAGATTTCATCTCAAAATGAGATCGTTATCGGCTCGCTCCGCCATGGCGACAACAAGACATCAAGACATTACATCCGACACAACAAGAATTGTAGAAGACTCGCAGCAGCGCACTCTTGGAAGACCTTTCAAAATTCTCCTGCGGGCGGACCACTCCCGGTGGAGCGCTAGCTCCGGCTCGGCCGGTCTCAGGACGTCACAATTGGCTGGTGGCGCATTCACACCCGCGTTGGCCCTGACTCCGACAGTGATCGCTTGGACGCCTCTGCTCCTGTTCTTAGTGTTTGCGCCAGTGACGTCGGCCCCTGCGCCGGCGTACGACCGGATCGACCAACATTTGGCTTCAAATCCGCAGGTCTCAACCTGGGCCGATCGAATGGGCGCGTGCTAGCGGCGTCCTTTATTTTCAAGCTTCCGCTCACGGCGCGCGCCGTCATGGCAACCGCCTCGCCCCGATAGTAAAACGGCTTCTTCCCCGCTCCCTTGGAGTCGGGTTGGCAGCAGAGGACTCCGGCCTCTTCTTCGACGCGATGGCCGACAATGGATGGAGTCTTACATCAAACTCCACGCACCACTACAAAGAAAATCGACAAATACATCATATGCTCCAAAATTTAGACATTTGAAGCCCGCAGGCATACGCTACAAGGGAAGACGGGCATGTTACTCGGTCCGGGGCTGGTTGTGCCTGAAAGACACAAGCGTCTTCTTCTTGTCTTCGGGTTTCAATAACCCGCCGGAGAACGTATCCGACAAGGTCTCCGTACCTTCCGCTCGTCGGCCGACTCCCGACTAACTCGGCATGTCATTTTTTCCTGATAGTCCCAGCCGAACGCGGCTCCCAGCTTCAGGGCTGGAAGCGCCGGTCAGGAACCGCCTGGCTACCCAGGGCAGTCTGGGCCGCCTTCTTAAATTATCCAGCTTCACAGCAAACAGGTGCATGACCATCTCCCATCATAGGTCGGGTCCGACCCGACCAATTCGGCGAAAACACCCGTGGCAAGCCTGGTAAAATGGCCGCAAGGAGTGCTAGATTTGCGCAATAGAACCACTAATGGCTCAGCCTTTCAAGGAGGATTTCAAGGGAAGGTCAAGATACACTTTTTCCTATCACCCCTCAATTGAGACCAAGAGCCCCCCCCATTACACTGATGTAGATTTGGAGGCAAGGCTTAATGTGGAAACGATTCCTGAAAAAGAAATGGGTTCACATCCAACAGCACTCACACAGAGTGACAAAAATAGAGATCTGAAGATTGAGTTGGGGTTCAAATGCACTAACTCCGGCCCACAGAAATCAAGGAATGCGACGGAAGAGAAAATCAGAAGACGGAAGCACAAGCCTCGATCGAAAAAAGGAGGCCGAAAACTACCGTTTCGTCCATTCGGGATTTGGCCGACTCAGTCGCCTGGCGCCGCCAGTGAATCACTTCTTGTCTGGCAACTTTCAGCTCACTTTCAGCCGCTTGCAGCATTCACGAGCCGCAGTCGAAATCGCCAAGAACTCCCAGCGCACCATGAGATCCGAAGCCTTCGGCTATGACCGGGGAAGCAATGAAATTGGGAAAGCAAAATCGGGGGCATGGACAAGTGAAGAGGATTGGAAGCGCCCGAGTTCAGGTGGGAATGGCCTTCTAGCTAACCCTAAGCCGAGCATGGCGGCGAGAAGTTGGGCGCAAAGCTGGAAGACAAGCAGGTTGGGCTGATTGGGAAGATTGAAGGAATCTTCTCTCTCCCCTTTTTTATAGAGCAAAAGATGCCGACTAAGATGGGCCTAGGCCTACACCAGTCAGCACTGGGCCACCAAGATATGAGTTCCTACAGTAGCATGCTCATGTGGGCCGCCTCTGCGCGCACCGTTGCTTGACTGGCTTTCCGCCACCAAGATATTTCCCCTAATAGCATCTTTGAAACCGGTCTTGAGCGAAGCGACCGCAAGCCATGGCTTGACTGGCTTGGCGTCTGTCTTCACGTTTAGGCGTGCTCGATCACCTCCCTGGTACGCCCGGCATTGCCGAACGGTTTCCACGCGAAGATTCATTGTTGGCTTGGATGAGGTGACGAGCCGCGTCCCTATTTGGTGGTCGAGTCCGGTCCCGACTAGAGCAGTCTTGGGTCAGAAGGGTCCGGGGATCTTCTTCGTGTCAGAGTCCGTTAAAATTCCCGACTTCGCTGCTTTTTCGCCGAACTTGATCGTGCTCGTACTTCTGTCTTGTGACGCTTGCCGAATGCTATCCGCTCCCGACTGCCGCCTCTTGTTGATGAGCCAGTTACGCAGCTCTCCTTGTCGCAGGTGAAGGCTTGCTGATTGTCGACTACCCCCTGCGAGGAGAGACTCCCGCTGGCCCAGATCTTCTAGCACCCAATGAAGTATTATGGTATCGCCAGAAATTTGGCGATGACCGGTCGTACCGGTATCGCCTGGTACGTGTCTCGAAGTCGGCGACCTCGAAGCAGACGTTTCAGCAGAATCTATCCCACGTGCCGAGGTTACCGGGCAAGGTTATCTGCCCGAGTGGAGTTGATGACAGCCGAATTATCCCGTGGAGGGCGCAGTGCTCTGCCGTATTCTAGATAGAGGAATCTTCAATCTCGTCCAAAAGTCTTGATGGCGAACAGAAATTGAGGAACCGATACCTCCATCGATTGAGGGTTTTCTTCAGCCTGATGTTATCTGACACGGCGTCCAGGACGACGTGAGATAGCGTCCCGGTGGAAACCCGATCTAGTGAATCTGGGCGCTCCGGATTGAAGGTGATGGCATCTCTGACCAGCGCAGTATTGGGGGTGTCGGCCGGGGAGACCTGTTTGATGTCACGCGCTGAAAGCTCGTTTCGCTTGATCGTACAGCGAGTTGGCTCCCCGAGATATGGTTGAGGGCCGGCTTGAGGATCTTGGAAATCATCAGCCATACCCGAGTCTGCTTTGTCTTTGTCCTTGTCCTGTGTTTGTGGCGCCAGACGATGAAGCCTGCTCGGAGCGCAAACTTCTTGAGGATGTTAGCAGTCTTTGGCAGCGTGCTTTGCCCTGGGTTTTGAAAGGGGCATGGCCCTCTCGATGACTTTCTGTATCGTTGTTCCGCTGGGCCACCGCCGACCGACTGCGCTCCATGTTGGCCACCTCGTTGTCCGGACGTCGCGAACAACTTGCGCTGCCAGACTATTTTGAAGACGGTCTTCGTTGTCGCTCGCCTCTGCGTCCTCTTCGGGCTCCTTCTTCTCGCGAGGGCCTCAGCGACCGCCTCGGCCGGTCCGCGTATTTGTTGGCTCTATGTCGAAGAGCGCCCGGACCAGGATGGTGCTTCTAAGTGAATTTGCGATAGCGGAGCGTCTTTTACCCCCTTGTGAAAGCGGCGATATGGCCTCGTCTTGTTAAGTTGGAATTGGGTTGCCGCTTTTCAGAAAACCCTTTTGATGAATTCGTGCAAAAAGACTCGTTTTTTTTGGGCAGTTGATAAAATCATGCTCCGAACGGGTCTGTCGTAGTCCCCTAAATTAAGCGATAAGAACCCCACCCCTGAGTTGGGCCCCAGGAACCGACGATCGCCCTCGGGAGGCCTGTCAAAGCCATTGTCCTTCACTGAGTCAGCTAGCGACGACTGGGAGGTAGTTTAGCCATGACTCTGCTGTCACCCCCAAAAGCAGCTCGAACTGCTAGGGTGATGTGTTAAACGGTTGAGCCAGACTTCGGGGGTTTGTCTTTGCCGTCTACTTTTCCGATCCCGGTGGCTTAAAACGCCACTCGCCAAAAAAAAGAACGTCCTGTAGCTCCCGATGTGAAGGCTTCGGGATTGCCTCGTCTTCGTAGCTCCGACTCCGATCTTGCGGTGGAAGCCGCTCGGGTGGAGGGGGACCGAAACGCTCATTTTTTCGTCCTCCAGTCGGGGTGGCGTTCATCTTCTTCGCATTCTTTTTCACGTCGAGCGTTTTATGGCTTGGCGAAGTCGTGTGCAGTCGCACTCGGAGGTCTGGTCGGTCAGCAACGTACTGGCGGATTGCCATCGGTTTGTCATTGTTGGTCCATGTTGCCGAGCGTGGTTGCCGGGGGACTCTTTGCGTTTGCCGACTGGGGAAGCCGGCGGAAACCCAGCGTCGCGTTGACGCAGATGAGTTTGCCACCGAAGAAACCCGACCGGGCGTGGTCGTTATAAATGTGTCACCCGGACTGCTGTTGCATGCTGACAAGCAGCAGCTGTGATCATCGCCTTGATCTTAGCGATAGTCGGGGAGTGGCCTGGTAATTGGGCCCCAAGCTGGAGTGTTCCAGCAGATTGCGGGCCCACAACGCTCTGTTGTGGTGTGACGAAAAGACGTCGTGGTCACCAATCTTGGTTTGGAGATCTATTGCTGAGGAGAGCGACTCACCAGCCTGGCGTAGCTCCGTCATTGCGGGGGCCTCGGGGTTGGCCTCCTCTTGTCGTAGTCGGTGCGCCTCCTTCCTGTTGCTACTCTTTGTAGTCGGCGTACCTCGGAAGGTGGTGTTGAAGCCATGAAGATTCTCGCGGGGAGAGGAGGGAAGCTTTTGCCGAATTTTTTAGAGTTCTGAGCTGGCGCTCGAAACAACCGCTATCCGACTTAGTGTCGGACTCCGAGTAGTTATCAGAGCACAAAGTGAACGACTCCGACCTCTCTAGATCCAATCTGAAACGGCGCTTGGGGCCGTGTCCAGACTGAATTGCTGGGGAGGATCGGTCTGCTGCGCACGGATTAAATGCGCAAGGCGTCGCCGGAGCCGTTGAGGGATATTCACGAGAAACCTCTCCCTTCTCGCCCCAAAAAAAACCGGCTGGCTTGAGGCCTAGCGGGCAAGTCGGACGCCGAAGGAGAGGTTGTCCCGTGGGGCTTGGGCGATGTAAGACTACCGCAGTAAGTCGGGAAGGCGGAGATTCGCGACGTCCTTGTGAAAAAAAGGCCGACTGGCGCAATGTGAGCTAGTTCCCCCGGCTAGCAAGATTGGATCTGCCTCAACACCAAGGTGAGATTGCCGAGTTGGTCGCAATGAAGTCTAAGCTTCCCGAAGGTATTGGGGCATCTCCAGGGGAGAACTTGTTGCTGTTGAACTTTGTTGATTGAATCCATTCAAAAATCTTCTAATGAGGGAATTTTGCCGACCCTACCTGGCGCTGCCAACTATCGATGCTTTGCACTGGCAATGAAACACGGGGGGGCTACTCGGCGAGGTGAATTTTGAGATTGCAGAGGAACGCAGGAAGTTTTATACTAGTTCAGTCCCTCCGAAGGCAGTGAGGTAAATACCCCTACGTTCCAGTTGAGGTTATTCCTCTGAGGTGTTTTGATGATCGTGATCTTGTTTCCTTTTGCCCTGAGGGCACCCTGCCTCCTTTTAACTAGGGGACAGGGATACATGATAAGGATCCCAGCCGGATACGGCCAAGGGATTTCCTCCTTAGAGATAGAATCCTATCCAACTAAGACTATGTTTTCTTATTATACAAGGCAAAGCCTGCCGGATGCTATCTTATCTCTAATTACATGGTTCAGCCCATCCTCTATCCGAGTGGCCCATGTACTAGTAATGAGGTACCCGGGCCCATGGCCTCCACACTACTTGATAACAACCGTCCGGCTTGCGACGCCGACCGCCCGACTATGTTTGCTGCCTCGACAAGTCCCTCTTTGGCCTCAAGAAGGCTCCCCGAGCTTGGTTCTTGCGTTTCATTGTGCACGCTCACCTTTTAGGCTTCACCTTGTCAACATCAGATTCATCCCCGTTCGTCTACCGCAAAGACCCCCAATGTAGCCTTCCTGCTTCTTTACGTCAACGACATCATCCTGACGGCTTCATCCACCTGTCTTCTTCAAGCTATCATGGCACGTCTTCATGCTGTATTTGCCATGACAGCCCTTGGGGAGTTACACTACTTCTTGGTGTGTCTTGTTTTTTTGCCTCCCTTTGGCTTACACCTCTCTCAATGCCAGTACACTGTCGATTTGCGCCAGCATGCTGGCATGGCAGAGTGTCACCCCACCGCTACCCCCATGGACACTAAGTCCAAAGCTTTCCACCTCTGACGGCGAGCTTCTTCATGATGCCACAGACTCATATAGCAGTCTCGCCGGGGGGCTCTCCAGTACCTCACCCTCACGGCCCGACCTCACCTACGCCACGTGCAGCTGGTGTGTTCTAAAAAATATGTGCATGCCCTCGGGACTCTCCACATGGCCTGATTAAGCACACTTGCCACTATGTCAAGGGTGACTCTTGACCATTGGCTGGGACTCTTCACGCCACATCGAGGACAACACTCACCACCTATAGTGACCACCGACTAAGGTTGGCTGCCTTGGGGGACTCTGTCGTTCTACTTCTGGCTAATTGTGTTTTCCTTGGTGACAACCTTGTCTCTGGGTCAGCCAAATGACAAGCCACAATATCACGCTCCAATGTCGAGGTTGAATATCACGCCGTCGCCCATTGGCTGTCGCCAGTGTTTGGCTTCCTTAGCTCCCTGGGAGGGAGAACATCATGGGCTCCTCTCACCTCCTATACTATCGTTTTTTGCTACAACGTCAGCGCTGTCTACCTCTCCGCCACCCTATGTTTGAGCCCACAAGCGAATTGAAGCATTATTGAGATTGATATCCGCTTTTTCGGTCAAGTCCACGTCCTCCACGTTCCTTCATCGCATTAGTTTGCTGACATCATGACCAAAGGACTTCCTATTCAGTTGTTTCATGATTTTCGGTCCAGTTCGGGGGACCACCCGACGTTTTGCCCTACCGGGAGGGGGTGTTTAAAAGATGGCATGTAATCCTTGCTTGATTTGTGTTATTTGGTATGTGGGATTGTATAGCAAGTCCCTCATCACCTACCATTCTTGTAATCCGGTGATCCATATATACACACGGCCAGGCACCTTGATGGCTTGAGCTGCTATTCAATATCTCTCATTCACATTATTTATAGCATAACTGTGTGTGCGTAATATTCATGGATATTTAAACCCTGGTGGGCGGTTGTTTTTATAAATCTATTTGCACCCCAAATGAAATGAAGACTTTACATGCTGTGATGTGTCCATGTACAGTGACAGTATGGTGCATCTCTGTGTGTGTGTGTGTGTTTTTTTTCATAATTTTAGACTTTAGCAGAGTCTTCATAAGAAGCTGACTATAAAGGCAAGGAAATAAATGTTTGAGTCCCAGTTTGAAACCCAACACAGTCTAGCATACTTGATAGTTTTTCCTCCTAATGTTCTGTCCAAGTCTACATCTGTCGATGGATTGATACCCGACCGTAGTATCCATGAATATACAGCGTATTTGGTGGACTAGGTAGGGCTATATGGGGAAGATGCAAATGAAGACGCAAGAAGACAGAGATTTTTATATTGATTCAGGCCTCCAAGTACTAGGGATATATTAGCCCTACTTTTCTAGTTTGGCCGGGAGGCCGTGTTTTCCCCACATTTATAATCATTCCTCATGAGTACAAAAGTATAGGGAATAAAAACCCTAATTTAGTCTGCCAGTATGTTGACGTAGAACTTAGGTATGGTGGTCGGTGGCTAGTTGTCGTCGGGCTACTTTCCCAATGGGACTCCATGAGGATTGGGCAGTACTTTGTGGTTGTTCTCTTCCCTAGGTTTCTTGTTTGACTTATCTTGGCTTGTATTGGCGGGCTTTATACCAAACGTGAGTGCTGTGCGCGCGAGTGTTCCCTTCTTTGGGTTCTTTGGATTGATTACCCTTCGGACGGCCCCCCTTGTCCAAGTAAGAAACGAGTAGTGGAGGGCCATGGGCCCCCGGGGTATTCTCAAGGAAAGGCCAATACGAGTCACTCGGGGAAACAGAGGGGGGACCGGCCTATACCAATTTTGGGAATTAGGATTTAGGAAACTCGGGCTTCAGGTTGAACCCTTGATATTTTGACCCAAGGAGAGAGATATATCCTTAGTCGAAACTTCTCGATTATTACCCGAATAAGGAAAACCCTTGGTTCATATCTGAATGGGGTTTTTTCCTTTAACCCTGGTAAACCCCCTTCATTCCCTCTGGTAATTAAAGGGAGGGCTAAGGGAGCCCCCTGGCAGATTATTCCAACATACAGCGAAAAGCAATAACCACCACAACGAGAGTAGGGTATACCGTGCCCACGATTTGAGGGCCTGAACCAGTATAAGTAAAAGACCCTTCGTTGTTTTTGAAATCCATCAAAGGTTAGGGGGGTCCGACGTAGAGGCCCCATATTTATTATTCGGCGATTATAAAAACAATTCAATTTAGTTAGCGGGCACTAGTTAGGGGCACTATCTTTAAAGATTCATCTTCACAAAGGCTTGAGGATCCAGAATTTCAACCGGAAGCCGGCTTTAGGCATTCCACCATCGTCCCTGGGCAACTCATTTCCGCCTTTCAAAGCCCGGAAACTCGGCAACCTCCCAAACTCTTGTCTTTGGGGGTCGGTTTCAACTGAATCAGAGGGAGACTTCAAGCCAAACCTTCCACGCCGGTTGGGCCCGGGCAAAAACCCCACTTGCTTGGGCAATCTTTCACCAAATTTGCCTTCGCAGGGCGGGACATTCCAAAAGGAACCGCGCCCACGAAAAAGCCCTGAGGGCAACTGCCTTTCTATGTTTTGACTCGGGACACGGCCCTTTTACCATGGGTCCGAGGATTGGATCTTAGGGGAGAAACGAAATCAAATCAAAACGTCCTCGTTTGTCGAACTTGGGCCCAAAAGCCGCGAGCCTCTTCAAAAACTCCAAATCCATGAGTGGCACCCTCGATCTCCCTGGACTCGAACTCGGACATGGCCAGAAAATACCAGTTTTTGGCTTTCAGGGAATCTAGGGGAGGTTGGGGTATCGAAAATGCACCCCGCGCTTCCCCACTGCCAAACTCCCCCAACCGAAAAAGGGCAGTTCGGCCAGCTTCTCCGTTCCAACAGCGAATTTTTGATGGGCAACCAAAGGGGCAAAAACCCTTGAGTTCCCCAAATGATGCTTTGCCTTACTAAACGCGATCCACAGCAGAGAAGGAGGGCGTCCTTGACTACGTGAACAAAGGGGGAGGAAAGGAACAAAAGATGCTAACCAAACGCCGAACGGGGATGACCTCCAAAACCATTCCAATTGTGCAAGAGTTTGGAGCGGGCAAAGCACCCAACCCAAAAACAACATTTCCTCCAAAACTAAAGTTGGGCGGACCACGACGTCTTTTGACCCCCAGTAGGAATTGTTGGTGGCTTTTGCAAAACAAATCTACTTGACCACCGCCTGGCAAACTGGGACCCTGATAACGTGGCCACGCCAAACAAACTCAAAAGATCAAGGGCATGAGTAGACATAGCGGTTTCAAAAAGAGACGAGCAACCAAGGAAAAAACTCCAGGAACCCTGTGTTCTTCTCCAAGGCAAAAGTTCAAACAAGTCCGCGATTCCGCCCACCTCAAAAATTCTGGCAAGCCCAGACGACCATCGGGGCTCATTTTAGTTCAGAGATGTTCGAAGCCATCTTTCCAACCCGCGAGCGGGTTTCAACAGTTTTAGGGTTCAACCGAAGATGAGCGCGCGAGCATCACAACGTGATTGAACGGACCGACGGGGCAAACAGAAGCATTCCAGGGACTGGCCACGCCCCGATGACTTACGGCATTTGATATGTTTCCTCAAGGCTGGGGACTCTGGTGAATGGGCAAAAAAAGGACGGACGGACCCAACCGGACTTTGAAGATGGGAAACAAACGAAACCCGCTTTGGGGGCCTTTTCCACCCATTTTGGAGTGATTTCAACCACCGGAATTTGGATCGGGGAGCCTCTCAATTGTGAAAACAATCGGACGGGAAGGAGTCCCCTTCTTCACGCGCCGAGCTATTTGCCAAATGTCGAACTGGGCCGTCGGGCTTGTTCAAAAACCGGACTGCATGTGGGGAACAAAATAAACAAATGCATAGATTAGGATTTTGTCCCCTTGAATTTCTTCGGGTTGAACTGGCCACGCTGGGGCGGGCAATCCGAGCAAGGCTAGAGGAGGACTAAACCAAGGCCATTGGCCCAGACTAATTTCAGGGTCGCCTAGGCCTAGGTTCAGCGCGGGACCTTGTGGTTATTTGTGGTCTTTCTGAAGAGGTCATGATTTCCTGGAGAAAAGAAACTCCAGATGTTTTCCGTGGGGCCCAAAATTTCCAGGGGGCACCGATGGAGAGGCCAAGATCCTAAGTTGGACTTGTTATTCAAATTCCCACCCCAAAGGAAGGAACGGAGGGTTCACTTCCGGGGAAACTTGCATTCAAAAGCATTTTTTAAGAAAAAGGAAAAAACTTATCCCCAAGGATCAAAAAAGAATTGAGGAGGACGGTTCATGCTGGGCCTTCCCACAAAAGAGGGTTCCAAAGAACCAAAACACATTGTGCATCGCCAAGTTTCACTCGGGGAATGACCCGAGCCGACCCCACAATCCAAAAGCCTTTTCTTGAGATGGCACAAGTATGGGCCTCTTGGCCGGAAAAGCCAGTGGCGAGTGTTAGGAAAGGACAAAGGCCCCAAACAAGAGACCGATGGAGGGCGGACGAGCTTAACCGTGGGAAAAAACCAAGGGAACAGGGAAGCGAAAAGTTCTGAAAGAAACTCATTTTGGGGCAAGTCGAAGCAGGTGGGGCCGGTTCCCATCTCCCAAAAAACCCAAAAAGGGATTATCAGTAAGGCATTGAAGTCCCCAACTGCGGGGGGCTCAAAAAAACTCAAAACGACGGAGGATTGCCACTCTCATTCCTAAAACTCGTTACCGAAAAACAAACTTAAAGTTAAACTTTTTGGTTTAACCATTTTGTCCCCGTAATGTGAATTGTTCTCATCCAAAACGGGGGAAACCATGTTGATAAAACTCACTTCCCTAGGTTGGGAAAACTCGATTACGGCTTGCCCAGTTTCCAGTCGGAGAACCCAGATTCTAAGGTGGATGAAAGATCGTCAAAATTCCCTCCAACTCCCGGGGCCTCGGGCCCACATGGCACACAGCAACTACACCCCTAATAGGTTTTGCAAACAACGCTACAACCAATTTTGGGTCTTCTGCTCTTTAACGGGTTTTTGGATCGTTCAATTTCCTCAACTGGGGGACCCTCGGCCGAGTTATGCCGGCTTTACTGACTTACAACCAAACTAAAAAAACACGCTGCAACCCGATTTAGCTCGTGCTATTCAATAAATGGTTTGCGGAAATCGATTCCAAATGCCCTACACTCAGGGGAGCCTCCCAAAATTTTTGGCCGCTTAAACTGCTTACCCTGAAAATAGGGTGCACACCGCTGCAACCCATTTGCTTTTCTTGCTCTTTAATGGCCGCGGGAAAAAAGTACCTATAAGCCAATTTTAATTTTCGAATGCTATGGAAGCTTGGGCTTCCCATGAAAGATGAAACTCACAAAGTCATTTCCAAAAAAACCCCATGTGGTCTGGGAAATAAGAGCCATGGAAGCTGACTTCCCCCGGTCGGCTATGATTAAGGCGGAAACAAGAGTGTTTTTTAAATGTAAAAAGACAGGCAGTTAACTTGCTATCGGGAGGAAAATTTAAAATCAATAAAAGAGAAAGGGAATTTGGGCCATAGTTGCATGAGTATGAGGAATACCATTGAATTTCAGGCCTCCGGGGGTTGATTATTTTTCTTTACGAATCAATGATGCTATTCATCTCTGAAGAATTTTCTTCGGCCGTGATTATTCCCTGTCAACATTCAGGATTTACTATTCAAACAAAAATGATGTTTTAGGAATGCAAAGGGGGGGCCTAAGATCCGACGAAATTAATACGCGTAACAGGAACTTTCATGGCTATGAGCCTATGTCCTATGCTCGGGGCTGGAGCAGTTTGCCATGATATACACTTGGAGTGGCAAAACGCTTTCAAGGGGAATCACTCGGTACGCTCCATTGATGGGCCAGCTAGCCGAGTAGTCTACCAGTCGGGACTCGCGGATGTCACCTTTACCTTGGTTACACCGCACCCCCATGTGGGCCCAACAACCGCGACCTCTAGCACTAGTCGAGGCAGGGTTGGGTACGCCCCATTGAGGGTCGCTAGCCGAATCCTGCGGCTAGTGCAACGTTTGGGTACACTATTTGGCCAAAACAAGAGAAAGAGGCCCACTACTGTGGGCTCTCAGTCAAGAAGAACCTACAACCAAGTGCAGTCAGAGTTGCACCCAAACCCGGAACCTACGGAGGTGCTCATTATTTTTTGAAGACGGGACTGGATGACCTCAATCATTTGATTTCTACTGGAAGATGAACTCCCTAAGGATCGCAACAAAGCCGAGGGCAAAGCTCAAGCAGACAGAGCAAAAAAAAGCTTTATCATTAGTCGGTAGGAGACCTATATCACCCCGAGAAGGTTACATCTAGAGTTCTTATGCGTTGCGTCCAATCCAAACCTTGAGGGAGGGGCAAAAAGGCAAATTTTTGCAGTCGATAGGGGCATCTCTAGCAAAAACCATTTGCTGCATTTCAAGAAACATTAGTTGGAAAAGGCTTACAGATAAGGATTTTCTTCTGGACGAAATAAAACTGCGGTTACTGATGCTAAAGGGGGGACCCTAGTTAAACATCGAGGGGGTGCCAATTTTTTCACTCGACCCCAAACAACATTCTACCAGCTTCAAAGAGTTGTAGGACTCCCAATTTTCGTGGGGCCTTTGCAGTTTGGGACTCGACCATGGTCGAGCCATTTAAGAAGGCACCCAGGAGGGAAAATCACATATCTTTCGCCGTGTCTGTGAACAAGTTCACAATGTGGATTGAGGCTAAACCTGCTGTTTACACCATAACTGCGGCAGGGCGGGGGAAACGACTTCATACTGAGTATAATCGTACCCAAATTTGGGGAGTCCCCCAAATTCACAATCCCATGTACGGACAATGGGCATTCATTCTCGGGCGGCATTTGAAGGATTTCTGTGACGACTTCGCCATTCAAAATTCTACATGCTTTAACTTATGGCTTCGGTGGGGGACACCCCTAGAGGGGGCAGGGCATGTTGAGCATGATTTTCAAAAAAAAATCTCTGAATTTTATAGGGATAGACACACTAGTAAGTTTCGGTTGGGCTAGCCTATTTTTGATAGTTTTAGTGTCTTAAAAAGATATTAGTCTTTAAATAGCATGCCCTATTGGGTCGTTGCTGGTTATTTTTTTAAAAAAAAATCACGATTTGCCAAGTTGCTAAAGTTTTTATAAGGACCGATTAAATAATCAGATACGGCTTCATACTAGGCCTACAGAGCCTGCGGAGGCCATGGGCCCACAGTTACCGTTATGACAAGCTATGGCCACTCGGATAGAGGATGGTGTCTAGCCTTGTAATTTAGGGATTTATGGATAGAAAAACTCGGCAGACTTTAGCCTTGTCACGACAGGGAGGGAAATCCAGTCCTAGTCGGGCACGCTATATATCTTTCAAGAAGGGAGATCCCTTGGTCATAGGGTCCGACGGGACTTCCTACTTTGTAACCCTATACCCCAGTATTTTATAAGGGGAGCGCAGGGCGCCCCCTGATGGCAGGTTTCATCCAGAATTCATAACCATCCTCAAAAGAAGAAATACACATAAAATGGACATAGGTATTACCTCATCCCGAGGCCTGAAAAACCACCCGTATCCCAAACCTCTTCGTGTTTACTTGCAGTCCTCCCAAGTTTAGATCCCATCCCGGACGAGAAAGCCCCGTATATTCTTATTGCCGGTGTAAAACATCAACAACAGTTGGCGTAGTATAGGCTTCGGCGAGGGCGAAAATCCCAACCTCAACCCCAAACTCGCATGGATTCGACAACCGGGAGTCGACGCATCAACTTCTCTACCCTGGGAGGGACCCACGATCAAACAATTCGGGAGGAACTCGACTTTCCTTGTCGACAAGTTTC
Source organism: Oryza meyeriana var. granulata (assembly GCA_003991445.1). NCBI lineage: Eukaryota > Viridiplantae > Streptophyta > Magnoliopsida > Poales > Poaceae > Oryza > Oryza meyeriana. The sequence continues at coordinate 19,847 of RYFJ01003193.1, forward strand.
GGCAACTCACCCTGGACCGACTTGGACTCGATCCGATTTTCTGCGGGGAAAAAAACCAAGCCGACATCTGCGCCGGTCCGCCCCACACGACGCTGCAGCACACCCTCATCTTTCCCAATTTTTGCTGGGGCGGCAATCTGTCTACATGCCGGGTCTCGGGGGGACAACTCTTTCCTTCGGCATTTGAACTTGGACTTGGCCTCGAGCCCGGGCCGGACGGATCCGCTAGGAAGGGAGGAGATCGTTCAATCTCCCATGTAGACTCAGCATCAATTTTTCACGATGTTCTCCAATCTACATTTATCTGGGGGGGACACCAGCAGAACCGATTCCCTAAGGTCCAAATCGGATACGGCCCTAGAGCCGCTCGAGATTGGATCTAGGGGTAGTCGAGTCGTGATCACCACCAATCAACTACTCCGATTTCGACTCCAAGGGTCGGCGGACAGCAGTTTGAACAGTATTTGGACTGTAGTTTGGGCAAGGCTTCTCTTCCTATTACCCCGGAAGTTCTTTCATGGCATCCAAGAGCTCTACTTTTTACCACTCAAGAGGCACGATGACTACGGAGCAAACAAGAGGAGGAGGCTCCACCGGGACTACGACAACAACAGGAGGCTGAGAGCGCGGACGCTTGCAATTTGACGTGCTACGCAGGGTTTGGGGCGAACCGCTTTTTCAGCAAACAATCTCCAAACTCGAGTCGGCGACCACAACCTTCAGTTAAACGCCTTCAACAGAACGTTGTGGTCTGTGGGACCCTTTTACTGGAGATTTTAACACTCCAGGGAGTTTGGGACGGATCACTAGGCCACCCCGGACTATCGCGAGGATCGCCCCAAAGCCATGATTACCGTTGTTGCATGTCAGCAGCCCAACCAAACTAATCGGGTGACACCCCTCATACCGACCAACCGGTTGGGTTCTCCAACAAACGGTTCTCGTCTGCATTCAGCGCGATGCCGGGTGGCTAGCTCAAGTCAGCTGCACGTGGAGTCACTCTAGATGTCTCTTGGCAACAACAACAATCGGCGGTGTCCCCAGAATGACCGCCACAACAACCAGGATCTCCGAAGCCGTTTGCGACGCAATCTCTGCTAGGACATCAACACACGGTGCCACGAATGCGAAGACGAAGAGCACCGCGGACTGGAGGACGAGAATGAGTGCTTCAGGCCTCACACGAGCGGTTTTAACCAACCGTAATCAGAGCCGGAGCCCTCATGTTCTTGCAGATGAAGGCATACGGCCTTCACCGAGGAGCTACAACAGGTTGACTGGCCCCATCGGGCTTCAAAAGCCCTATAGGAAATCGAAAAAAATACGACGCAAAAGACCAATCCCAAGTCTTGGCTCACGGTCTATACTCTGGCAATCTGAGCAGCTGGAGGCGATCACAAATCCATGGCTAACTACCTCCCAGTCGCCCTGGCCGACTCAGCGAGGACATGGCTGACAGGGGTCCCAAAGCGGTCAATCGACTCCTGGGGAGAAACTCCGGGGGAACGCTTCATCGCCAATTTCCAAGGGACTTATGAGAGGCCGTCTTCTGAGCATGATCTCTATCAGCTACACTAGAGGAAGAACGAGTCTCTTAGTGAGTTCATCAAATGGTTTTCCGAGAAACACAACTCGATTAAAATGATCAAGAACGAGGTCGTCATCGCCGTGTTCCGCCAAGGAGAGTAAAGGATAGCCCGCGTTCATTCACCAAGTTCACTCGGAAACCTCCCACCTCTGTCAGGGCTCTCTTCGACATGGTAAACAAGTATGCTGACTTGGCCGAAGCAGTCACCTAGGCCCTTGACGACAAGAAAGAGTCCTGGCAGAAGGACCAAAAAGCCAACGACAAGCCAGCACAGAACAAATCCGGCAGCTGTAAGTGGAAGTCGGAGAACATGGTGGCCAACGTGGAGCGTACTCGGTCGTGACCCCCAAGGAACAACGAGTACCAAAAAGTGATGAACGGGCCCTGCCCCTTTCATCCCAAGGGAAAAAATGCAGCCAAGGACTGCTTTCATGCTCAAGAGGTTTGCTTCCGAGTAGGCTTCAAACATTGGCACCGACAAAGGACAAAGATATGTCAGATTCGGGCGCCGCCGGCGATTATCAAGATCCCCAGGCTAAGCTCAACCATATCTTCGGAGGGCCGTCTGCATACGAGTCCAAGAGGAAGCAGAAGCTAACAGCACATGACGTCAACTCGGTCTTCTATAGTAGACACCCCCAATATCTGCTTTGGTCAGAGATGCCCATGACATTTGACCGTGTAGATCACCCCGATCGGGTTACACACCCAGGATTGCTATTCCACTCGTCTTGGACCTGATCGTCAAGAGCATCAAGTTCAAAGAAGGTTCTCATTAGATGGAGGTAGCGCTCTCAACCATCCTGTCTCTTCAAGACAACCTGGAGAGATGAAAATTCCTTGTTCAGAGTTGTGGCCGAGTACGGCGCCCTTTCCACGGGTAATCCCCGGCCTATCTTCAACCACCTCTTGGGCAGAAAACTTTGCCGGTCACCTTCGGCACGTGGGATAACTTCCGCACAGAGAATATCTGCTTCGAGGTCGCTGATTTCGAGACTGCGTACCACGCGATACTCGAACGGCCGGTGCTAGCCAAATTCATGGCGGTGCCGCACTACACCTACATGATGCTCAAGATGCCTGGGCCAGCCGGAGTTCTTTCCCTTCGCAGCGATGTCAAGCAAGCCTTCACCTGCGACAAGCAGAGCTGTGAGTTGGCTCAATCTCAAGAAGCGGCAGTCGAACACAACAGCATTCGGCAAGCCGTTACAACCAAAGTTGAGGACGATTAAGTTCCGGCGAAAAAAGCAGCAAAGTCAGGAATTTCAGCGGACTCTGACACGAAGAATATCCCCTTGGACCCTTCCGACCCCTCCAAGACTGCTCTAGTCAGGACCGGGCTTGACCCCAAATAGGAATACGCGCTCGTCACCTTCCTCTAGGCGAACAGGGATATTTTCGCTTGGAAACCTTTCGACATGCCTGGGGTACTAAGGGAGGTGATTGAGCATTCCCTCAACGTCAAGCCGGATGCCAAGCCAGTCAAGCAATGGCTACAGCGCTTCGCATAGGACTGCAAAGATGCTATCCGGGAGGAGATAACCAAACTCCTCGCAGCCGAGTTCATCAAAGAGGTCTACCACCCAGATTGGCTGGCAAACCCAGTCCTGGTCCGGAAGAAGAATGGTAAATGGCACATGTGCATCGACTACACCGACTTGAACAAGGCGTGCCCCAAAGACCCATTTGGTCTACCTAGAATAGATCAGGTGGTGGATTCAACTGCGGGGTGCGAACTTCTTAGCTTTCTCGACTGCTATTCGGGATATCACCAAATCAGCCTAAAGGAGGAGGACTGCTTGAAGACTTCTTTCATCATGCCGTTTGGAGCATACTACTACATCACCATGCCGTTCGGTTTGAAAAACGCTGGAGCAACATATCAACGAGCAATTCAGTAGTGCCTACACACTCAGATCGGGCGCAACGTGGAGGTGTATGTCGATGACGTGGTGATCAAGACAAAGTTCAAAGAAGACCTCATCGCGGACTTGGAGGAAACCTTCCAAAATCTTGGAAGATTCAAGATGAAGTTGAACCCAGAAAAGTGCGCCTTCGGTATGCCATCCAGCAAGCTACTCGGCTTCATCCTATCACATTGTGGCATCGAGGCCAATCCAGAGAAAATCAGTGCAATCATGAACATGGCACCCCTGACTAGCCAGAAGGACGTCCAAAAGTTGACAGGCTGCATGGCAACACTCAGCCGATTCATCTCCCGACTAGGCGAACGGGGTATGCCCTTCTTCAAATTACTGAAGAAAGCAGACAATTTTCAATGGACTCCCGACGCCCAGCAAGCCTTTGAAGACTTTGAGCAATTCCTCACATCACCACCGGTGTTGGCATCACCTATGCCCCAAGAGCCATTAATGTTATATCTGGCGGCAACCACTCAGGTAGTTAGCACGGTGCTGGTGGTCGAGCAATCAGAGCCGGGTCATATACAGAAAATTCAACGGCCAGTCTACTTCGTCAGCGAGGTCCTAGCCGACTCAAAGATGAGATATCCTCAGGTCCAGAAGCTGCTATATGTCCTACTCATCACTGTCTGGAAGCTAGTGCACTATTTCCAGTCATATCAAGTCACGGTGGTCACATCGTATCCACTCGGCGACATCCTACACAACCGCGAGGCCATCGACCAAATCGCTAAATGGGCACTCGGGTTGATGGTGTTCGACATCACCTTTCAGCCATGGACGCAATCAAATCTCAAGCTCTAGCCGACTTTGTGGCCGAGTGGATAGAAGTTTAGACGACAACAACAACAGACAAGCTAGAGTACTGGACAATGTACTTCGACGGTTCTCTATAGATTGGCGGCGCTGGGGCTAGCGTCATACTGACGTCACCCACCAGCGAAAAACTCAAGTACGTTCTCTAGATTCACTTTCCGGCTTCCCACAATGTCACCGAGTCCGAGGCACTCATCCATGGGCTCCGCATCACTATATCACTCGGCATCCATCGACTGGTTGTACAGGGAGATTCTCAACTCGGGGTGAACCAAGTCAGGAAAGACTGGACATGTCTTGACGATACTATGGCAGCGTACTATCAGGAGGTCCAAAATCTAGAAAACAAGTTCTACGGGCTGGAGATAACTCATTGTTGACGCCGAAAACCCGCCGGGGGCCGTCCGGCGTCTGGGAGACATGCGAAGGCCTGGGAGATTTGCTTCACTCCAGTGCAGGTCCTAAAATCTTGAGGTTCGTAGGCGTGCCAGTCAATTTGACCCTGCAATTGACAAGGAGAGAAAATATTAGATTCATGAGCCAATCGGCTGGAAGCCGATCTGGACTCATCTTATCGGCCGATGGCCGATTTGAACTGTAGCACTTATACATCGACTGGGAGCCGATGATGGCATGAGCAATAGCATGATAATAAGCAAATATTAAACTAGCCAATTATCGAAGGGATGCTCAAGAATCGGCTGTAAACTGATAAAGTGAATAAGCAGAATACATAAATAGATGGATTAAATAAACTCCAGCCGATTGTGGTTAAAATTACTAGTATCGCCGCGAAGATACTGCCCGCACTCGTGCCCGGGCCCTTTCTCGTGCCCGCACCTGGATCTTCATTCGCCGTCCGTGCCCGTGCCCGGGTTCTTACCTGTGCTCGTGCCCGGGTCTTTACCTGAGGTCGTGCTCGTGCCCGGGTGCTCGCTTGTACCCGTGCCCAGGTTCTTGCACACTGATCATGCCCGGGAACTTGACTGAGCTCGTGCCCGGGAGCTTACCTATGCTCACGCTCGGATCGGCAGAGTGAATCAATCGGCTAGCCCTTAGCCGATCGTAATAGTAGGCAAGAATGTATAACGAGGCAAGCAGTATAATCGGCTGTATTTAAGAGATAACTTATCGGCTAAGCACACCGATAAAAACACCGCGTAAAACCTATCGGCTTATTAAGAGTAAAGTTATTATCGTCAATCTAGTAGATCGGACCCAACCGTTGCAGCACAGACTGATGATGATAACAAGATCTCGATAGGCCGATAGATCTGATGCGATCGTGATGTAAAATATGATAACTTATCGGCTATACACCCTGATAAGACGCTTGCACACAGGGTATCAACCCAGCAGGAACGATTTATCACTGGCAGTTTAATAGGTCGGACCTAACCAATGCAGCACAAACTGATGATAAACCGCTCCCAGTAAGCCAATGCGATCTACGCACGTGTGATGTGATATACCTAATCAATCTATGAGATCAAACTGAACTGATGCAGCCATAGACAAAATAAATATATCGTGGTAAGCCGACTACCATAAACCGACTAGAATATCGGACCTAACTGAGGAAGTCCTAGCCGATAGGTAGCCGGGGTGACGAGACTTACCCTCTCGCAAGAGGTCGAACTTAACCGATGCAACCCGGCTCGAGAAGCAAGAACCTGTCGAAAGGGTGGCGATGCGCCGAATTTGTATTGATCGAGTGATGATTTACAAGGTCCCCGGGCGTACGTATTTATACCCCGAGTTACATGAGTCCTTATTGGACACGGTACATGATTTCCCAATTATAACAGAAAACGCTAATAAGACCCGACCGGACAGTCAGGTTTCCTAAAGATAAGCACTTGCCTAATTAATAGATACAGTAAATAATTGCCATGCTGCGATCTTCACGGCTCCTTCCCAGAATCGGTCTCTTCTGGATCAATTTCCGTTAGTTGACTGCAATTTCTTCTTGACCGAATCTGATACAGGGCCTTACCAAATTTTGGCGTTAACACATGGCGCCCAATTTCGGAGTTCTTCTATAGGACTTCGAAATTCTTTCGTTTTGGGCCTCCAGATTTCTTCCATACCGAGGCGGCCCAAGGTAGCCCACTTGCCATAATTGTTTGAAACAGTGCCAACGGCCTCGATTCCCACCCGGTCATCATATCTCTATAAAACGCTTCGTCTCCCTAGCCTTTTTTGTGCTTTCACATCACCAGAGCACCACCGCTTCATCTTCCAAAACTTCGACAAGCTCCAGCGAACCCAGACGAACTGTCGCAGCCCTTTTCTTCGGCCGTCAATTCCTACATCTTCTTCCTCTCTCGCGATGGCATCAGCATCCGCAGTCCCTGAGGTAATCTTTCTGCCCGATTATTTTTCCCGATTTTGTAGCCTAGATGTACCCAATCCGCCATGTTCTTCACCTGTTCTTCGTCGTGTTCTTGTTTACTGTAGCATCTTAGAGACCAGATCTTGATTCCGGCCGCCGATTACCCGAACTTTTTCTATCATGGCCCCATGGGTAGCGAAGAAACCACAGATTTCATAAGCGCCGAGACCCAACGTATTCCCTTCAAGAACTCCGCCATGCTAGTCAGTGACTGGACCAATAGCTTCAGGTCATGGCCGAGCAAGCTGCCTGGGTGGAGGGATTGGTACATCAGAGTATCGGCCGCGAAGAGAACCTTCTGGGAAGAATCACATATCGGCCACTGCATCAACCTCTCTCTGGCCGATATGGAAAGGAATGAACCTCTGCTTGCATCGGCCTCATACTTCTGGTCTGACGCCCTCAACGCCTTCATGTTCGGGCACGGGCCGATGACTCCCACCTTGCTGGATGTGACTATGCTGACCTGCCTTGACACGACAAGTTACATCAATCCCTCCAAGCTCCGATTCAAGCCTGCTCATCGGCTCCAAGCGAAGAACATCGGTGGCTAGTCCAGGTACATATCCATTCATAACAAGGGAACTGGATCAGTCGATGACCGGGAACATGTCGCTTTTCTGAACTTGTGGCTGGAACGGTTTGTTTTTGGTGGCGCAACCCTCGGCCCGACGACCAACATGCAATGCCTGGCAGAGTGTTTGGCCGATCGGAAAACAGATCCCCTTGGGGCAATACCTCCTTAGCGCTACTTATCAGCTGCTTCACCAAGCAGCAACCAAGGTATCGGCCGGCCAGCCCATCGGCCATAACGGGGGTCCTTGGTGGTTTGTGCAACTCTGGCTCAACGTCTACACCTCCAAGGCCTTCTTTGGGACTTCTTTTCTCAACCAATCCTTTCCAGCCGATCACACAGAAGACCAGGATCCCATTTACCGCCGATGCGTTTCCATGGGCAAAGCTGCATCGGCTCTTTCTGGTGGCAAGATAACCCCCACTGGACTTAGTCAGTGGTTCAAGGGGTTTTATTACGGTTTCACCAAGGAGGCCACTCTCTGGTTTGCATACAATGATGCATCATCATTCGAGATGCCTTCCAACTTCGACCCACTTAACGCTTTGGAAAATGATGAGTCCAAGGCCATATTCCTATCGGCCATTACCCCTTGTCTGCTGCCAACTGGCTTCTCTCTGGGCCGATCGCAACCATCATATGAGTTTTACCATCCATCGGTCGGCTCCCGTCAGCTTGGCCTTGGTCAACTTTCGATCGGCCTATTCTTCATCGACAAACTTCAGGCCCGGGGCAACGTCAACAACGCCCTAGAGTATGATCGGATGCGGACTTTAACAGAACCCCTTCTTCTAGGCGCCGCCACCGAGGTGAATGTTTGCACTGCCAATACAAAGCTTTTCGTTCGATGGTGGTCAGAATGGAAGAAACATCTATTAAGCTTAGCGGCCACCTACTACTGTTCCCGCCTTGATGCCGACTACATCGAATCCGATGAAGAGGTAACACCCGTAAGCCTTAATCATCATCTCCGATCATCTCTCATTCTTAATTTGCAGGCTGCCAACGTCGAGCCCCCAACGATAAGAAACAGTGGTCGGCCGATTCTGTATCAACCCCCATCGGCCACTCCGAACTTAGGGCGCGATGCTCCCTCTCCATCGGCTCTCCTCAAGGCACCTCGGCCGATAGGACAAAAACGCAAGAAGTTAGCACACCGCCCCTCCCTCAAGAAGCAAAAAACCGGTGCCGATGTCATTGCCACGACGCCATCTTCTCCCCAAACAACATTGGCTCCCTCATCTCCTCAGGTATGCGCCAAGTCTTGATATCATTGCCCGCTTTCTCATTCATCTTATCAGTTTCATTTTCAGCTCGAGTCATCGGCTCCAGAGCCTCAACCTTCTTCCAACATCCCTCCAAGCACTGAGCCGATGGCTTCTCTAGCTGCCCCAATCTCAGCACCAAGTCCTCAAGCCGTCGATGAGACTGTTCCTATTCCATCGCCTGACATCGGCCACCCCGAAGAACAACCTATTCATCTCCCTGAAGCCGATGCCACCCGAGCTGCCGATATCCTTCCTCAGGTAATCTCTTTACGCCCATACTTCACTTTTAACTCTTTACTAATTCTTTTACCGATGTCAATTTTGCAGTCCTTAGCCGATTTGTTCTCTTTTGACATCGGCAAGTACTTAGAGGTAGAAGACGAAATAGCCACCAGTGCAGCAACCAAGCCATCCTTCCCAGCCGATGTGCGTGAGTATTTATCGAGTATCATCAGTCGGCTGGAAAACCCAATTGATGCGCTAGCGGAAGACTGCGGGCCGATCCAGGCAAGACTTGCAGAAATTGAACACCATCTGCCCGAAGAACTCATCGACGCACTAACTCCCGCAGCATACCTGGAATCTCATAGATTCAAACTCATCAAGCTTAGACAGCGCATAGCCGATCGTGCTGACCAACAGAAGATTACCCGAGATATCCAAGCCGATCGGCTGTCAGCCCAAATAGAGAAGAAAAAGCTTGATGACATGGTAGCTGCCCCCCAAGAGCTCCAATCCAAGCTAGACCAACTGAAGAAGAAGGAGGCCGATTTGCTGGCAGAACTTGAAAAAGTTCACAAGGATCTTGGAGCAACAGAATCCTAGCTTATCGGCCTGCCGCAAGCTATTCAGGATCAAGAGGCTAAGGTTGCAGCGACGGTGCGTCAAGTCATTCATCGGCGCAACTAATCCTGCAAAGAAATTCTCCTAGAGCCGATGTTAGTCTCCCAAGGTAGAATTGCCTGATGTCCATATACCAACTGATACGGTGGCACCCGAGTAGATCCATGACATGCCATCCGATTGGCCCACAATGAATCGGCTAATGTAGTATGCCATCGCCGCGGCTGCTCATCAATCTTTCTCTTAATCAACTTGATCAAACTCTTATTAGAAGCTTCCGCCTGTCCATTAGCCTGAGCATAATAAGGCGATGAATTTAATAACTTGATTCCCATACTAGCAGCAAACTGTTGAAATTCATCGGACACGAAGACAAATCCCTGATCAGTAGTTATTGTCTGAGGAATTCCAAACCGATAAATTATGTGTTCTCTTACAAACTCGATCGCTTCCTTGGACGTAACTTTCTTCAGAGGAATCGCCTCTACCCACTTGGTAAAATAATCTGTTGCCGCCAATATGAACTTATGTCCTTTACTCGATGGAGGAAAAACCTGGCCGATCATGTCAATTCCCCATCCTCTGAACGGCCACGGTTTGATGATAGGATTCATAGCCGATGCTGGTGCTCGCTGTACATTTCCAAATTTCTGACAATCTTGACATCCTTTATAGTACCTGAAGCAATCTTCCAGCATTGTCGGCCAAAAATATCCTACTCTTCTCAGCAACCACTTCATCTTATGAGCCGATTGATGAGTCCCACAGACGCCCTCATGCACCTCGCACATAACCACTTTGGCTTCATCCAAATTCAAGCACCTAAGAAGAACTCCCTCAAAAGTCCGATAATACAGTTCCCCATCAAGCAGCACATACTTAGTAGCTTTATATCGAATTTTCCTGGAAACCGATCGCAACGGATTTTGCAGATAATCAATTATTTCCTGTCTCCAGTCATCGGCCTTGTCTTGAATGTCACTATCGGCTATTTCAACCTCAACCTGCCTATTCAGCTGATAACCTGAAGCAATCTGTGCAAGATCATTGGCTTCTAGATTTTGCTCCCTAGGAATATGATCTATTGATACCATCCTGAAATTCTTCAACAAATATGTACATTCCTCATAATATGATCTCAAAACATCATCCCTGCACTCATATTCCCTAGATAACTGCTTGATCACCAACAAAGAATCACCAACAATCTCTATGATATCAGCTTCAATCTCCTTTAAAAGCTGAAGTCCTTTTAATACCACCTCGTATTCCGCCTGATTATTAGTCCGATAAGGTTTAATTGTAAAAGCAAACTCAAAACTTGCCCCCCGAGGCGATATAATAACCAAGCCGATACCAGATCCATGCTTGCAAACCGATCCATCAAAAAACAAAGTCCATGGGATCGGCTCCACATAATCTTCGTGAGCCCCTCTGTGCTATACAATGAAATCGGCCACTGCCTGTCCCTTGATTGCTTTAGCCGATTCATATCTCAAGTCGAACTCTGTCAAAGCAAAAAATCCATTTACCAGCTCGCCCTTTCAAGACTAGAGCCGACAACATATATTTGACCACATCGGCCTTGCAAACTATTGCACACTCAGCTGATAGGATATAATGCCTTAACTTCGTACATGAGAAATATAAACACAGGCATAATTTCTCCACCGCAGGATATCTTGTTTCAGCATCCAAAAGCCTTCTACTCAGATAAAACACAACTCGCTCCTTTCCCTCAAATTCTTGTATCAAAACAGACCCGATGGATTTCTCATCGGCTGATAAGTATAACTTGAACGGCACTCCTCTCTGCGGCGGAATTAAAATAGGTGGGGAACTCAGATAGTTCTTGATCTCATCAAATGCCTTCTGCTGCGCCGCCCCCCACACAAACTCTTGATCGGCTTTCAACTTCAATAATGGAGTAAAAGACTCAATTCTCCCTGACAAATTTGATATAAATCTTCTCACAAAATTAATGTTGCCGATCAATGATTGCAACTCTGTCTTATTGCTTGGTGGTTCCGTGGTCTTGATGGCTCTGATGCTCCGCTGACTAACTTCAATTCCTCGCTCATGAACCATAAAACCCAAAAACTGCCCAGCCGATACACCAAAAGCGCATTTATTGGGATTCATCCTTAGTCCGTATTTCTTGGCCCTCTCCAGCACTTCTAGCAAATCGGCTATATGGCTTTCCTCACTCTTGGACTTAACCACCACATCGTCAATGTAAATTTCTACCAACAAGCCGATGAGATCATGAAATATATAGTTCATCGCCCTCTGATAGGTCACACCGGCACTTTTCAACCCAAACGTCATTACTACCCACTCATATAAGCCGATAGCCCCAGGACACCGAAACGCAGTCTTATGTATATCTTCTTCAGCCATAAAAATCTGATTGTATCCTGCATTGTCGTCCATGAAGCTGATAATTTTGTGGCATGATGCTGCATCCACCAATAAATCCGCTATCGGCATTGGGTATTCATCCTTGGGGGTAGCTTTATTCAGATGCCGGAAATCAATACATATCCTTAATTTTCCGTTTTTCTTCTCCACCGGGACGATATTAGAAACCCACTCAGCATATCGGCATGGCCTTATAAACTTGGCATCATACAACCTTGTGATCTCCGCTTTGATTGGCTCATACAACTCTGCCTTGAATCTCCTTGGAGCCTGTTTGAATGGCCGATATCCTGGTTTAATGGGCAGCCGATGTTCAACAATCGATCGGCTTAATCCTGGCATCTCCTGGTACTCCCAAGCGAAACAATCCCGATACTCCTTCAACAGTGTTATCAATTCTTCTCGAAGTTCAGGACATAACTTTTTGCTTATGTACGTCGGCCTTGGCTTTTCTGCTGGTCCTATGTTGATTTCTTCCAAATCATCGGCCAACGTAAACCCCTGTCCTAGTTTCCCCTCAAAATCTTCAATGGAGCCCATCAAAGTAACAATTCAAAGCCGACTTGCTGAATCAGCTGTATCCCTTGGCTGGTGACTTTGAGATAATCTCCTTCCCATATTTTCCCGGATAGGCAATCAACACCATCGGCTTCCCAGACTGGTAAATTGGTCATTGCAATGTTGGTTGACCGATCTGCTAGGACCACCTCGACTTGATCTCCTTGCCACTGTATCAAACATTGATGCATCGTCGAGGGCACGCAACAGTTCGCGTGAATCCAGTCCCTGCCGAGAAGCAAACTATATGACCCCTTTCCGTCGATGACGAAAAACGTGGTAGGTAACGTCTTATTTCCTACTGTCAACTCCACGTTTAATACGCCTTTCGCCTGTGATGAATTCCCACCGAAGTCCTTTAGCACCATATTTGTCTTGATCAGATCTTCGGCAGTCTTCCCCAATTTCCAAAATGTAGCATGAGGCATGAGATTAGCCGCTGCTCCCCTATCAACCAGCATCTTTGTCATCGGCTTCCCATTCACATAGCCCTTGATATATAATGGCTTTAGGTGCCGATGCTCTGACTCTTCAGGTTTATCAAATATGGCCTGATCGGGTTGCAACCTTAGTTGAGCAAAAACTTCCTCATTGCCTTCTTCATCTAATGAAAGTGCTTTATACTCCCGAGGCAAAAAGAACACCATATTTACTGGAGCCGATGGATCTTCATTGTCCTTCCTTTTCACACGCCATACTTGTTTGTTCTCTTGTGACGATGATCGGCCTCTTCCTGATCTTGTCTCTGTTCTTCCTGTTGCTCTCGGTGTCGTAGTCGCTGTGCCCTTCTCTTCTGATTCTTCGTGAATATTCCGCTAGGACACCACTGAGGATTTTGGATCTGTTTTTTATGTACTTCCTCTTCATCTTCTTCAAAGAATTCTTCATGGATCGGCCCTAATCGGCTATGAACCGATGCTTTTTTCCCAAGCGGCCGATCCTGCGAAAACCTCTCTTGCTGATCATGCCGATTCCCCATATTACTGCACTCGGGGCAATCTTCTACTGATGGCAATCTCATCCCTTGATCCCAGCAGAATCGGAAGAATGGACAGTTCCAATGCGGATTATATCTTTCTGGCTCAACCCTCTGTTCCTCATATCTTGAATATTTTTCTATCATATCCGATGAAGTAATCCTTAATTTATACCTTTGATACCTTTCTTCATCGGCTTGATTCCTTGATGAAGATCCCGCGTAAACCATGTTTACAGGGAACAGGTGTCCATCAATCTTCATCGGCTTCTTGTCTTCGAATTTGATTCTTCCCTGCTCGACAGCCGATTGAATTTGTTGCCGAAAAACTTTGCACTCGTTGGTATGATGCGAAATAGTATTGTGCCACTTGCAATATCTTTTCTTCTTTAGTTCTTCGGCTGATGGAATCACGTGGTTTGGCGGAAGTTGTATCTGTTTCTATTGTAACAGCAAGTCAAAGATTTTATCGGCTTTATTGATATCAAAATCATACCACTCCTCCTTGCCGATATCCTTGACCCATGGACATGATACTGATCTCTTGTTCCTGGCCCACTCCGCCAATCCGACTTCAGCATCGGATCCCTCATCGTCTGAGTCCGATGAATAAACCTGAACTTGAGCAACCCTTCTCTGATATTTATCTTTTTTCGCCTCTTGAAATCGGCTTTCATGAGCCGATACCTTCTGTACCAGGTGCGCCAGGGACTCGAACTCTTGTGACGAAAACCTCTCCTTAATTGGCACCAAGAGATCGGCTAAATGCCCATCGCTCAGGTTCAAACTATAACATCGGTTTCTGACGTCCCGAAATCGCTGAACGTATTCCGGCACTGTTTCATCTGGTCGTTGCCTAACCGATGTCAAATCTGTCAGTCTCATCTCATGGATTCCGGCAAAGAAGTATTTATGAAACTGTTTTTCTAGATCGGCCCACCCCCAAACGGAATTCGGCGGTAATGAAGAGAACCATGTAAAAGCCGATCCAGATAGTGACAAGGGGAAAAACCTAACCCTTAGAGCCTCTTCAGCCGATGCCTCCCCGCACTGTGCCAGGAATCGGCTGACGTGTTCCACTGTAGATGTGCTGTCTTGCCCTGAGAACTTAGAGAAATCCGGGACCCTGTATCGGTTGTGGTAATGGAACCCTGTCGAACCACTCAGGATATGGACGCCGATACATAAATGTTTGTTCCTTGGGCTTGATCCCGTACTGCTCCATTACTATTTCAGCAACCCTTGTTGATAAATCTTCTTCCCTCAGGTTGTCCTGTTGATACTGCACAGGTGGAGTTTGTTGCCGATTCTGTCTATGATATTCCCTCTGGTAAGTACCTGGATCGGCCCCGCCTCCTGGGTAATTTTGCTGATATCCCCCATAATAAGCAGACCGATGATATCCAGCAGAATATCCTGTTGCCCCCTAGCCTGGTTCTGTGTAAACAGGTTTTCTGGTATGTCTCTGCTGACGTTGTAAGCAACTTGATTTGGTTCAACCTTTGGTGGGAGGTAAACAGGACCCCGAGTAGGCTCTTGAATAATCGATCCATCCACCGTCTTCTTTATGAGATTATGAAGTGTGTTCACCAGAATCCCGGATTGATTGATGAGCGCGTGATGAACTGCTTCATTCACCATCTCTTTCAAGGGTTTTACCGATGGACTTTCAGGTGGCGTACAGCTCGATTCTCCAACCAGTACTGGTTTCGAAAACTGGGATTTTTGAATCGGCCCTTGCCTTGTCATGCTGAATGATTCTAAGCACAGCTTCTGAAAATTGGCTATAGTTTGCTCAACTTGCTGTTTTTGTTCGTCTATTAAATCTTCCATGCTGACCGGAATTACATTGTCTGTCTTGATCTCTTTCCCGGCCATGTTGTAATTCCGATCGAGACTCTGTGTTGAAACTTCGTGTCCCACCAGGCGTGCCAAAAACGTGTTGACGCCGAAAACCCGGCGGGGGCCGTCCGGTGTCTGGGAGACACACGAAGGCCTGGGAGATTTGCTTCACTCCAGTGCAGGTCGTAAAATCTTGAGGTTCGTAGGCGTGCTAGTCAATTTGACCCTGCAATTGACAAGGAGAGAAAATATTAGATTCATGAGCCAATCGACTGGAAGCCAATCTGGACTCGTCTTATCGGCCGATGGCCGATTTGAACTGTAGCACTTATACATCGACTGGGAGCTGATGATGGCATGAGCAATAGCATGATAATAAGCAAATATTAAACTAGCCGATCATCGAAGGGATGCTCAAGAATCGACTGTAAACTGATAAAGTGAATAAGCAGAATACATAAATAGATGGATTAAATAAACTCTAGCCGATTGTGGTTAAAATTACTAGTATCGCCACGAAGATACTGCCCGCACTCGTGCCCGGGCCCTTGCTCGTGCCCGCTCCCGGATCTTCGTTCGCCGTCCGTGCCGGTGCCCGGGTTCTTACCTGTGCTCGTGCCAGGGTCTTTACCTGAGGTCGTGCTCGTGCCCGGGTGCTCGCTTGTACCCGTGCCCGGGTTCTTGCACACTGATCGTGCCCGGGAACTTGACTGAGCTCGTGCTCGAGAGCTTACCTGTGCTCGCACTCGGATCGGCAGAGTGAATCAATCGGCTAGCCCTTAGCCGATCGTAATAGTAGGCAAGAATGTATAACGAGGCAAGCAGTATAATCGGCTGTATTTAAGAGATAACTTATTGGCTAAGCACTCCGATAAAAACACCGCATAAAACCTATCAGCTTATTAAGAGTAAAGTTATTATCGTCAGTCTAGTAGATCGGACCCAACCGTTGCAGCACAGACTGATGATGATAACAAGATCTTGATAGGCCGATAGATCTGATGCGATCGTGATGTAAAATATGATAACTTATTGGCTATACACCCCGATAAGACGCTTGCGCACAGGGTATCAACCTAGCAGGAACGATTTATCACTGGCAGTTTAATAGGTCGGACCTAACCGATGCAGCACAAACTGATGATAAACCGCTCCCAGTAAGCCGATGCGATCTACGCACGTGTGATGTGATATACCTAATCAATCTATGAGATCAAACTGAACTGATGCAGCCATAGACAAAATAAATATATCGTGGTAAGCCGACTACCATAAACCAACTAGAATATCGGACCTAACCGAGGAAGTCCTAGCCGATAGGTAGCCGGGGTGACGAGACTTACCCTCTCGCAAGAGGTCGAACTTAACCGATGCAGCCCGGCTCGAGAAGCAAGAACCCGTCGAAAGGGTGGCGATGCGCCGAATTTGTATTGATCGAGTGATGATTTACAAGGTCCCCGGGCGTACGTATTTATACCCCGAGTTACATGAGTCCTTATTGGACACGGTACATGATTTCCTAATTATAATAGAAAACGCTAATAAGACCCGACCGGACACGAGGTCAGGTTTCCTAAAGATAAGCACTTGCCTAACTAATAGATACAGTAAATAACTGCCATGCTGCAGTCTTCACGGCTCCTTCCCGGAATCAGTCTCTTCTGGATCAATTTCTGTTAGTTGACTGCAATTTCTTCTTGACCGAATCTGATACAGGGCCTTACCAAATTTTGGCGTTAACACTCATGTATTACGACAATACAATGATGCTGCTGACGAATTGGCAAACATGGGATCCAAGCGAGAAGGGGTCCCGACTAGGATATTTGTTGAACAACTACTGGAGCCATCAGTCAAGAAAAAACCAGTGCCAGAACAGTCGGGGGCTGAACCTACCCCGGCAACAGATGAAGTACTGATCATATCTCAAGATTGGCGGACTTCTATTCTCAAATTCCTCTTGGATGATGAACTCCCAGAAGAATGCTGCGAAGCTGAAAGAATCAAACGTCGAAGCAAATGTTTCCTGGTAGTCGAAGAAGACCTGTACCGAAGAAGTGCATCTTGAGTTCTCATGTGCTGCGTCACACTCGAGGAGGGCAAGAAGATTCTGCAATCGATCCACTCAAGCATATGTGGCAACCATGTCGCATCCAGGACGTTAGTCGGAAAGTCTTACAGGCAGGGATTTTTTCGGCCAACATCAGTAACATATGCTAAAGACATAGTTCGCACATGGGAATGTTGTCAATTCTATGCAAGACAAACAAATCTTCCAGCCCAAGAACTTCAAACAATTCCAATCTCTTGGCCCTTTGCAGTATGGGGGCTTGACATGGTCAGGCCTTTCAAGAAAGCGCCAGGAGGGTTCACACACTTGTTTGTCGCAGTGGATAAATTCACAAAGTGGATTGAGGCAAAACCCGTTGTTACCATAACAGCGGCACGTGCAAAGGACTTCATCATGAGTATATTATACCGATTCGGGGTTCCTAACCACATCATAACGAACAACGATACTCAGTTCACAGGTGGCATTTTTCAAGATTTCTATGACGAATTCAGCATCAATATCTGTTATGCCTCTATGGCACACCCGCGAAGCAATGGGCAGGTCGAGCGTGCTAATGGCATGGTCTTATAAGGTATCAAGGCTAGGATATTTGACCAACTACAACCATATGCAGGGCGGTGGGTACAAGAACTCCCATCCATTCTCTGGTCTCTGAGAACCACGGTTAGTCGAGCAACAGGGCAATCCCCTTTCTTTCTGGTCTATGGTGCTAAGGTTGTGTTACCAACCGAGTTAGAGTTCGGCTCTCCGCAAGTTCAGTCCTACTCAGAAGATAAATCCAACGACAACCGACTGGTTCAACTCGATCAGTTGGAGGAAGCTAGGAATATCGCAATCATCCAGTCGGCAAGGTATTTGCAAGGCCTACGTCGTTATCATAGTCGGAATGTCTGTGGCCGCGCCTTTTTGGTTGGTGATCTCGTCTTGAGAAAAATACAAACCACCAAAGACAGGCATAAGCTATCCCCCTATGGGAAGGGCCGTTCATTGTTGCTGAGGTTACTCAGCCAAGCGCCTACCAACTGAAGACTCAAGACGGTGCCCTAGTCAGCAACTCATGGAATATAGAACAGCTACGTCCTTTCTATACCTGAGTTTTATACTTTCTCACATACATATGTATAAAGTTTTTCTCTGACTCACTACGTCGCTTGTTTCAACTGAGTAGTGAGTCGGGGGCTGTATGTATTATATGTGCTTTGTTAACAACATACGAGCTTGTTTTATCTAAGTTATGAAGTCTTACAACGATTATGTTATGTTTGCCTGAGTATAGCTTTTTGAGGTGAATGATTTTTATTAAGTTCCTATCGATCAACTCGGCGCAGACTATATAGATGGGTAAAGCCAATGATAACTAAGGAAAAACAAGAACTTGGCGCATTGTACATATAGTTACACATGTCTTTACAAAAGCTTTATATACACCGACTGCATGATGGTTTGTTCTTACATTCCCAGGTCCTTTGTGATCGCCTCTGTAGTCAGCCTCACCTAGGTAATCAACTCTACTACTTCCTCGGGTGTTGTCTCTTCGGCAAACCCCTCACCAATGGCCTCGAGGTCTACCCTAAGGTAGATCGACTTGGTCATGGCAAGGGTCTGGGCCACGCCAATAGCCACACGCTCATCCGAGTACTTTTTCAAGATACTCAAGGCTTGGCTAAGGCGTGCCTGCACCTAGGAGA
Source organism: Oryza meyeriana var. granulata (assembly GCA_003991445.1). NCBI lineage: Eukaryota > Viridiplantae > Streptophyta > Magnoliopsida > Poales > Poaceae > Oryza > Oryza meyeriana. The sequence goes on from RYFJ01003193.1 coordinate 38,812, forward strand.
CTGTATTGGAGCTGGTCCCAACGTGGTGAGGATCCATAATGTCAAGGAGCCCTTTCACGGATTTGGCAAGAATCTCCAGTGACTCCTTGACGACTTTAATCTCCTCTGCAAAGGCTTGGAATTGGGTTTGGGCAATGGCTCTCAAAGCTACTCAGATTCATTGACAAGTATACTTGTTAGCCAAAACTGCAGTCAGAGTAACAAGTGGATTGGTTAAGGTTATTGTCAGAGGGAAGGCTTACTTGCATAGTCGGCTTCTACTTTGGCTTTGGCCTTCTCCAGTTCAGCTTTAGCCTTTTCAACTTTCTTTAGCTCAAGTTCCTATTGTTTTTTCTCCTCTGTCTAGGTCATCAACTCGGCTTCGAGGGCTGAACATCAGAATAGTCAAGAACTCGAGATTACAGTTAGGACTCAACCGGGTAGTCGGGAAACAACAAAGCTGGAGAAATACACTTGGGATTTGTTCAGGAAGACAAATACAGGAGACTTACTTCTAATCTTCTCGGCTAGAGCCCACTTCTCATCCTTGAGCTGGTCAACTGCTCCCCTTAGCCAAGTCTCCCTATCCTAGCTAGACCACTCCAAGTCGGCCTTGGCAGCTTGGAGCTGGCCCAATCGTTGGAGATGGGGGGGAGGGGGGCAAGCTAGGTCAAGACCTTGTTCACTTTCTCTGAGCGGTCGACTATCTTCTGCTTGGAGCAAAAATAGGACAAAAACAGAGTCAAGAGGCAAAGAACCAATACAAGGAAGACTGGCAAGAACTCAGTGTGGTGAGAGTCATACTTGGACTCCCCGAGACGCGGTGATTGCGGCATGAAGAAGAACTTCGCGCTCTGTCTCTGCTGCCTCCTCATCATGCTCATAGTTTTCCGCAACTCCCTCTGGGGATACCCAGTGGAATGTTCTCGAGAACCTGTGGGGAGGGGCTTCAAGTCTGGGGAGATCCACCTCTGAAGACAACGATGACATGGATGGCAACGAGGTCTTGGCTCCTGACTCAGCCGCTGCTCGGGCTTCAGGGACTCGCTCAGGGGCTGGAGCAATGGCTTCAGTACACACCCCTTGGTCAGCCGGCACTCACGGTCCTGGTGTCGGGACAGCTTTAGTTTCTACAACTGAGGCAGTCATCGGCTCAGCAGATGAACTTGTGGGTGTTGGCTTGGCTGGGGCTAGCTCGGCAACAGGAGCAGTCGGTATTGGCTTCTTCGGATCTATGTCTACTCGCCTCCTATACAATGAGTCAAATATCAAGACACTACTACGCTGATCAAGATTTTCAGAAGATTCAAGATTGCTTACCTCTTAGAGGACTTGAACTTCCATGAGGGAGCTCTAGAAGTTGACGGTGGAAGGCCGCTGGATGTCAGGCTAGTCGGCGCGGCAGTCATGCTCTTGGTCGGCCCAGTCTCTGCTACGGCCGACTGGGGTGCCAAAGCACTTGCTGGCGCCATTCTTTGGCTCGATGTTGCTGATCTCGTATTCAGCGGTACCAGCCTTGGGCTCGATGTTGCTGAGCCTGGTGGTGTTGGTCTCAGGCTTGCAGGAGATGGCCTTGGACTTGGTGGCCTAGGAACTACGCTGGTGGTATCTTTTATCTTCTTGCTCTCCCGGTAGCAGTACTCAGCTTGTTAGTTCTCTTCTTGCCCTAGTCTTCGACAGGTTTCTTCCTGGCTTTCTTGGAACTGGGCTGGGCAGCAGAAGGACTCAATGGCCTCTTCTTCGATTTGGCAGCCGATAAAGTTTGGGAGTCATCATCAAACTCCTCACATTCCTGCAAGTGATTCAAGCAACATACATCATATATTGCAGAGCAATCCAGGATACACATCTACTGACATTCATCATAGATGGACAACAATTTAGCAATCAGTGTTTCAATATTACCTCTGGACGAGGCCTTTTTTGGCTGAAAGCCACGGTGGCATGCTCTGCATCTTTAGTCTCAACCACCCCGTTGGCGAAATAACTGAGCAAGATATGAGTCACCTTATGCTTATTAGTCAAATTTGGGTATTCTCGGCTGGGATCATTTTTTCCCTTGTAATCCCAACCGAAGTGGCTTCTTAGCTTTAATGGCCTGATGCGCCGGTTTAAGAAACATCTGGCCACCCAGGGGCCAGTCAATCCAGAGCTCTTCAGTTTGTCAATTCTCTCCATCAACTGATACACTTGGCCCATCTCCTGAAAACTTGGCACAGACGACCAGCTGGGCAAAACCTTTGGAGACAAAACAGTGAAGAGGGGCAAACAAGGTTCAAGATCAGAGCAATAGAACCATTCATTATGCCAGCCCTTAAGGGAAGTTTTTAGAGGAACATGAAGATAAATCTTTTTCATTTCATTCCTAAGTTGAAGACTGGCTCCCCCTATCACCTGGACTTTGTTTTTGGAGGGCTGAAGTTTGATGTGGAACAGATATCTAAACAGATTGAAATGGGGCTTCACACCCAGAAAGCATTCACATAGAGTTGCAAAGATAGAGATTTGTAAGATAGAGTTGGGATTCAGATTCACCAACTCTAGCTGGTAGAAGGAAAGAAGTTGGAGAAGAAAGTCCGAAGAAGGAGGAGCAAGACCCCGGTCGAAGAAAGAGGCGAAGACTACAGTCTCACCAAATTGGGACGCCAGAATCGATTCCCCTTTAGCCGGACGCCAATGGATGACTTCACGGCATTGCAATCTCAGCAATTTCTCTAGATACTTCAACTTTGTCGAACCGCAATCCAATGTCGGCCAGGTCTTAGCAGACACCTCCGGGATTTTCGAAGCTCTCGGCATGGCTAGGGGCGAGGAGATTTGGGGGAATTGCTATTGGGAGCTTGGAATGGATGCAGAGGAGTAGAATTGCCCGAGTTTCAAGAGGAAAGAGCTAGCAATGGTGAACCCTAGCGAGGCGAGGTGTGAAATTTTGGCACGGAAGTTGGAAGATGAAGCGATTGGTGGATTGGAGAAGATGAGGGAATCTTTTCTCTCTCTCCCCGCCTATATAGAGCTTGTGCTGATAAGTGGGCTTGGACCTACAAATTCGGTACTGGGCCACAAGATATGAGTTTCTAGAGTAGCATGCTCTATCTGGGCCGCTCGCTGGCTGTGTTAAAATCACAGTGCTGGTGCTACTCATAGAAACTGATCAAATAATCAGATATGCTTCCTGCTAAGCCTACGGTCGGGTGTATACATTTGGGTATCTGCATTATCTACCAGGTATTGAGGATATATCCTTATAAGAATCGATGGCTGGTCTCCATTAAAATTGGGGATGTAGGTATCTCTCAAGTACACCTGACCACATATTGGGTTAAAATCTGTAAAGTGGTACTCGGCTTACATGCTTAGCCATTATTTGCCATGAGCAAAAACCATTCCAACTAACATGATGCTGAAGAGTCTAACTTCCGAGTGATATACTACTCGGGAATGACTTAAAAATATTCCGGCTGACATAATGCTAAAGAGTCTCATATACCAGTAGTACACTACTCGGGAAAGACTACAAGGTTAAAGATCTTTGACTTTATGTTTAATTGTTTCATAATTAAGCACAAAGTCGGGGGCTACACCTAATAGGTGCGCCTATTCGGCGCACACTATTCATATTTCTACATGGAGCCCTTCATAGCCTCGCTGCTAGCTGACATGAAGCAGGACTCGGGAGAAGAAGCACTCAGACAAAAAGTACTCGAGAGTAATGCACTTGGGAATTATTCACCATGGAGGATGAGCAGTCAGCATCAGCTGTGACTCAACTATGAAGGTCTCAGGGGTTGCTGTGAAGGCCATGGGCCCCGGGTACCTCATGACAAGCATATGGGCCACTTGGACAGAGGATGGGCCTAGCCTTGTAATTAGGGATATGATAGAACTCGGAAGACTTAACCTTGTACGACAGGGAAAATACAGTCCTAGTCGGGCACGTTATATCTCTAGAAGGAGATCCCTTGGTTGTAGTCCAACTAGGACTCCTACTTTGCAACCTTGTCTCCCAGTATATAAGGGGAGGCAGGGCACCCCCTGAGGCACATGGTGGTATCATGTAGTGCAGAGTGGCACACACGGTCACCTTGCGTGGGTTGTTCGATATATACATGCCATGTGATCATATTTCAAAGCTATCATTATGGGTCTCATCTGGTCGGTATAAAATTTTGACCAGCAGACAATTTTCAACTTGACTCTATCTTTTTATCCTTTGTACATAAGGAGGCTTGAAATTACTGATCTGGCACATGTCTAATTGGAATATGTCTTGTAATCGAGTTGTGGAGTTGTACGTCTGTGTGGTTAGGAAAAGGCGTCGACCCACTGAGAGCTTCCAACTAGTTTCCGCCTTACTCAGAATGGTCATCAGATTAGTTCCATTATTTAGAATTTTCTGAAATCAACTGCTCAGAACAAATTGTTAGATAACAAGCCCCTGAGGGATGCTCAGGAGTAACATAAACTGATTTTCTAAAAAGCTTTATGCATACTATGTATATATAAAGTGTTAACGACTTAAGCTTTATACTTCTACTCAGGTCAAAGCAAAAAAAGCATTGATAAAACACACATGGCCTATGCTTATTCCCCCTAGCCCCTGGCTGTTTTGTTGGGATTTCCTATCCCAGGGAAGGCAGTCAAGTTCCATTATCAGAATAGATAGAGTTTGAAAAGTCCTTGGCCCCCGGCTACAAGGATGTACTCGGCCTTCCTTCTGTCGTAGGTACATTGTCATGAGAAGCAAAGTCTCCCAGGCCCCAGCTACTCGGGAGTCGTAGGGCGTCCCCTACGTTATCGAACATCTAGAGAACGTAATAAACAGAGGGATAACATGCTCTATCAACATTGAAATGTGCTAAATATAAGGGAAGAATTGAAGGCTCATATTTATATATTATAAACAGTGTACAAATATACAAATATCTTGTGGAGGCCATGGGCCCCGGGTATCTCATGAGAAGCATTTGGGCCACTCGGATAGAGGATGGGCCTAACCTTATAATTAGGGATATAATAGGACTCGGCATACATAATCTTGTACGACAAGGAAAGGATACAGTCCTAGTCGGGAACGTTGTATTCCTAGAAGGAAATCCCTTGGTCGGAGTCTGACTGGGATTCCTACTCTGTAACCCTATGGAGGCCATGGGCCCCAGGTACCTCATGACAAGCATATGGACCACTCGGACAGAGGATGGGCCTAGCCTTGTAATTAGGGATATAATTGGACTCGGCAGACTTAGCCTTGTACAATAAGAAAAATACAGTCCTAGTCGGGCAAGTTATATCTCTAGGAGGAGATCCCTTGGTCGTAGTTCGATCGAGACTCCTACTTTATAACCCTGCCCCCAGTATATAAGGGGAGGCAGGGCGCCCCCCGAGGGCAAGATGACCAAGATTAGGTTTATCAGAATCACGGAGGTTCACAAGAATCACCATCATACATCCTCAAAGGAATACACCACAACTGGACGTAGGGTATTACCTCACATTGAGGGCCCGAACCAGTATAAACTTCCCGTGTTCCTTTGCAGTCCACCAAGTTTCGATCTGATGAGTAGCCCTATATATTTATTGCCGATGTAAAATATCAACAAACCCTGTCCCCCGGTATATAAGGGGAGGCAGGGCACCCCCTGAGGGCAGATAGAACAATCTCACCAGAGAAACGTCAAAGGCAATACACCACAACTGGACGTAGGGTATTACCTTATCTCGAGGGCCTGAACCAGTATAAATTGTTCCATGTTCCTTTGTAGTCCATCAAGTTTAGGTCTCATGAGTAGCCCCATATTCTTATTGCCGATACAAAACATCAGACTCCGAGCAACGGATTTTCTTTTAGGAATACAACATGCCCGACTAAGACTATATCCTTTGCTTGTCGTACAATGTTATGTGTGCCGAGTCCTATTGTATCCCTAATTACAAGGTTAGGCCCATTCTATGTCCGAGTGGCCCAAATGCTTCTCATGAGGTACCTGGGACCCATGGCCTCGACAGCAGTCCCTGAGATCTTCATAGTTGAGTCATAGCTGATGCCGGGTGCTCTTCCTCCACGGTGAAGAATTCCGGAGTGCATTGCTTCTAAGTACTCTTTGTCCAAGTGCTTCTTCTCCCGAGTCCTGTTTCATGTCAGCTAGCAACGAGGTTATGAAGGGCTTCATAGAAAAATATAAATAGTGTGTGCCGAATAGGCGCACCTATTAGGTGTAGCCCCCGACTTTGTGCTTAATTGTGAAACAATTAAACATAAAGTCAAAGATCCTTAACCTTGTAGTCTTTCCCGAGTAGTATACTACATGGTATGTAGACTCTTCAGCATCATGTCAGCTAGAATAATTTTTGCTCAAGGCAATTGTTGGCTAAGCATGTAAGCCGAGTGCCACTTCATGGATTTTAACCCAATATGTGGTTAGGTGTACTTGAGAGATACCTGCATCCCCAATTTTAATAGGGACTAGCTGTCGATCCTTATAAAATGTATCCTCAATATCTGGTAAATAATCAAGATATCCGAATGTATACACCTAGCTGTGGGCTTAGTGTGAAGCGTATCTGATTATTTAATCGGTTCTTGTAAAATAGCACCTGCATCACGATTTTAATGCGACCAGCGGGTGACCCAACAGGACATGCTATTTAAGAACTCATATATTTAGCCTACTACCAAATAAGCTGGCCTAAACCGACCTACCTAGCACAGCCCTATAAAATTGGCATCCCTCACATGTCTAGATGAGCACTTCAGCGTCGGTAACCGCAATCAGCCAGAAGAATCCTTGTCCGCAAGCCTTTCGGACTTACGTTCTGGATGCAGCATGATTGCCACAGATGCCCGAGTAGGTATATTGCAGGATCTGCTTGCCCTCCTTAGGTGTGACGCAGTGCATGAGAACTCCAGATGCGCTTCAATGATATAGGTCTTTTCTGACTACAATAAAGGTTTTGCTCTGTCGCTTGATTTACTTGGCTTCCTTGTAATCTTTAGGAAGTTTGTCTTCAAGTGAAAATCGAACGATTGGAGTCTCCCAGTCTTGAAAAATAATGAGCACCTCCGTAGATTCCAGGTTTGATGCTGCTCCCAACTAAAAGCTTCAGTAGTGGCTTGTTGCCATGTTTTTGCTAGATAGGTACCTGAACGTTGCGCTAGCGTAGGATTCAGCTGGCGACCCTCTTGGGGCATTCCCAACCTGACAAAATTGTAGCTGAATAAGGTACCCGAACCTCGCATTAGCATAGGATTCGGCTAGCGACCCTCATGGGGCATACCCTACCCATTAGAGTTATGGCCAAATAAGGTACTCGAACCTTGCATCAGCATAGGATTTGGCTGGCGACCCTCATGGGGCATACCCTACCTAGCAGAGTGGTACCCGAGCTCCAACTGGTGCCGGAGGTCGGTTATTAGCCGAATAAGGTACCTGAACCTCACATTAGCATAGGATTCGGCTGGCGATCCTCATGGGCCGTACCCTACCCAGCCAAGTGGTACCCGAGCCCTGACTTGTGCCGGAGGTCGGTTATTAGCCCACATGGAGTGTACCAAAGTAAAGGTGACATTCGAGTCCCAACTGGCGCGAGTACTTGGACAATAGCCCTCGTGGAGTATTCCAAGTAATTCTTGAAGCGTCGCACTCCAAGTGTATCATGGCGAACTGGTCCAGCCCCCGAGCGTAGGAGATAGGCTCGTAGCCCTAAGTTCCTGTTACGTGTATCCGGAACTGGCCCTGCATTATAAACATATCGAATGAGTAGCATCTGATGAAGAAAACAATCACCTGAAGAAAATTTATGTATTTTACAATAGATGTAAATATGTGTTCCTCCTCTTATTGATATTAATTTCTCCGAGTAGTTGGCCCTTCACGTTTAAACACTCTGCCCGACTAGTCATAGCCCCCTAGTGTCGGGAGTCGGCTCATGGCTCCTTCCCAGACACGCATTTTAGGTGACTCGAGTTCGTCTTTCATAGAGCAAAGTTTCACAAATCAGAATTTATGCTACTCAAGTACTTTTGCAATCATTAAGAGCAAAAACAGAAAATGCACAGAATGTACACCTATTAGGTGTAAGCTGCTGCGGCATTGGCGCGGCCGAGTGAGGAATATTTATCAGAAAGCAACTTAGCTGTTCGGTATTGCACAAGTTGGGAGTGGGGATGCCATCCTTGCATTTGAGCTTGTGAGCCCCCGAACATGTCACTTGTCGTTCTGATAATCTTCAGTTCTAGGAGGTTGAATACAGTTGTGACCGACTGCCACAATGAAGTCATTCAACTTGCGTTTGCGGTGCCCGGCTTTAGTCGGGGCCACGCCATCGGTGTCCTTCCACTCTTTCTATCGGGGTGCCTTTTTTGTTATCAAGGGCCTTAGCAACATCGTCGGCCGAGCTGGCGTATTTGTTCGCCATGTCGAACAAAGCCTTGACCGAGTTGGGACGCTTCCGAGTGAATTTAGCGATGAACGGGGTGTCTTTGACTCCTTTTCAAAAGGCAGCGATGACGACCTCGTCCTTGATCATTGGGATTGAATTCCTCTTCTCAGAAAACCTCTTAATGAAATCACGAAGAGACTCGTTCTTCCTTTGATGCAACTGATATAGATCGTACTCGGAAGATGGCCTCTCGTACGTTCCTTGGAAATTGGCGATGAAACATTCCTGGAGTTCTCCCCAGGAGCTGATTGATCTTTTAGGAAGTCATGTTATCCATGTCCTCGCCGAGTCGGCTAGAGCAACTGGGAGGTAGTTAGCCATGGCCTTGTGATCTCCTCCAGCTGCTCAGATTGCCAGGGTGTAAACTGTGAACCAGGACTCGGGGTTGGTCTTCCTGTCGTATTTTTCAATTCTAGTCGGCTTGAAGCCTGACGGCCAGTCGACTTGTTGCAGCTCGTGGGTGAAGGCCGATACACCTTCATCTGTGTGAGGACTCCAACTCTGACTACGGTAGTGAAACCGCTCATGGTGGAGGCCGAAGCGCTCATTCTCGTCTTTTAGTAGGCAACGGTCATCTTCCTCGCGTTCGCGGCGTCGTGCGTTGATGTCTTGCCGAAGATCACATTGTAGTCGGCCTCCGACGTCCTGGTTATCTTGACGGTTGTCTTGATGTCGGTGCCGCTGGTCATTATTGTGGTTGCTGAGTAACGTGTGGCGTGACTCCGTGTGCGGCTGACTAGAGCCGGCCGCTCGGCGTCGCTTGAGGCAGATGAGATCGCCATTGAAGAAGCCGACTTGTTAGTTGGTATGAGTGTGTCGCCCAACTGTTGACGCTGCTGGCATGCAGCAGCGGTGATCATGGCTTTAATCCTTGCTATCATCAGGGTGGCTTGGTGATCAGGCCCAAACTGCAGTGTATCCAGTAGAGTTGCAGCGGCCATAACGTTCTATTGAGGAGTTACAAAAACGTTGTGGTCACTAACTTGGGTCTGGATGATATCTTGTTGATCAATCCGCCCAGCCTTGTACAGATCGTCATTGCGGGCATCGCACTCGGCCTGTAAGCGTCTTGCATCTTCCTCCTGTTGTTCTCATAGTCGGCTAGCTTCCTCCTCTTGTTGTTCTCGTAGTCGGCGTGCCTACTGAGTGGGAGTTGAACCCTTGGATGTTATAAAGACTTCACGTGGCGGAGAGAAGCTTGCCGAACTACTGTCCGACTTCGAGTCAGAGTTAGATTGAGAGTCGGAGTCGGCATAGTTGAGGGGGTTAATAATGACCCCAACCTCCCTAGATCCAATCTCGAGCGGCTCTGAGCCGTATCCGAGTTGAACTCCAGGGGATTGGGTTTGCTGCGTTAGATGCTGATTGAAGTTATCCGCGGCATTGCCGAGTCTGAAAGGGAGATTGACGATCTCCTCGTCTCTTAGCCCGATCTCGGCCGGCTCAAAACCGAGTCCGAGTCAAACACTGAAAGAAAGAGTTGTCCCTAGACTCGGGCATATTGGAGATCGCCACAGCATGTGGCCAAAGATTGCTGCAGCACTGAGTAGGCCGACCGGTGCGGAGTCGGCTTGGTCCCTAGCCGATCGGATCAGATCCGAGTCGGACAGGGTAAGGTTGCCGAATTCATCGGCGACGAAGTCGAGGCTCCCGAAGCTGATCGTTTGCCCAGGAAAGAAGTTGATGCCATCGACTCCCTTGATTGGATCCATCAAGCTTGATGAAGATGATCTCGACGAAGCCCCTACCTGGCGTGCCAACTGTCGATGTTTTGTATTGGCAATAAGAATATGGGGCTACTTGTGAGACCTAAACTTGATGGATTGCAAAGGAACACAAAATAATTTATACTGGTTCAGGCCCTCAAGATGAGGTAATACCCTACGTCCAATTGTGGTGTATTGTCTTTGAGGTTTCTCTGGTGAGATTTCTTCTTCTACCCTCAGGGGGCGCCCTGCCTCCCCTTATATACCGGGGGACAAGGTTACAGAGTAGGAATGCCAGTCAGACTCCGACCAAGGGATTTCTTTCTAGGAATACAACGTGCCCAACTAGGACTATATCCTTTCCTTGTCGTACAATGTTATGTGTGTCGAGTCCTATTGTATCCCTAATTACAAGGTTAGGCCCATCCTCTGTCCGAGTGGCCCAAATGCTTCTCATGAGGTACCCAGGGCCCATGGCCTCGACAAGATGCTACTCATCCGATATGTTTATAATGCAGAGCCAGTTCCGGATACGCGTAACAGGAACACGGGGCTACGAGCCTATCTCCTACGCTCGAGGGCTAGACCAGTCTGCCATAATACACTTGGAGTGCGACGCTTCAAGAATCACTTGGAATGCTCCATGAGGGCTATTGACCAAGTACTCGAACTAGTCAGGACTCGTATGTCACTTTTTCTTTGGTACGCTCCATGTGAGCTAATAACTGACCTCCGGCACCAGTCAGGGCTCAGGTTCCACACTGCTAGGTAGGGTACGCCCCATAAGGGTCGCTGGCCGAGTCCTATGCTAATGCTAGGTTCGGGTACCTTATTTGGCTACAACTCTGTTGGGTAGGGTACGCCCCATGAGGGTCGCCAGCCGAATTCTATGCTATTGCAAGGATCGGGTACCTTATTCGGCTACAACTCTGTTGGGTAGGGTATGCCCCATGAGGGTCGCCAGCCGAATCCTATGCTAATGCAAGGTTCGAGTACCTTGTTCGGCTACAATTTTGCTAGGTTAGGTATGCCCCAAGAGGATCGTCAGCCGAATCCTACGCTAGCGCAGCATTCGGGTATCTATTTGGCGAAAACAGGGAAACAAGCCACTACTGGAGCTTTCAGTCGGGAACAACATCAAAACCAAAACCTACGGAGGTGCTCATTATGTTTCAAGACTGGAAGATCCCAATCATTCGATTCCTACTTGAAGATGAACTTCCTAAAGATTGCAACAAAGCTGAGTAAATCAAGCGACGGAGCAAAACCTTTATCATAGTTAGAGAAGACCTATATCGTCAAAGCGCATCCGGAGTTCTCATGCACTGCATCACACCTGACGAGGGCAAGCATATCCTGCAATATATCCACTCGGGCATCTGTGGCAATCATGCTGCATCCAGAATATAGGTCGGAAAGGCTTGTAGACAAGGATTCCTCTGGCAGATTGCGGTTACCGACGCTGAAGTACTTGTCCTGTCCTACAAGGGATGTTGATTTTTCGTTCGGCAAACTCACCTACCGGCACAGGAGTTGCAGACTATCATATGTGCAACGTATACTAAGTATGATCTACAGATCTGGCGTCCTCAATTGCATCATTATGGACAACGCACTCGGTTCAAGGGCGGCATATTCAAAGATTTTTGCAATGATTTCGGCATGAAAATCTGCTATGCTTCGGTGGTACACCCCCAAAGCAACGGGCAGGATAAACAATGATCAAAATATCTGGATTTTATAGGGCTACGCTGGGTAGGTTGGTTTCAGCTGGCCTATTCAGTAGTAGGCCAAAGATATGAGTTCTTAAATAGCATGCCCTAGTGGGTCGCCCGCTGGTCGCGTTAAAATCACGATGCAGGTGCTATTTTACAAGAACCGATTAAATAATCAGATACGCTTCATGCTAAGCCTACAACCGAGTGTATATATTCGAGTATCTTGATTATTTTAAGGTATTGAGGATATATCCTTACAAGGATCGACAGCTGGTCTCTATTAAAATTGGGGATGCAGGTATCTCTCAAGTACACCTAACCACATATTGGGTTAAAATCCATGAAGTGGCACTCGGCTTACATGCTTAGCCAACAATTGCCCTGAGCAAAGATTATTCTAGCTGACATGATGCTGAAGAGTCTACATACTGTGTAGTATACTACTCGGGAAAGACTACAAGGTTAAAGATCTTTGACTTTATGTTTAATTGTTTCACAATTAAGCACAAAGTCAGGGCTACACCTAATAGGTGCGCCTATTCGGCGCATACTATTCATATTTTTCTATGAAGCCCTTCATAGCCTCGTTGCCAACTGATATGAAGCAGGACTCAGGAGAAGAAGCACTCAGACAAAGAGTACTCGGGAGCAATGCACTCAGGAATTCTTCACCATAGAGGATGAGCACTCGGCATCAGCTGTGACTCAACTATAAAGGTCTCAGAGGCTACTGTGGAGGCCATAGGCCCCGGGTACCTCATGAGAAGCATTTGGCCCACTCGGATAGAGGATGGGCCTAACCTTGTAATTAGGGATACAATAGGACTCGGCATACATAACCTTGTATGACAAGGAAAGGATACATAGTCGGGAATGTTGTATTCCTAGAAGAAAATCCCTTGGTCTGTAACCCTGTCCCCTGGTATATAAAGGGAGGCAGGGTGCCCCCTGAGGGCAGATAGAACAATCTCACCAGAGAAACCTCAAAGGCAATACACCACAACTGGACGTAGGATATTACCTCATCTCGAGGGCCTGAACTAGTATAAATTGTTCCGTGTTCCTTTGCAGTCCATCAAGTTTAGGTCTCATGAGTAGCCCCATGTTCTTATTGCTGATACAAAACATCGACATATCTAAACTTAAATTTTTGAAAATCTTAATAGTAGAATTTATATACTTTCCCCAGCCCCCAACTGTCTTCTAACAATTCGAGTAGGAAAGAGATATAAGAATAACCATTTACTTTGATTGATATCTTTTGTCCACAATCTCGATAGTGTAAGCAACTGCTCAGGCCGAGTTAAATCTTATGACGAAGAAATAGTCAATTTGGATGACTAGGTGCTTAACCTTGATTGATTTGTATGGTGGTAGGACTGCTATGCCCTTCTGGTCCCGCGAAGACCAGTGCCGTAGTCAGGCTTCGACCACTGTTTGGATGGTAGGACTGCTACGCCCTACTGGTCTCGTGAAGACCAGCGGTGTAGGCGGGTCTTGACCACTATCTGGTGGTAGGACCGCTACGCCCTACTGGTTCCACGAAAACCAATGTCGTAGTCTGGTCTTGACCACTTGCATGAGTGCTCGGATTGGCAACTTGATGCGCATCCCATGTGACCAACACGGTTCGCATTTGTTTTACCAACTCGCAAGTATATCGGAGGACTGTGGTTTACTTCAAGCTTCTTGTCAGAAGCATCTTTTCGATTATATTGCTTGCCAACCACTTATGCCTCCATTCTCGGATGACGACGTGCTATATGTTGTCGTTGTTCAAGACCTCTGCCTGTATCATTGTTCTAGATGTCATGGGCGGCACCTCGGGTCCTCTGTTTACAAGCGGAGCAACTCGTTCACCCATGGTTCGAATTAGTTGGTTTTGACCAGTTGAGACGGATGGCATGGATAACGTCTCAACAAACATGCTTGGTGATCAAGCTGGTAACTTTTGCGAGGTATCGTTCGATAACATTGCAATGGCACTCTAGGTGTCCTTATTGTTCGAGGTCTCTACTTTAATCATCATGGTAGATGGCATAAGCAGAACTTCGAGCCCTCTGTTTGCAAGCAGTGCGCCTCCTTTTATCCATGTTCTGATCATGTCTAGTCAGGAGTAGACGGCATGGATGATGGATGAGTAGTGGAACACTCAGATGCTCGATGTTGAGCAAGTGCTCGAATAATTTTCTAAAAATATGACATCTAGAAGAAAGAGAATATAACAAAGATCCGTTGAGTAGCAACTCGTGCGGTTTCTATAAATCTTCTAGTTTTGTCAGGATATATCCAGCAGATTCATATCAAATATTGGGTACTATATTTACCATAAACAAGCATAATTTATACAGAAAGTAAACTAGAGCAAGCCCCTAGGGGTTAGACGTAATCGGCCTGACATGATATTGTTAGTGATATGCCCTAGAGGCAACATGGAGATGCTATATATATCACATGCTATGTTTATAATGTATTGATTTGTTCCTTGAAATAGACATTATCATTATTGATCAATGAGTACGTGACTTATTCATGAGACTCTTAATGTCAAATGTTGTTATTTCTAAATGATCCCTGATCATATATCATATGAGGAACAAATATGATTCTAACATCATCATATGTATTGATTGATGATCATGTCTCATGGATCATGGTATGGAGATACCAAATCGATAATATGGACATCTGTTAGTGAACATATGTTGGATAGACCCACCATGAGATACTGCAGAGATTTCATGTGTCATCAGTTAGTCTCAAGTAGTGTTTATGTAGAGTCTTTAGACTTGAGATCATCATGGTTCCCAACATATGTAGTAGCTTATTGTGCGACTACTAAACACTACTCTATAACTGGGTAGTCATAAAAGTAGTCTTCGGGTTTGCTATGAAACATGTAGTGGGATGTGAATGATCTAGATAGAATTTGCCTCTCCTTACGGGAGAGATATCTTTGGGCCCCTCGATGTAATGGATTATGGAAGTGCATGGCCATGCTAGGGTGATTGAGGTGTCAATCACAAGTTTGTAATCCATCATAGGACCGAGAGAGTGATTGAGCTATTAAGAGGATGACAAAAGTCTCACCTTGAGCTCAATCGATATCGTGAGGCAAAGGGATTTGTACATGAGGACATTACAGGTTCAGCCGATATGATCTTTATGTATATTTTAGGGCTAATATGCCTTGCTAGAGGCCGCTATTAACAGGGTGACCAGAAAGACATTTCTGGGTCGCGACAAAATATATGTGAACCTACAGGGTCGCACGCTTAATGGGTTGGAACACTTATTCGAATGTGATTTGAATATGGGCTCGATTCGGATAGAGATCCGAGTAGACTTTTATTGGGTCTTGGTCCACAAGGCCCAAGTGAGGAGGTCTATATATAGGGAGGTGAGGGGCTGAGGAGATTCACGTTTTTGGTTGACCTCGAGCCAAACCCTAGCCGCCACCTCTCGAGCTAAACCCTAGCCGCTCACGAGTGCTAGTACACTCGCAATCAGTGTTCCAACCCCGGATGTGTGGATACCGGTGGAGGCGCTGCTCGTTGCGGTGTTGATTGGCATTGACGCTGATTGGATTTGCTCGTGGTGTGGTTGATCACGGTCTGTTCGCGGAGATCGACTACTTCCACTACTACCTCGATGCCCGCGTGGTTGGACCGGCTTCTCCAACCCTTCTTCCGCTGCACTGCGCGTCTAGTGGTAATGATTCATGATCCCTCTCTCGCATGATGTCCTGGTGTGCGCGGTAGAAAAGTTTTGTTTTCTGCTATCGTAGCCTACGCATACTCCTTCAGATATTAGCTTGCAAAATAAATATTGTATAAACATGTGCTCTAGGTAAATATGATAAATTATTGATCTAGAAGAATAAATTACTCCCTCCAGTCAGAGAGTTTGTTTATGAAAGGATGCATGCAAAATATTGTGTACCTTTGTAGATACATGCCGGATGTATCTATGAATTAGTAGATTAATCTGTAAAACAAACAATCTACTAAATACCTTGATTTGCGTGCTTGTGGAAGATCCATGTCTGTAAACGTTTCTTCATAGCACACCTGTTGTTCTCGTTGTCACCTTCTCCTCCTCGTTGCCCATCAATGGTCTGGTTGATGGCCTCACATCTTGGTTGGTTTGTGGGGTCCTCGGAATCAATGAGTCCAACTTGTCGTAGTAGGTTGCATGGTGATCGTTGTAATCGGGTGATGCTTGTGGAGATCAGGATGATCGTTATTTTCATGTGGACCCCTATCATTGTAGAACAACGGTTTAGTCGGGCGTAGTTATGTAGTCGAGTAGTTTGATTTGGTCGGATTTTTGGCGGTGGACGTTAGTTTGGGAGTGGTCTGCCTAAGTCCTAGATTGAGGGCTTGTGGTTGAAGATATCGAACCATTGTTTTGTGTGGCGGTGATGTTTTGAAGCCAAATTAATCCTCTTGGATGGAGCCAGTGAAGATTGGGACAATAATGGTTTAGATCTAGAGGGGAACGTACTCTGGTCGGGTTGTATCTCCTGATCCAAAGTCGTCGGAATATCCCTTGCCAGAAAATCCATCTCTTGGTCATCATGTCTTCACAAATACTTTGAATATCAGCGCCCCCTACCTGGCACGCTACTGTTGATGGATTGATACCTGACCGCAGTATCCATGTATATGCGGTGTATTTGTAGGACGTAGGGTAAGGCTGATATGAAAATGCAATCAAAGACGCAAGGAGACAGAGATTTTTTATACTGGTGCAGGCCCCCAAGATGGGTAATAGCCCTACTCTAGTTTGGCCAGGAGGCCAGTGTTTTGCACTATATCAATCTCATGAGTACAAAGTATGGGAAGAAACCCTAATCTAGTCTGCCAGTATGTAGGCATAGAACTTAGGTATGATGGTCGGCGGCTAGTTGTCATCGGGCTCCTTCAATGGCGACTCCTTGAGATTGGCAGGTGACATGTGTTGTTTCTCCTTAGGTTCTATTGGCTTATCTTGGCTTGTATTGGTTTGTCCCTTCCTCCATGGGGGTCTTTGTCACACCCTGAAAATTGTCTTAATTAAAAATTATTTTTGGGTAAAAGGAAATACAAAAATACACTAGAAAAGTTGGTTGTGAAAGTGTTTGAATAAAATTTTGAAATTTTCAATATTAAAAATCCCAAGTTAAAATTTTAATTAAATACTTGGATGCTTTTATATTCCCTGGGGTTTTGTCGGACTATTTTAAGCATTTAAGTATTTATAATAATAATCTACCTTTTTTTTTCATGGTGGTTTTTGCTTCCCGTAAATTCCCCATGACTTAATAGACTCTCTGAAATTTTCTTGGATTTTTCGGAGCTCCAGAATTAATTTTAATGTAATAAAGATCACTTCAGTAATTAAATAAATAGAAAAAATAAAATCCCTTCCTTTTCCCTTGTTTAGGTCATTCCTACCTCAATCCCTTGATGTCTCTCTGTTTCCCCCTGAACTCTGACTTCCTTTTTCTTCTAGGGTTTTGTGTCGCTCCCGGAACCCTAAAGCCTCCTAGGAATCTCAAATCCGAAGTTCTCGGGTTTAGTATATTCCGAAACCCTAAAAA
The DNA here is from genome assembly GCA_003991445.1 of Oryza meyeriana var. granulata. Classification (NCBI taxonomy): domain Eukaryota; kingdom Viridiplantae; phylum Streptophyta; class Magnoliopsida; order Poales; family Poaceae; genus Oryza; species Oryza meyeriana. Next base: position 56,235 of record RYFJ01003193.1, read on the forward strand.
TCCCTTTTTGCTCCTGAATACAAGATTCTCGGAAAAATATCTATATTCTTGGAACAAAATACATCTAAACCCAGAGCCTTCAATATTCCCATATTTGCCCCAATTTCAGTCCCTATGAAATATCCTCGTCAATTCTTTCATTTTTTGAATGTTCTAATTTTCCAGTCCTGGGAAAATACCCTCCAACTTCTCGACCTCTGCGAATTATCTTTCAAATTTTCCAATTCCTGAAATAGTCCGAGATTCTATTCTCCAAATATCCCTCGGTAAAATATCCTTCGTCTTCCGAATCTCCCAAATATACATATATTTTGGATATTCAATTCCTCAACTATCTCAATTTCTTGATCGCTATAAAATATCCTCCAAAATTCTAGCTTCCATAAATATTCCCAAGTTATCGATTTTTTTTTGAATTAAAACTGTGGGGTAAAGCCCCCCAGCAGGTTCAAACAAACACAACAACCAAAAAAACAAAGCCAGCAAGTGGCTGACGAAACACCCCCACACCAACACCAACTAACTTACCTAAAGAAAGGAGAGACGGGCAGAACAGGAAAAGAAAGGAAGAAAAAACAGAACTGAGCTAAACAACACTAGACAACCAGATCTTTATGTCATCATGTAAAGCAGGCTTGATTCTATGAAGGTGTAGGAGAATTTCTTCAGCAAAAGACGCCTTCCAATGTGCCAAGTTTAGAGGCCTTCCTTCAAAAATGAAAGCATTGTGCTCCTTCCAAATACACCAAGCCGCAATTAGAAAAACCTCCATAAAAAAGGGTGTGTGCCAAGATCTTCTAGCAATGGTAAGCTTCTGAAAATAGTTTGGCACCCGCGGCCATCTGATTCCAAGCACTTCCCATCGAGCTCTTGCTGATTCACAGTGAAAAAACAAGTGCAGATTCATTTCTTCCTCCTCAATATCACACATGACACAGTTGTATCCTTCTTCAAGAAATTTATTACGCCTTCTCAAAACATTTTTTGTGTTTAGTCTATCCACCAGCAAAAGCCAACCAAAGAATTTTATTTTGGGAACACATTTGGATTTCCAAATCCAATTGAGAGGCTTGGGTGGAACAAGACATGCAAACTGATGCTGATAATACCTCCTTGAGCTGTAGGCACTAGACCCCCAAATAAAAGCCCATGCATCCACTACCTGATCTGTAAAACTAGACTGCAGGTATAACAGATCCCCCTGAAGAACCTGAAGCTCATTAAAAGCATCTCTTGTCATGGGAATCCTAAAAAGATCAATGAGATTATCTTGACTCCCAGCTGAAGCAAGAGAAATATTTTTATTCTTAGCAAACTCAAACAGATTGGCAAACTTGATGGAGAATATGCTGTCCAGCAGAAGATCATTCCAAAGGCTGATAGTATCCCCAACAGCAGGAATGCAGTGTGCAATGCCTCTATATTCAGTATTTAGTCGCATGAGATCCTTCCACCAGAAGGATCCTTTCTCCTTAGCCAAATGAGGAGCATCCCTGTTATTAGCATAATAAGCATTCCAGACCAACTGAACCCACTGTATGTCCTTCTTGTCATAGAACTTATCAAGCTGCTTGAGGAGCAAACCTTCATTTTGAAGTGTCAGGTTTATAACCCCCAGGCCACCTTTACTTTTAGGCTTCATTACCAGGTCCCAGGCAGCCAGATTATAACCCTTTCTGTCAAAGTCATTCCCACGCCATAAACAATTCTTTCTGAGTTTATCAATTTCATCAATCACAGTGACAGGCAGCTTCAGTGAGCACATATAATAGGTAGGAAGAGTTGAGATGACAGAATTGACTAGCTGTAGCCGACCAGCATAAGTTAAGAACTGAGAGCTAGCAGAGAGACGTCTCTCAATTCTACAAATCAGTGGAGCATAGTCTTTAACAAGTGGCTTGGTAGTTCCCAGGGGAAGACCAAGATAAGTAAAAGGAAAAGTACCAAGGGAACAGCCAAAGACATTTGCAAGTTCAGAGCCTCTTTCATTGCTCATATTGATGGGTACTAGGCATGATTTGAAAAAATTAACTCTGAGTCCAGTAGATGTTGCAAAGGACTGAAGGATATCTTTTAGAGCAAGAAGTTGATCCTCTTGGCCTTGCATAACAATCAGTGTGTCATTGGCATACTGAACAATTGGGTAGGGAAGATTTTGATTCTGAGGGAAAGGAGGCTTAAGGACCCCATCTCTGTAAGCTCTGTTGATGATACTTTGTAATAGATCAGCGGCAAGGACAAATAATAGGGGAGAGAGAGGATCACCTTGTCTCACTCCTCTTTTGCAAATGAACTCCTTGCCAGGGACACCATTGAGTAGCACAGAGGACTTGGCTGAAGATAGAATGTCTTGCACCCAGCAAATCCACTTTGAAGGAAAACCCTTTGCTTCCATTATCTTCAATATGGTAGAGTGCTCAATGACATCAAAAGCCTTCTCAAAGTCAAGTTTGAGAATCACAATCTCTCTTCTTGAATGTTTACATTGATGCAAATACTCAAAGGCCCATCCAAGACAATCTTGAATAGATTTTGTTTTGATAAAACCATACTGGTTTTCATGAACAAGTCTCAATATTTTCTTCTGGAGCCTATTGCTAAGAATCTTGGTGATTAGCTTGAAAGAAGTGTTGAGGAGGGAAATAGGCCTAAAGTCATTGATAAATTTAGGATTATCCTTCTTTGGCACAAGAGTGATGTATGATGCATTGATACTTTTCATGTCTACTGCATGATTGTAGAAGTCCTGACAGAGTGCATAAAAATCATCTCTCAGAGTGTGCCAAGTCTTTTTTAAAAATATCCATTAAACCCATCAGGCCCCGGAGCTTTATCACAGGGAAGGTTTACAATAATATCATCAATTTCCTCTTTACCAAAGGGGCCGATCAGATCAGATAGGTCCTCATCTTGATCAAAATACTCATCTAAGCTAAAGCTCATAATGGGATTAGTAGTGACACCAAGTCTATTTTTGAATTCCTCCCAAAAGAGAGCACTCTTTTCTCTGTGATCAGTGATCAATCGGCCATCAGGACCTTGAATTTGCATTATTGCATTCCTTCTGTACCTCTCTGTAGCCATAGCATGAAAAAATTTTGTGTTTTCATCACTGAACTAGACAAATCTTTGTGTGTATCTCTGCTTCCAGTATACTTGCTGGAAATGTAGGAGATTCTGAAGATGATTTTTTATGATATTTCTGAAGCAAAGCTCTTCATGAAGTAAAATTCTACTCTCTTCAAGCTTGTCTAGAAATCCAATGGTGAGATTGCAATTTGATATGAGCTTGGCAATGTTGGACACATTTTTGACCCAATGTTTCAGATTTCTTCTCATGAGTTTGAACTTGGCTGTAATGACATGAGCACTGTTACTAACTCTCTGCTGGGTCTGCCAGGTATTTTGCACCACGTTCATGAAGGATGGAAGCTGTGCCCAGTAATTTTCAAAGCGAAAAATATTAGATCTTGGAATTGAAGTGCCAATGGCAACCTTGCATGGAACATGATCAGACGTAATTCTTGCCAAGGGAAGAACCATAGTATTGGGAAACTTCGGGGTCCAAGCAACAGAAATGAAAAACCAGTCCAACTGTTCAAGAAGAGGGGAGCTTTGCATATTGCTCCAAGTATAGCTTCTGCCTTTCAAAGGTAATTCTATCAAACCCAGATGATTGATAATATTATTGAAAATTGCCATGTCATGAGCATTGCCTCCAGATTTATTCCTATTTTCTTCATGCCTATAGAAGTTGAAGTCCCCCAAAATGAGCCAACAGTCATCAGATCTAATGTCAAGATCAGTAAGCCAATTGATGAAAGCATATCTGTCAGGTCCATGAGAAGGGCCATAGACATTAACCAAGGTCCATGAGTCAGAATTCATCAAAGAAGTGAACTGGATCCGAATGGCAAAAGAATGTTTTTCTAGAGTTACAGCTGCAAAGGCAGAGCTCATCCATATCACAATGATCCCTCCAAAAGCACCTTCCGAGGGGCAAAAATCAAATTTATCAAACCTTTTGGGAGCAAAATTTCTAACATAGGAAAGGTCAAACTGCTCTCTCTTGGTTTCTTGTAAACAAATAATATTACAAGCACTTTCTTCAATCTTGTTTCTAATGGACTTCCATTTAGTATCATCATTTATTCCACGCACATTCCAGCACAAAACAATCCAATCTCGATTCATTATTAATGATTATTGCAGCTGATCATCATATCTTGAGTAATCTCCTCAGGAGGTACTCCACAGAAGCTCTGCCCAAAGCTCTGCATGACTGCAATTGGAATTGGTGCTATTTCCACATCCATCAAATCCTCATTTCCTTGGATTCCCACACTGATAACTGCCTTTCTCAGGTCTTCCACAGTGGAGATGCTCACAGTCTTCTTGCTCTGTCCATTCTTCCTCCTTGGTTCAGCGTTCAATTGGATGTGAGAGACCTTGATGTTCTTCTTGAATCTAGAACTCCTACGCACCTCATCATCCACTATTGGCGTTTTGCCTTTTGAGCTCCTTCTTTTCTTAGGAGTGGCAGATTGCTCTCCCTCAGCTATACATATGTCAAGTTCCTCATCCACTGGAACAAGAGTATAGTTTGGAGTTGAATCTTCATCAAACTCCTTTCAAAACTCATTCAAGTAACTAGCTTCCATGTTAGATGTGTTAACACCATTTCTAGCCAAGCCTTCCATTCTCTGGCTGTTTAGGTTACTGATAATTTGCTTCAAAGCAAAGGCCTGATCAAAAACCACCAGCTCCTTGCCTTTGACGCTGAAATCTTCACCTTCATGCCTGACAAAACTGATAGCTGGATAACTGATGGATGAAGAAGCCTCTGAGTTGTTACCCCACCTGGGATTTCCAAAAGCCAACTGCCAGGTTCTTTTGCAGCCTTCTATAGGCCTGAAGTTCCAACTGAAATTTGCTATTGGGCTAGGGAGAGGTAACTGGAATTGGTTCACCATCGTAAGCTTGCTAAGTTCCTCAAGCAGCATTTGAATCGATGGAGCTGGACCAAAAGAGTCATGGAGCCCAAGAGAGGCAACAAGCTTCCTGATATCATACTTACTGTCAAACTCTTTTCTTGCTAATTCCAGGCTTGGGTTAGCCATCTCCTTCAGTTTAATGGGAAACTCCAAGGTAATAGGTGGGCTTTGGGCTGTGAAAAAACTTCTAGTTCCACTGCCGATAGCTTCATTTGGGGGAGGAACACTGTTTTGAATGCCCGTTTCTTCTGCTTCTGAGGCCGACGCAGTCAAAGTGGGCCGGAGCTTGGGCCTCCAATAAATGGCAGGCCGACGCTTTGTGAGGCACTACCTCGAGACGTGCCCATAATTAAAACAGCTGAAGCATCTGACCTTTGATTTGCATGCATTGATGTTATGATCAACCGCCAGGCAACGTGAACAGAACCCAAGGCGTCCGCCGGCAGACTCATTAAATCTAGAAATTTGAGAATTTGAATTTGAAGGCCTAGGATTCAAACTGGGTGACTTTGTCAGTTTGTTAAAATCTAAACAAACTGGAATCATGGAGCATGAAGCATCTGTATTATTGGATTTAGCAGAGAGATCAACTGGAGCACCTTGCAACAGTTTCGTGCCATTGTTCAAAGAACCAAATACCAGACTGCCTCTAGTAAGAAGTGGAGGATTCTTGCAAACTTGAACTTGAAAAGAGCCAAATCTGATACGGGCATAATCAAACACAGGGGGTTTAGCTTTCACCTTAGGAGAACTTTGAACTAGAGTCTCAGCAAAACGGACTTTCTTAGCTTGTTTCTTTGCAGGTTTTGTCTGTCTTTTTGAGAGGACCTCTGTCCATTTCTTTTCCTCTTCTGCTTCCCACAATCTTTTCTCTCGTTCCCAGAGGGGAACCCCATTGCTCCAAAGGTGAAAATAAATGTCAAAAGAAGAACCAATGAACCTTCTTAAGCCATAGACTAAGAAACCAACAGATTTGCAAGAGACCGAAAAACAAAAATGATTATGACTGAGCTCAGTCACGTGAAACCCAGGAGCAGAACCACCAAGACAAGATTGAAGAGCCAGGGCCACACTTTCCTCCGTTAGCCTGAACAGATAGCGGCGGAAAGTGGCCAAAAGGAAGAAGGAACCACGTGGATCAGAGGAAGGGTGGTGAACTGACTTGCCAAAACGATGCAGCACCTCCAGCTCAAACTTCTCGCCGTGAGAGAAGTCAAGCATCTTCAAAAGCGTCATCTTCATTAAAACGTCTCCAATATTCCAATAATTCCCGAAAAAGAAACAATCTCCAAATCTCTGAAATATTCCTATGTTCCAAATATTCGATTTATCCCCAAAATCCCTTTTATTCTCTATATCCCCAATATTCCAATAATCCTGAGTATTCCAATATTCTAGAAAATCCCCAAAATATTCTTATATTTTGGAGGTTCCAAAGTTCGTTTGATCTCCCTAATTCCAAATAAATATTTCGATACCCACATACACTCAAAATTCCCGAGTTTCCAAATACATATATATGTATAAATGTGTGTGTGTGTCTATATATCCCAACAATCACGACACTCCAAAAATTCCAAACATTTCCCCAATTCTCAATATTCCTCTTTATTCCTTGAAATTCTAAAATTCAATTTCCAAAATTTTGGAAATTTCCATAAAACCCTTCACTTTTTCCTTTTCCTTCTCCTCTTTTCCTTTTTTCTCCTTTTCCCCTTCCTTCTTCTTTTCCTCTCTTCTTCCTCCTTCTACCTCCGAACTCCCTCTCTCCCTTTCTCTCTCGGCCCGGCCCGAGTAGCCCCTCACCAGCGCTCCAGCCTGGCCATGAACCAAGTCCATGGACCAATTCTACCGTGAACCATGTCACTGACAGTGGACCCCACGTGTTAGGTTATTTTCCAAAATAATTATATTAATCCAAAAATCCAATGAATATTCCAGGGAATATTTCGTTTCCTTTTTCTTTTCAGTTTTTCTATGCAATTAATTTTCCGGAGGCCGTAACTTTTCCGTCCGAACTCCGATTCAACCCGTTCTTCCTAAATTCATCTAAAATCATAATCTACCTGTTTATGTACTATTTATTTGGAGTTTCTTAGGGTTTTTTCTCATGTTGCGTGTAATTGTGTAGATTACGCCGTTTCGGAGGATCGCGAAAACCGAGGAAGAGTTCGGGAGATCTGCAGAAGACATTTTCTATTGCAAGGCAAGTCACACGACAATCCCTTTGAGCATGTTGATCCCATTTGTGAAATCTATTTTGTTTTAACATTATTGCATGCACTGTTTTTGAATGTCATTATTACGGGTTATTTATTTATTATCCTATATTCCTTGCTTATGGCCGTGAATTGATATTATTACCTTTACCTTGATACCCTGGGTAATTAATACTGACTAGCTGGATGACTATTTAATGATCTAGCTAGATAATTTAGGTTTTGCTTAGCTATGTATAGAAACTTTAGCGTCATTTTATGTGGGAAAACTATTTAATCTCTTATCGATAGTAAATGGATAACGGCTATATTTTCACGACAGATGGTCTTGGTTGGTTAATTAATTATGTCAACTAAAACTTGACTGATGGTGAGTTGTGAGCACTAGGGCTGTGAATGTTGCTAGCAGTGCTCATGACATTTAAGGACCGGTTCGCGGACTATTTGTTGCGAAGCATTTACCGTACTAACCATAAGCCAGAATGGGCATTGGCTAGATCCATAGTGTAGTGAGTTCAATAAGAGGCCCCAGGGCGTGTTTGTGGCTGTGTCAATAAGTCCACCATGGCTGTGCCAATAAGTCCATGTTTCGGGCATTAAACCATCTCCCTATTGGGTGCTTGATCAGTTCCCGCCGGAGACTGGTAGTTCAGCGGGTGGCTTTTCTGTTGGGCAAGTTGCATGAAAGGTCTTGTCACAATCTCTATTCGGGTACTTTCGAGTATCGTGATGCATGGCTGACATGATGCTGAGATTGTGTCTTGTAGGTAAAGTTGTACACCTCTGGCCAGAGTAAAACTATTCGAATAGACGTGCCCTCGTTAATGGGCGGGTCTAGCAATGTTTTCTATGATTAGTCCCACACTATTCAATGATGGTGTTAAATGATGGAACTTGATATCCCCAGTTTAGAGGGTTATGGTTATGGGCCTGAACTGCGTTGGAGTGCTGTTCAAGGATTGATTCAATGTTGATAATAATTAAACTATACTGTTCTTCAAGTGATTTTGAATGCAAATGTTTTAAATGCTGTTTTATGCAAATAAGCCATGCTATGCCTTTCCTTTGAAACCTTGTTGCATTATTTTGCATTTCCATGTGTGGCTTGTTGAATACGGTGGGTGGTATTCAGTCTTGCATTACTCCAATCATTAGAGTGAAGACTTGCGAGGAGAGGAAGTTTGGTGTTTGGCTTATACCCCAGTTGAGCTGCCTATGGCTTGGTGCTACTTCGCTAGGTTGCCGTTCCGCTGCTGGTTTTCTCTTGTGTGAGGACTAAACACCTCTTCTGTAAGTATTTATAGTTTATCGTTGTGGGTTATGGTTATCCAATTGTCAATTTGTGTACCTCGGCTTATTCCTGGACGAGGGTTTATTGCACAAATTAGCTTTAGAAATGCTGGTGAATTTCTGGGCGTGACAGTCTTGTATTTATACCCTCGGATGCATATTAGAATACGAATCCAAACAATCCTGGTAGAGCCCGAGTAGGACTCTGTGTTTCTTTCCTTATCTGCTCTGGACTCTATCCATATATATGTGGTTTGTTTCTATATAGAAATTGGTATGTTGTACTCTGCCAAGGTATGTGCATGCATGTGGGTATCCCATATGTAGTACGCTGACAACATCCTTGGTTGTCGGATAGACTATAATATACTCCCTCTATTCCAAAATAATTTCATGTTTTATTTATATCATTTGTCCCACAAAGACTTTGCTAAAGTGGAGGATAAATGAATTGGATTTGCTAAAGTGGGGATAAATGCATTGAAGTTTGCTAAAGTGGGAGACAAATGCATTGGAGTTTACTAAAGTTGGGGACAAATGTAGTAGAGCTTGTTAAAGTGGAGTACATTCTACTCCCTCCGTCCCTAAAAACCCAACCCTCGCATCCCAAGGCAAAACTAGTGGTTAGAAAAAGGACTACAATGCCCCTCATTAATATAAATGTACTATTGATGAGTGGATAGGTAAGGGGTAATGAAGTGATAAAATTTCTCAATTTATAGAATAGGGGTAGGTGAGAATATAGAAATTGGTTTATTTTCGTACACAGTTTGAACTCTAGGAGTTAGTTTATTTTGGGACGGAGGGAGTAATCTTTTAGTTTTGTATTGATATGAGTGAGATGAGCTAAAAATAAAGTTTTTTTAGGACAAAGGTAGTACTCTGATTGATTATTCAGCCATATGGAGTTTGTCACTTTATTGCCCTTTTGTTGATACCCATATTTGGCATGAGTATAGATTTAGAACAAACTTGTGCCAAATTTAGAAATGATCCGAGCCTTCGCACAAAGGCCGGTTTGACCGCAGGTGTCCGAGTGGTCAGACCAGACAATGAACTACTGTTTGACCACAAGTGTCCTAGAGGTTAGACCTTCAGCTCCGAGTTTGAATCCAAATTTAGATTTTTCTCGTGCTTCCTTATTTGGGACAGGGGTTTCTCGAGTCCTAGTTGTTCCTAAGCCTAAATAGATATGGAGAAGGCCCTATAGACACAGGACCACCCCTCCTATAAATATATTTATAGGGGGCCCAAATGAAACAACAACCAATCAATCGTCAAAATCAATTTACTACCTCTACCTCATCTTCTAGACCTACATCTATCTTCCTTCCTATATCCATGCCTTTCACCCTCCAAACTCCTAATTGCCATCGTCTCTCATCTCTATAGCATTAGAGGACGTCCTACCTGGCCTGCGAGCCTAAGATAAATAGGCCCACCTTCACTTTTTGATAGGGTCCCTCCTAAGTGATTGTTCGGCGGCATCTACCTCCTGTGGTAGCGCGTCTCCAGGTTGTACACAACATACTAAAGTGTGTCTTGGTGCGATTATCCACCAGCACATGCACTGGAAAGTTTATCACACGTTCACAGACCCCGACAATCTCCACCCCTTCACATCGAGTAATATTGAAGTACTAGCTGAATGCCCGTGCTTTGCTACGGATAAAAAATACTATAATATTTCCTAAAATAAATAAAAATATATTTTCCATGAAATGTGTTACACATACTTTTTTTTATAGGGAATATTCACTTTAATTTGATTTTATATGTAGCTATCTATTTATATTTGATCATTTGTTAATATTAAAAAGTTCAAGGAGTAATTTGCAAAATTTACAATAGAAGTAGGTGTAGTGGCAGATTGTCACCATCGCTACCTTCTTTTAAAGGAGTATACATACACACACATCACGAGCTTAGCTTATTTCTGATGAATGTTTTGTCGCTGCTATTGCTCTAAACATTGCTATCTGGATCTTGTTTCCAGAATACAATGTATCAAATCTATCTGTGAAGGCCATGGACCCTAGGTACCTCAAAGAAGGCAATACGGCCACTTGGATAGAGGTTGGGCTGGCTGATGTAATTAGGGATATAGTAGAACTCGACTCCATGTAACCTTGCTTGACAAGTAAAGGGATATAGTTTTAGCCGGTTACTCTATGTTCTAAGAAGGAAGTCCCTTGATTGAGTCTGACTAGGATTCCTACCTTGTAACCTTGCCTCCTCGGTATATAAGGAGAGGCAAGGAGCCCACTAGGGCATAACCAACACCATACAGAATCTTATCAGAGAATACCACGAAAGCAATATACCACAACTGGAAGTAGAGTATTATCTCATCCTGAGGATCTGAACCAGTATAAATCGTCTTGTCTTTCGAAGTCCATCGAGTTTCGGTCCAACGAGTAGCCCTACAATCAATATTGCCGATACAAAACATCAACACTATCTGTTTTCAAATATTTCATTTTGTTATCTATGTTTCTTTTGAGATGTCTCCTTTTAATTTGAGGATTGCATGAATTTTCTTTTGAAAATCTTATGTACGACAACATGGCTGATGAGTGAAAACTGAAAAAAAAAATCAGTTCCACTTGTTTCTATTGAAAAATGTCAAGTGCGGCTTTACTTATGCATGGCGTGTACTGTAAACATCTCATGGTGTTTCATAAATCATACTCCCTCTGTCCCAAAATATAGCTACCTCTAGCTATGCATCTTGATAAATTTGTCTAGGTACATAAGTAGCTATATTTTGGGACGGAGGGACTAAGATTTTTGCAAAAAGTTCCTTCATCAACATTTCTTGAAAACTTTTTAAATCAACCTTTTAACTTTTTAGTATCTAATTCTTGCATTTGTGCCTTCGAATTATTGTCATAAACTCAGTTTCATCCATAATCTATCATCCATCGGAACATTAGAACACACCCTCAAATATATAGTCTTTCTAACTTCCGAATAACCTAAAAGAACTACCAATGCTTTATCCTTGTCATAATATTGTACGTTGAACAATTTGTGTTCACAAAAAAATTCAAAAGTGTAAATGCAAATTTTACAGCATTTCTCATGGGCTAAAAAAGATAAGCAAACCTTATTGATCTGTATATACATATGTAATAAAACTTTGGAAAATCAAATGTACACAACCATCTTGATGAAGGTTGGCCAAATATACCTTTTCCCATAAATCCTATATAAATAACATATTCAAAATTGTGTGCACATCTAGCTCAGCAGCAACATGCGGAGATGGCATATGGAATGCTTTATTTGGTTGACGGGCTATTGCCACAAAATAACCATAGAAAATTAATTATTGGCTCGCTTGCACGCTGGCTTGATCTTGCTTAAAAAAATTATTTAGAGGTCAATAGTTCCCATGCGATCCAATGCAAGAGCACGCGTCTCTGTTACTTGAGCTGGATGCCACTCTTGTAGACAGATCCAGCCTTAAAGCTAGCAGGGATGACATCATCGACGACGCGGTAGCCACCGTTCTTGACAAGGAAGCGGACGGAGAAGGGCCCCTTGAGCGGTGCCTCGCTTTTTAGTGTCCAGCTGTTACCCGATGACTCCTTGAGCCCTGTCCAATCCTTAGCGCCCTTCTCCTTGACCTCCACCTCGGAGATGGCGAAGTTGGTGATAAGATCCAGACTAGAGGAGCTAGAGCCCTCACCGACCTTGAAGGTGAGCTCAGTGGCGCACGAACCGACAACCAATAGTGCTGCCACTGCTGCGGCGAGCAGGATGGGGGACAAGGAGGCCATTGGCAAGCTAGCTAGTTAGTTGGCGTAATCTTGCTTGTTTCTTAATCGATAGAGGGATGGATGGATGTTTTTGGTGAATGATGTTGCAGCTTGGTGAGTATTTATGGGCGGTGGGGGGCAAAAAAAAAGGCATGGACGTACGGTGCACCATGGAGATCGCTGGCTGGCTTGTTGGTCGAGAAATTTTTGTACAATTTCTATAAATAGATCCGGGCTAGGTAGTCCCGGTTGTTTCGCTGGCGTAGGGCATGCAGACCTCTCAAAAAGCAAGCATGCATTCTCATCTCTTCTCTACTTAATTTTTTGAGCTTATAAATAATGAAAATTAATCACCTCTCCGTGTTCCATTGATGAAGGATGTGTACAAAGGGGTCAACGAGCCAGGGGAGGAGATGCTAGTGGAAGACAAAGGGATGGCAGAGCCAACGGTCGGCAGTGGTGGTTAGGCACAGAGGGGCGACGTGTGGCACCCATGGTAGATCAAGCAGAGAGGCCATCAGCAGCTCAAGGATGATGGATCCGTTGTGGCGAAGAGGGGCTCAGCTGCTGGCACGTTACGGTCCTGTGACTGGAGCCAGAGTTTGGCGTGTACGGCGAGATGGTGGCAGTGGATGCAAGACATGCGACTGGAATACAGGATAGCGACTACAGAGGCAGAGGAGAGGAGAAGTGCACGGCCTTAGGGAAATAATCCAACGAGATCAGGTCTCGGTGTAGATCATACTTCAAACAAGAATCCACATTAAAATAAATTGCTTTTTAATTGGCAGTTTAGTTATGTGTCATGTTCTGGCAGGCTCTACAGTATACCGAAAGCTGGTCCCATAGGATTATTTTTGTGAAGGCCATGACCCCAGGTACCTCACGCAAGGCAATACGGTCACTTGGATATAGGGTGGGTTGGTCCATGTAATTAGGGATATAATAGAACTTAGCTTTATATTACCTTGCATGACAATAGAAAGGATATAATCCTAACCGGTTATTCTATATTCTTAGAGGGAAATCTGTTAATCGAGTCCGATTGGAATTTCTACCATATAACCTTGCCTTCTTGATATTTAAGGAGAGATAAGGAGCCCCTAGGGACAGAACCAATCTCACCAAAAAAATCTCGAGAGCAATACACAAAAGGTGGAAGTAGGGTATTATCTCACCCTGAGGGCTTGAACCAGGATAAATCTCGTGTAACTTTTCGAATCCATCGAGTTTAGGTCCAACGACAAGCCCCGTATTCAATACAGCAGATATAAAACATCAGCAATTGGCGCGTCAGGTGGGGGCATCGTCAGGATCATCATCAACAAGCCCGATGGATCTAATCACTGTCGATGTTTTACACTGGCAATATGATTATAGGGCTACTCAGCAGATCGAAACTCGGTGAATTGCAAAGAAACACGGGGAGATTTATACTGGTTCAGGCCCTCGATGTGAGGTAATACCCTACGTCCAGTTGTGATATATTCCTTTGAGGATGTGTGTTGTTCTGCCCTCAGGGGACACCCTGCCTCCCCTAATATACTGGGGGACAGGGTACAAGGTAGGAGTCCTAGCCGGATTACAGCCAAGGGATCTTCTCTTAGAGATATAATTTACCCAACTAGGACTGTATATTCCTTATCGTACAAGGCAAAGTCTGCCGGGTTCTACCATATCTCTAATTACAAGGCTAGGCCCACCCTCTATCTGAGTGGCCCATATGCTTGTGATGAGGTACCCAGAGCCCATGGCCTCCACAGCAGCCCTAAGACCTTCATAGTTGACTCACAGCTAATGCTGAGTGCTCATCCTCCACGATGAAGATTGCCCGAGTGCATTGCTTCCGAGTACTCTTTGTCCGAGTGCTTCTTCTTCCCGAGTCCTGCTTCATGTTAGCTGGCAGCGAGGCTATAAAGGGCTCCATGTAGATGTATGAATAGTGTGCGCCGAATAGGCGCACCTATTAGGTGTAGCCCCCAACTTTGTGCTTAATTGTGAAAACAATTAAACATAAAGTCAAAGATCTTTAACCTTGTAGTTTTTCCCGAGTAGTATACTACTGGTATATAAGACTCTTCGGTATCATGTCAACCGAAAATAATTTATAGTCTTTGCCGAGCAGCATGCCACTCATATATGATACTCTTTAGCTTCATGTCAGCTGGAAAATGTGTTTATAGTCTTTCTCGAGTGGCGTCCCACTTGGAAGTTAGACTCCTCAGTTTCATGTCAGCTGGAAGAAATATTTGTAGTCTCTCCCGAGTAATGCACTACTCGGAAGTTAGACTCCTTAGCGTCATGTCGGCTGGAAAAATATTTGCACATGGGGTGGAGGCCATGGGCCCTGGGTACCTCATGACAAACATATGGGCCACTCGGATAGAGGATGGACCTAGCCTTGTAATTAGAGATATAATAGAGCTCGACAGACTTTGCCTTGTACGATAAGGAATATACAGTCCTGGTCAGGCAGGACATATCTCTAAGAGGAGATCCCTTGGCCGTAGTCCGGTTGGGACTCCTACTTTGTAACCCTATCCCCCAGTATATAAGGGAAGGTAGGGTGCCCCATGAGGACAAGATGACCAAGATCACCAAGATCAAGTCATACATCCTCAAAGAAAATATACCACAACTGGACGTAGGGTATTACCTCACATCGAGGGACTGAACCAGTATAAACTTCCCGTGTTCGTTTGCAGTCCACCGAGTTTCGATCCGACGAGTAGCCCTATATTCATATTGCCGGTGTAAAACATCGACAGTTGGCACGCCAGGTAGGGGCTTCGGCGAGATCAACCTCAACAAACTCGATGGATTCAACAACCAGAGTTGACGGCATCAACTTCTCCCCTGGAGACGCGATCACCTTCGGGAGCCTCGACTTCATCGCCGACAAATTCGGCAGCCTCACCTTGGCTAACTCGGACTTGATCCGATTTGCCAAGGAACCAGCCGACTCCGCGCTAGTTGGCCCACACGACGATGCAGCAACCCTCGTCGACTTGCTACGGTGATCTTCCACTTGCCCGGGTCTCGGGACAACTCTCCCCTTCGGCGTTCAACTCGGACTCGGCCATGAGCTGGCCAGAGTCAGGCTAGGAAGGGGGGAGATCGTCAATCTCCCATGCAGACTCGACGACGCCGCGAACACCTACAATCTACATCCCACGCAGCAGACCCGATCCCCTACGGTTCAGTTCGGACATGGCCTAGAGCCGTTCGAGATTGGATCTAGGGAGGTCGGAGTCGTCATCACCCCGATGAACTACTCAAATTCCAACTCCAAGTCGGACAACAGTTTGAACACCAGTTCGAACACCAGTCTGGCAAGCTTCCTTCTGCACCGAGAAATCTTCATGGCTTCAACCCTTCCACAGGAGGAGCGCCTAGTACAAGAGCAGCAAGAAGAGGAGGCCCGCTGACTGTGACAACAGGAGGAGGCCGAACGCGAGGCTCGCAACGACGAGCTATGCAGGGCTGGGCAAACCGCTCAGCAACAAATCTTCCTGACTAGAGTCAGCGACAACGACGTCTTCGTCATGCCACAATAGAACATCGTGGCTGCTGCGACTCTGCTGGATACACTCCAGTTAAGGCCTGATCATCAGGCCACCCCGATGATAGCAAGGATAAAAGCCATGATCACCACTACTGCATGCTAGCAACGTCAACAGTCGGGTGATACCCTCATACCGACCAGTTGGTTGGCTTCCCCAACGGCAGTCTCATCCACCTCAAGGCGACGCCAAGCGGTCGGCTCTAGTCGGTTGCACATGGAGTCACGCCAAACATCACTCGGCAACCCCAACAACAACTAGCGGCATCGAAGCGACCGTTGGCACAATCAGGATCTCCGAGGCCAACTACGGCGTGACCTTTCACAGGCCATCAACACTCGACGCCACAAACGAGAGGAAGACGAGCAACGCCAACTAGAAGACGAGAACGAGCGCTTCGGCTTCCACCACGAGCGGTTTCGTCGCCGTATTCGGAGTCAGAGCCCTCATGAAGATGAAGGCATACCAGCCTTCACCGAGGAGCTACAACAGGTCGACTGGCCGTCGGGTTTCAAGCCTACAGGCATTGAAAAATATGACGACAAGATCAATCCTAAGTCTTGGCTCACAATCTACACTCTGGCAATCCGAGCAGCTGGAGGAGATCACAAAGCCATGGCTAACTACCTCCCAGTCGCTCTAGCTGACTCAGCGAGGACATGGCTAACAGGACTTCCTAAGAGATTAATTGGCTCCTGGGGAGAACTCCGGGAAAGCTTCATTGCCAACTTCCAGGGGACGTATGAGAGGCCATCTTCCGAGCACGATCTGTATCAGTTGCATCACAGGAAGAACGAGTCTCTTTGTGACTTCATCAAGAGGTTCTCTGAGAAGAAGAATTCTATCCCCAAGATCAAGGACGAGGTTGTCATCGCCACCTTTCAAAAAGGAGTCAAAGACACCTCGTTCATCGCTAAATTCACTCGGAAGCCTCCCAACTCCGTCAAGGCTCTATTCAACATGGCAAACAAATACGCCGACTCGGCCCATGCTGTTGCTGAGGCCATCGATGACGAAAAGGCCCTCTGATAGAAGGAGCGAAAGGACACCGATGGTGCGACCCCGACTAAAGCTAGGAACCGCAAAAGCAAGTCAGACGGCTTCATTGTGGCAATCGGTCACAACAGTCTTCGACTTTTAACAACTGGAGATTATCAGAATAACAAGTGACATGTTCGGGGGCTCACAAGCTCAAACGCAAGGACGGCATTGCCACTCCCAAATACCGAACAGCTAAGTCGCTTTCTGATAAATATTTCTTCACTTGGCCTCGCCAATGCCGTAGCCGCTTACACATAATAGGTGTACAAGCTGCATATTTTTCTAATTTTGCTCTTAAATGATTGCAAAAGTACTCGAGTAGCATAAATTCCGATCCGTGAAACTTTGCTCTATGAAAGACGAACTCAAGTCACCCAAAACGCATGTCTGGGAAAGAGCCATGAGCCGACTCCCGACGCTAGGGGGCTATGACTAGTCGGGCAGAGTGCTTAAACGTAAGGGGTCAACTACTCGGAGAAATTAATGTCAAAAAGAGGAAGAACATGTATTTACATATATTGTAAAATATATAAATTTTCTTCGGGTGATTGTTTTCATCATCAGATGCTACTCATCCGATATGTTTATAATGCGGGGCCAGTTCCGGATACGCGTGACAGGAACTCAGGGCTAGAGCCTATCTCCTACGCTCAGGGGCTGGACCAGTCTACCAGAAATCTCTCAGAATGCTCCATGACGGCTACTGACCGAGTACTTGCACCAGTCGGAATGTCGTCTTCCCTGGCTACGCTCCATGTGGGGCGCTGGAGCTCGACTACCCCTCGGCTGGGTGAGGTACGCCCCATGAGGGTCGCCAGCCGAATCCTACGCTAATGCTAGGTTCGGGTACCTTATTCGGTCACAACTCCGTTGAGTTGGGTACGCCCCACGAGGGTCGCTAGCCGAATCCTATGCTAATGCAAAGTTCGGGTACTTTATTCGGCTAATATAACTGACTTTCGGCGCCAGTCGTTGCTCGGCTACCCCTCAGCTGGGTGAGGTACACCCCATGAGGGTTGCCAGCCAAATCCTACACTAATGCTATGTCAACTCCGCTGAGTTGGGTATGCCCCATGAGGGTCACCAGCCGAATCCTATGCTAATGCAAAGTTCGGGTACCTTATTCGGCTAATATAACTGACCTCTGACACAGTCGGGGCTTGTGTACCACTCGGCTAGGTAGGGTACGCCCTATGAGGGTCGCCAGCTGAATCCTATGCTAATGCTACATTCGGGTGCCTTATTTGGTCACAACTCTGCCACGTTGGGTACGCCCCATGAGGGTCGCCAGCCGAAACCTATGCTAATGCAAGGTTCGGGTACCTTATTTGGCTATGATTCTGTTGGGTAGGGTATGCCCCATGAGGGTCGCCAGTCGAATCCTATGCTAATGCAAGGTTCGGGTACCTTATTCAGCTTTGCCGAAGTCAAAGAAGACCTATGTCGTCAAAGTGCATCCGGAGTTCTCATGCACTGCATCACACCTGAGGAAGACAAGCAGATCTTGCAATATACTTACTTAGGCATTTGTGGCAACCATGCTGCATCTAGAACATAAGTCCGAAAGGCTTGCGGATAAGGATTCCTCTAGTTGATTGCGGTTACCGACACAAGAGCACTCATCCTGACATGAGAGGGATGCTAATTTTATAAGGCTGCGTTGGGTAGGTCGGTTTAGGCTGGCTTATTCAGTAGCAGGCACCAAGATATGAGTTTCTATAGTAGCATGCTCAATGTGGGCCACTCGCTGGCTGTGTTAAAATCACAGTGCTGGTGCTACCAACAGGAACCGATTGGGTAATCAGATATGCTTTATGAAGGCCTAATTGCTGAACACATGTGTTCAGGTATCTGTGTTATCTACCAGGTATTGAGGATATATCCGGTTGATATGATACCGAAGAGTCTCATATACCAGTGGTATACTACTCGGGAAAGATTACAAGGTTAAAGATCTTTGACTTTATGTTTAATTGTTTTACAATTAAGCACAAAGTTGGGGGCTACACCTAATAGGTGCGCCTATTTGGCGCACACTATTCATACATCTACATGGAGCCCTTCATAGCCTCGCTACCAACTGACATGAAGCAGGACTCGGGAAGAAGAAGCACTCGGACAAACAGTACTCGGGAGCAATGCACTCGGGCAATCTTCACCGTGGAGGATGAGCACTCAGCATCAGCTGTGACTCAACTATGAAGGTCTCAGGGGCTGCTGTGGAGGCCATAGGCCCCAGGTATCTCATAACAAGCATATGGGCCACTCGGATAGAGGATGGGCCTAGCCTTGTAATTAGAGATATAATAGAGCTCGGCAGACTTTGCCTTGTACGATAAGGAATATACAGTCCTAGTCGGGCAGGACATATCTCTAAGAGGAGATCCCTTGGCCGTAGTCCGGTTGGGACTCCTACTTTGTAACTCTGTCCCCCAGTATATAAGGGGAGGCAGGGCGCCCCATGAGGGCAAGATGACCAAGATCACAAAGATCAAGTCATACATCCTCAAAGGAAATACACCACAACTGGACATAGGGTATTACTTCACATCGAGGGCCTGAACCAGTATAAACTCCCCGTGTTCCTTTGCAGTCCACCGAGTTTCGATCTGACAAGTAGCCCTATATTCATATTGCCGGTGTAAAACATCGACACATGGCAACTATTGGCCAAGCATGTAGGTCGAGAACCACTATATGAAACTTAATCCATTATGTGGTCAGGTGTACTTGAGAGATACCTGCATCCCCATTTTTTATGAAGACCAGCTTATCACCCTTATAAGGATATATCCTCAATACCTGGTGGATAATACAGATACCCGAACACATGTGTTCAGCAATTAGGCCTTCATGAAGCATATTTGATTACCTCATCGGTTCCTGTTGGAAGCACCAGCACCGTGATTTTAACACAGCTAGCAAGCGGCCCACATTGAGCGTGCTACTGTAGAAACTCATATCTTGGTGGCCCAGTACCGACTTTGTAAGCCCAAGCCCATGAATCGGTACAGGCTCTATAAAAGGCGGGGAGAGAGAGAAAAGATTCCCTCATCTTCTCCAATCCTCCAATCGTTTCGTCTTCTAGCTTCCGCGCCAAAATTTTGCCTCCCGCTTCGCTAGGGTTCGCTATTGCTTGCTCTTCCCTATTAGAACTCGGGCGATCCCGCTCCTCTTCATCCATTCCAAGCCCCTAGTGACTTTTTCCCCCAAATCTTCTTGCCCTTAACCATGCCGAGGGCTTCAGATTTCTTGGATGCGTGGGATGAGGTCTGGTCGACTTCGGATTGCGGGCTAACTAAGCTGAAGCATCTAGAGAGATTGTTGCGGCTGCAGAGCCGCGATGTCATCAGTTGGCGTCCGGCTGAAGGTGAATCGGTTCCGGAGCCCCAAGCCGGTGAGACCGTCGTTTCTCCTCTTTTTTCAACCAGGTCTTTCTCTTCCATCTTCCCGACCTTCTCCGCCAGCTTGCTTGCCTTCTATGAACTTGAGTTGGTGAAGCTGAAATCCCAACTCAATCTTGCAAATTTCTATCTTTGACTACATGTTGAGTGTTTCCTGGGTGTGGAACCCCATTTAAATCTATTTAAACATCTGTTCCACATCAAACCCCAGCCCTCCAAGAGCAAGGTCCAGGTGATTGGGGGCCGGTATTCAGCTCAGGGGTGAGATGAAGAAGATTTACATCAATATTCCCCTATAGTCTTCCCTCAAAGGCTGGCATAGGAGTGGTTTTACTGTTCTGATCTTGAACCAAGCCTCCCCTTTTATGGTTTGCCCCCAGTGGTTGTGCCCAACTGGTCATCTGTGCCAAACTTTGAAGAAATGGGCCAAAGTTCATATACTAATTGACAAGATTGACAAGCTAAAGAGCGCCGGGCTGACTGGTCCATGGGTGGCCAGACGTTTCTTGACTCGGCGCCTCAAGCCGTTGAAGTTGAGGTGCTACTTCGGCTAGGACTACAAGGGTAGAGGTGATCCCAGCCAGGAGTATCCTAACCTGTTGGACAAGCACAAGGTGACCGACATCCTGCTGGATTACTTGCCAACGCGTGGTCGAAACTGAAGACACAGAGTGGATATGTGGCGCTTACAGCAAGAAGAGCCGCGTCCAAAGGTAACTCTTGCTGACTTATATTGTCGTCCATCTGAGATGAATGTTTTATAGATGTATGCCTAAGATTGCTCTGCGATGTTGTGACAATTGTTGAACTGCTTGCAGTCATGTGAGGAGTTCGATGACGACTCCTGAACTTTATCGGCCATGAAGTCAAAGAAGAAGAGGCCGATAAGTCCTTCTGCTGCCCAGCCCAACTCCAAGAGAGTGGGGAAGAAGCTTGTTGAAGACCAGGGCAAGAAGAAAATCATCATGCCGAGTGCCGCAACCAGGAGTCTGAAAATCAAAGACACTGCCAGCATAGCTCCCAGGCCGCCGAGTCCCAGACTAGTACCAGCGCAGTCGGGCTCAGCAGCATCGAGCCTAAGAAGAGCGCCGTCGAGCACAAGGTCGGGTCAAGTGCCATCGGGCTCAGCAACATCGAGCCCAAGGATGGCGCCGCCGAGTACCCAAGCCACCCAACCGGCCACACCAAGAGCTGGGCCAACCAGGACTGAAACGCCATCGCCAACCACCGAGCCATCCAGCCCGACAGCCGGCAGTCCTCCAATACCGGCATTAGGAGCCCCTGGGTGGAGGTTCAAATTCTCCAAGAGGTATGTGACTTTGAGCCTTCTGAAAGTCCTGTTTAGCATTGTGGTGTGTTGATACTTGGCTCTTTATGCAGGAAACGGGCCAATATTGATCTCAAGGAGACCACACCGGTTGCTCCTGTTGTCGAGCCGGCCCCAGCCGAACCAACGCCAGCGAGCATATCTGCTGAGCCGGTGACCGTCTCAGTTGCAGAAACTGAGGTCGTCTCGACTGCAGAGCCACGGACACTGGTCGACCAAGGGGCTAACATTGAGGCTGTCGCCCCAGCCCCTAAGCATATCACTGAAGCCCCAGCAGTCGCCGAGTTGGGAGCCAAGACCCCGTCGCTGTCCTTATCATCATTGTCGTCTTCAGAAGGGCCGGACCTCCCTAGGCTTGAGGCTCCTCCCCGCAGATACCCGAGGACGTTCCGCTGGGTAGCCCCCGATGGAACTGCGAAGAGTTATGAGCACGATGAAGTGGCGGCAGAGGGGAACGTGAAATCTTGCTTACGCCGCAATCGCCACGTCCCGGGGGTCCAGGTATGATTTCCCACCCTACTGAGTTCTTGTTAGTCTTCTTTGTGTGAGTATCATGATGCTTGACTCTGCTTTGCTCTGTTTTGCTCCGAACAGAAGATTGTCGACCACTCGGAGAAGATGAATGAGGTCCTGACCCAGCTTGCCCCCCAACACCAGCAATCAGGCTAGCTCCAGATCTCGAAGGCCGAATTGGAGTGGTTGAGCCAGGAGAGGGAGACTTGGCTGAGGGGAGGTGTTGACCAGCTCAGGGATGAGAACTGGGCTCTGGCCAAGAAGATCGGAAGTAAGTCTTCCATATTTGTCTTCCTGACTAAATCCCATGCATATTTCTCCAACTTTGTTGTTTCTCGACTGCCCAGTTGTGTCTTGACTGCAACGTTGAGTTCTTGACTAATCTGTCGTGCAACCCTCGAAGCCGAGTTGAAGACCCAAACGGAGGGAGAAGAATAGCTAAAGGAGGCTGAGAGAGCCAGGGCTGAGCTTGAAAAGGACAAGGCCGACTTGACAAAGGCCAAAACCGAGCTTGAGCAAGAGAAGGCCGAGTTGAAAAAGGCCAATACCAAGCTCGAGAAAGAAAAAGTTGAACTGGAGAAGGCCATAGCCAAGTGGGAGGCCGACTACAAAAGTAAGTCTCCGTTCTAACAATAACCTTAGCCAATCCATTAATTACTCCACCTGCAGCTTTGCTTAACAAGTTTTCTTGTTGGTGAACCCAAGTAGCTGCTAGAGCCAACTCCCAGATCCAGTTTCAGGCATAGTTATTAGGACCGGACCGGACATTGAACCGGCGAGACCATCGTTCATTGTTCACTGGTCCAACCATTAAGAACCGGTGAACCGCTGTTCAATAGTTTTAGACCGGATGAATTGAACCGGTCAAAAAAATATATTGAACCAGAGCATATATATAACATATACAGTCAATTTATAGAAAAAAATAAGCACATAAATATTTTAATTATATAATCACAGTAGCTGTACTAAAAAATTATTGTGACATTTGAAATCATAGACATAGTACATAAGTTCTTTATTATTCAAATTTAACAAACGGTCTGATACTCCCACAAGAGTCTTAATTACTGCATATACAAGAATAAGATTAATGGAGAAGTTAGAAAAGATTCTTTTTTTTGTTTAGAGTTTGTGGAAACAAGAACTCATCTTCTACATACACTTACTTATCATCCTAGAAAATCGAGGGATTAAGGACATTGTCATCTTCTACATACACTCACTTATCATCCTAGAAAGTCTAAGTACTAACCGTTAGCCATGGTAGGTGGGAGATGGCGCGCCGTTCGGTGTCAATCAAGACGGCTGCTGCTGCTGCTGCCGCCGCCTGTGCCTGCGCCTCCGAGGCCGTGCGCCCGCGCCGCTACTGCCTGCGCCTGCGCCTCCGCGGCCCTGCCTCCACGGCTGCCGCCGTGCGCCTGCGCCGCTGCCTCCGCCGCCTCCTGTGCTTGCGCCTCCGCGGCCGTGCGCCTGCACCGCTGCCTCCACCGCTGCCGCCTACGCCTGCGCCTCCTGCACCTACGCCTCCTGTGCCTGCGCCGCTGCCTCCGCCGCTGCCGCCTGCGCCTGTGCCTCCGCGGCCGCCGCCGTGCGCCTACGCTGCTGCCTCCGCCATTGCCGCATGCGCCTGCGCCTCCGCGGCCCTGCCTCCGCGGCTGCCGCCGTGCGCCTGCGCCTCCTCCGCCACCGCCGCCGCTGTGCGCCTGCGCTGCTGATGGGGATCGATTCAATCAATTTAGGCCCAAGGCAGAGAGCAGCACAGGCAAGGCAACCCTAAAAAAAACATTTATGATTTTTCCTATACTCAGCCGTGTGATCCAAAAAAAAAGAGGGGTAACATGGTCCACAAACAAAAACCGGCCGGTTCCAATAAAACCGGCCGGTCCACCGGTCCGTAAAAAAACCGCCCGTTCAATCGTTTTTACCGGTTTGATTGCACGGACGGTCTTTTAAGTGAACCGAGCCGGTATAGTCTCTGGTTCGGTCTTTTACCGGTCCAACCGCCGGTCCGGTCCGGTTCTAATAACTATGGTTTCAGGCCTTCGCAGAGGAGATCAGGGTAGTCAAGGAGTCACGGGAAACCCTTGCTGAGTTAGTGAAAGGGCTCCTTGACCTGATGGACCCTCGTCCTGTGGGAACCAGCTCCAGCACAATTTTCCAACTGGAGGAGCGCCTTAAAGATGCACTGAGTGCCCTGAAGAGGTACTCGGATGAGCATGTTATTGCCGGTGTGGCCCAGACCCTAGCAATGACCAAGTCCATCTACCCAAGGGCAGATGTTGAAGCCATCGAGGAGGGGTTTGCCGAGGAGACGACTCCTGAGGAGGCACTGGAGCTGATAGCCAAGGCGAGGCCGACTGCAGAGATTATCACATGGGACTTGGGTATGTAAAAATAGTATATCATGCAGTCGGTGTGTATATAAGTTTTTGTAAAAACATGTGTAAATATATGTGCAATGCCGCCAAGCTTTGAATTATTACTTAGCTGTCATTAGCTTTACCTGACGGTATAGTCTGCGCCGAGTTGGTCTATAGGAACTTTGATAAAATCATTCACCGTGGGGGGCTATACTCGGGCAAGCACAACAAAGTCATTGCAAAACTTCATAACTTAAGTAAAATAGGCTTGTATGTTATTGACAAAGCACATATAATACATGCAGCCCCCGACTCACTACTCGGTTGGAACAAGCGGCGTAGTGAGTCAGAGAGGAACTGTACACATGGGAAAGTATAAAACTTAGGTACTTGGCGTCTGTCTTCACATTGAGGGCGTGCTTGATCACCTCCCTTGGTACGCCCGGCATGTCGGACAGTTTCCACGCGAAGATGTCTTTGTTGGCTTGGAGGAAGGTGATGAGCGTGTCTTCCTATTTGGGGTCGAGTCTAGTCCCGACTAGAACAGTCTTGGAGGGGTCGGAAGGGTCCAGGGGGATCTTCTTCTTGTCCGAGTCCGTTGAAATTCCCGACTTCGCTGCTTTTTTGGCCAGAACTGGGTCTTCCTCGACTTCTGTTGTGATGGCTTGCCGGATGCTGTTGCGCCCGACTGCCACCTCTTGTGACTGAGCCAATTCGCAACTCTCCTTGTCACAGATGAAGGCTTGCTTGACGTCGCTGCGGAGGGAGAGGACTCCTGCTGGCCCTGACATCTTGAGCACCATGTATGTATAGTGCGGTATCGCCATGAACTTAGCGAGCGCCGATCGTCCGAGTATCGCATGGTACGCGGTCTCAAAGTCGGCGACCTCGAAGCAGATGTTCTTCGTGCGGAAGTTATCCCGCGTGCCGAAGGTGACTGGCAAGGTGACATACCTGAGTGGTGTTGAAGACAGGCCAGGAATTATCCCGTGGAAGGGCGCTGTACTCGGCCGCAGATCTGAACGAGGAATCTTCATCTCGTCCAGGGTCTTGGTGAAGAGGATATTGAGCGCGCTGCCTCCGTCTATGAGAACCTTCTTCAACTTGATGTTCTTGACGACCGGGCCCAGGACAAGTGGATAGCGTCCCAGGTGTGAAACCCGATCTGGATGATCGGCGCGGGTGAACATGATGGACGTCTCTGACCAGCGCAAATATTGGGGGGGCGTCTGTTGTAGAGATTGCGTTGACGTCGCGTGCTGTGAGCTTCTGATTCTACTTGGACTCGTACGCTGGCAGCCCTCCAAAGATGTGGTTGAGCTCGGCCTAGGGATCCTGAAAGTCATCAGCCGGGCCTTGATCTAGCTTATCTTTGTCCTTGTCAGCGCTAGATGACAAAGCCTGCTCGGAAGCAAACTTCTTGAGCATGAAGCAGTCTTTGGCCGCGTGCTTGCCTTTGGGGTGGAAGGGGCAAGGCCCATTCATGACCTTCTGGTAGTCGTTGTTCCGTTGGGGCCGTGACCGAGTTCACTCCATGTTGGCCACCTCGTTGTCCGACTTCCGCTTGCGGTTGCCGGTCTTATTTTGTGATGGCTTGTTGTTGGCTTTCGCCTTCTGGTCCTTCTGCCGGTACTGCTTCTTCTCGTCGAGGGCTTCGGCGACCGCTTCAGCCGAGTCGGCGTATTTATTCGCCATGCCAAAGAGAGCCCGGATGGAGGATGGTGGCTTCAGAGTAAACTTCGCGATGAACGGGGCGTCCTTTACTCCCTTGCGGAAGGCGGCGATGATGGCCTCGTCCTTGATCATTGGGATTTTGTTGCGCTTCTCGGAGAACCTCTTGATATAGTCGCATAGAGACTCGTTCTTCTTCTGGTGTAGTTGGTATAGATCTGTTCAGAAGACGGCCTCTCGTAGGTTCCTTGAAAGTTAGCGATGAACTGCTCCCTGAGTTCTCCCCAGGAACCAATCGACCGCCTCGGGAGCCCTGTTAGCCATGTCCTTGCCGAGTCGGCTAGTGCGACTGGGAGGTAGTTAGCCATGGCTTTATGGTCACCACCGGCAGCTCGAATTGCCAAGGTGTATACGATGAGCCAGGACTCAGGGTTGCTTTTGCCGTCGTATTTCTCAATCCCCGTAGGCTTGAAGCCCGACGGCCAGTCAATGTCCTGGAGCTCGTGGGTGAAAGCTGGAACGCCTTAGTCTTCATGAGGGCTCCGGCTCCGACTACGGCAGTTAAACCGCTCGTGGTGAAGACCGAAACGCTCGTTCTCCTCCTCCAATCGGTGGCGCTCGTCCTCTTCACGTTGACGGCGCCAGGCATTGATGTCATATCGGAGGTCGCGTTGTAGACGAACTTGGAGGTCTTGGTTGAACCAGCGATCGTACTGGTGACGCCACCGATTATTGTTGTTGGTGTCACCGAGTGACGTTTGGCGCGACTCTTCATGTAGCCAACTCGAGCCAGCCGCCCGGCGTCGAGCTGATGTAGATGAGGCCTACTGCCGGAGGACTCGACCGATTGGTCGGTACAAGTGTGTCGCCCAACTGCTATTGCTGCTGACAGGCAGCAGCTGTAATCATCGCCTTGATCTTGGCGATAGTAGGGGTGGCCTAGTGATCAGGCCCGAGCCGGAGCGTGTCCAGCAAGGTTGTAGCAGCTACGACGTTCTGTTGTGGCATGATGAAGACGTCATGGTCGCCGACTTTGGTCTGGAGAATTTGTTGCTGGGCGGTTCACCGAGCCTTGCATAGCCCGTCGTTGCGAGCCTCGCGGTCAGCTTCCTCCTATTGTCGTAGTCGGCGCGCCTCCTCCTGCTGCTCCTCTTGTAGTCGGCACACCTTCGGTGGTGGTGTTGAAGCCATGAAGATCTCACGGGGCAGGAGAAAACTCACCAGACTAGAGTCCGAACTAGTGTTCGAACTGTTGTCCGACTTGGAGTCGGAATCCGAGTAGTTCATCAGAGTAAGAATGACTCCGACCTCCCTATATCAAATCTGAAACGGCGCTTGGCCGTGTCCAAACTAAATCACAGGAGATCGGGTCTGCCGCGTAAGATGTAGATCTACGGTGTTGCTGAATCTACGTGGGAGATTGACGATCTCTCCCCTTCCTAGCCCAACCTGGGCTGGCACAAGGCCTAGCGCGAGTCGGACGCCGAAGGAGAGAGTTGTCCCAAAGCTCAGCGAAGTTGAAGATTGCTGCATTAGATTGATGATAGCTGGCACAGCGTCTTGTGAGCTGACTGGCGCGGAGTCGGCTGGTTCCTTGGCCGGTTGGATTGGATCTGCGTCGGCCAAGGTGAGATTGCCGATCTAGTCAGCAATGATGTCGAGGCTTCCAAAGGTTATTGTGTGTCCAGGGGAGAATTTATCGCCGTCGACTCCTGATGTTGGATCCATCGAGATTATTGGTGTAGATCTCATCGAAGCCCCTACCTGGCGCGCCAACTATCGATGTTTCACACCGGCAATATGAATATGGGGCTACTTGGTGGATGGAAACTCAGTGGATTGCAAAGGAACACAGGGAGATTTTATACTGGTTCAGGCCCTCGATGTGAGGTAATACCCTACGTCCAGTTGTGGTGGTATTCCTTTGAGGATTTGTGTCTGCTTCTATGAGCTCGTGTGTTGTTCTGCCCTCAGGGAGCGCCCTACCTCCCCTTATATACTGGGGGACAGGGGTACAAGGTAGGAGTCCCAGGTGAATACGGCCAAGGGATCTCCTCTTAGAGATACAATCTACCCAACTAGGACTGTATATTCCTTATTATATAAGGCAAAGTCTGCCGGGTGCTACTATATCTCTAATTACAAGTCTCGGCCCATCCTCTATCCGAGTGGCCCATATGCTTGTGATGAGGTACTCGGGGCCCATGGCCTCCATACTGATGAGGGCACTATCTTCAGTCTTCAGTCGGTAGGCGCCTGGCCGTGTAACTTCTGTGATAATGAATGGCCCTTCCCATATTGGGGATAGTTTATGCCTGTCTTTGGTGGTTTGTATTTTTCTCAAGACGAGATCCCTGACCAAAAAGGCGTGGCCACGGACATTGCGACTATGATAACGACACATGCCTTGAAGATACCTTGCCGACTGGATTATTGTGATGTCCCTCGCTTCTTCCAACTGATCTAGCTCAACCAATCGGGTATTGTTGGATGTGTCTTCTGAGTAAGCCCGAACTCGCGGAGAACCGAACTCTAACTCGGTTGGTAGCACAGCCTCGGCACCATAGACTAGGAAGAAAGGGGATTGCCCTGTTGCCCGACTAACCGTGGTTCTAAGAGACCAGAGAACGGATGGGAGTTCTTGTACCCACCGGCCCGCGTATGATTGTAGTCAGTCGAATATCCTTGTCTTGATGCCTTGTAAGACCATGCCATTGGCATGCTCAACCTGCCATTGCTCGCGGGTGTGCCACAGAAGCATAACAGATCTTGATGCTGAATTCGTCACAGAAATCTTCAAAGATACCACCCATGAACTCAGTACTGTTGTCCGTTATGATGCGGTTAGGAACCCTGAATCGGTACAATATACTCATGATGAAGTCCTTTGCTTGTGCCGCTGTTATGTTAGCAACGTGTTTTGCTTCAATCCACTTCGTGAATTTATCCACTGCGATGAACAAGTGTGTGAACCCTCCTGGCGCTTTCTTGAAGGGCTCGACCATGTCAAACCCCCATACTGCAAAGGGCCAAGAGATTGGGATTGTTTGGAGTTCTTGAGCTGGGAGATTTATTTGTCTTGCATAGAACTGACAACCCTCGCATGTGCGAACAATGTCTTTAGCATCTGTTATTGCTGTTGGCCAGAAAAATCCCTACCTGTAAGCCTTTCCGACTGATGTCCTGGATGTGGCGTGTTTGCCACATATGCCTGAGTGGATCGATTGTAGAATTTGCTTGCCCTCCTCGGTTGTGACGCAGCGCATGAGGACACTGGATGCACTTCTTCAGTACAGGTCTTCTCCGACTACTAGGAAACTTTTGCTATGATGTTTGATTTGTTCGGCTTTGTTGCGATACTATGGGAGTTCATCGTCCTAGGAGGAATCTGAGAACAGGAGTCCGCCAATCGTTGGATATGATCAGCACTTTGTCTGTTGCCGGGGTAGGTTCACCTCCCGACTGCTCTAGCACTGGTTTCTTCTTGACTGCGGCTCCATGAGTTGCTCGACAAAGATCCCAGTCGGGACCACTTCTCGCTTGGATCCCATGTTTGCCAATTCGTCTGTAGCATCATTGTATTGTCGTAGGACATGTGTTATCTCCAGCCTGTCGAACTTGTTTTCTAGCTTTTGGACCTCCTGACAGTACGCCGCCATGGTATCATCGAGACATGTCCAGTCTTTCATGACTTGGTTGACCACGAGTTGGGAATCTCCACACACAACCAGTCGACGGATGTCGAGTGATATAGCAATGCGGAGACCGTGGATGAGTGCCTCGTACTCAGTGACATTGTGGGAAGCCGGGAAGTGGATCTGGAGAACATACTTGAGGTTTTCGTCGGTGGGGGACGTCAGTACGATGCCGGCCCCGGCACCACCGATCCTTAGAGAACCGTCGAAGTACATTGTCCAGTACTCTAGCTTCGCTATCGATGTAGGCTTCTGAACTTCTGTCCACTTGGCCATGAAGTCGGCTAGAGCTTGTGATTTGATTGCTGTCCATGGCTGAAAGGTGATGTCGAACTCCATCAACTCGAGCACCCATTTAGCGATTCAGCCGGTGGCCTCGCGGTTATGCAGGACATCCCCGAGTGGATATGATGTGACCACCGTGACTTGATGCGATTGGAAATAGTGCACCAGCTTCTGGACAGTGATGAGTAGGCTATAGAGCAGCTTTTGGACCTACGGATATCTCATTTTGGAGTTGGCAAGGACCTCGCTGACGAAGTAGATTGGCCGTTGAACTTTTTGTATATGACCTAGTTCGGATCGCTCAACCACCAGCACCGTGCTGACTACCTGAGTGGTTGCCGCCAGATACAACATTAATGGTTCTTGGGGCATAGGCAAAGCCAACACTGGTGGTGATGTGAGAAATTTCTTGAAGTCGTCGAAGGCTTGCTGGGCTTCGGGAGTCCATTGGAAGTTGTCTGCTTTCTTCAGTAGCTTGAAAAAGGGCATGCCCCGTTCACCTAGTCGGGAGATAAACCGGCTGAGTGCCGCCATGCAACCTATCAGCTTCTGGACGTTCTTCTGGCTAGTCGGGGGTGCCATGTTCATGATTGCATTGACTTTCTCCTGGTTGGCCCCGATGCCGTGATGCGAGATGATGAAGCTGAGTAGCTTGCCGGATGGCACACCGAAGACGCACTTTTCCGAGTTCAACTTCATCTTGAATCTTCGAAGATTTTGGAAGGTTTCTTCTAGGTCAGCGATGAGGTCTTCTTTGGACTTGGTCTTGATCACCATGTCATCGATGTAGGCCTCCTCGTTGCACCCGATCTGAGTGTGGAGACACCGCTGAATGGCATGGTGATGTAGCAGTATGTGCCAAACGGCGTGATGAAAGACGTCTTTAGGTAGTCCTCCTCCTTCAGGCTGATTTGGTGGTATCCCGAGTAACAGTCGAGAAAGCTGAGAAATTCGCACCCTGCAGTTGAATCGACCACCTAATCTATTCTCGGTAGACCAAATGGATCTTTGGGGCACGCTTTGTTTAGATCGATGTAGTCGACGCACATGCGTCATTTACCCTTTTTCTTCTAGACCAGAACTGGGTTTGCCAACCAATCCAAGTGGTAGACCTCTTTGATGAACCTGGCTGCGAGGAGCTTGGTGATCTCCTCCCGAATAGCATCTTTCTGGTCCTGTGTGAAGCACTGTAGCCATTGCTTGACTGGCTTGGCGTCTGTCTTGACATTGAGGGTGTGCTCGATCACCTCCCTTGGTACGCTCGGCATGTCAGACGGTTTCCATGTGAAGATATCTTTGTTGGCTTGAAGGAAGGTGACGAGCGTGTCTTCCTATTTGTGGTCGAGTCCGGTCCCGACTAGAGCAGTCTTGGAGGGGTCGGAAGGGTCCAAGGGGATTTTCTTCGTGTCAAAGTCCCGCTGAAATTCCTGACTTTGCTGCTTTTTTCGCCAGAACTTGTCATCCTCGACTTCAGTTGTGACGGCTTGCCAAATGCTGTTGCGTCCGACTGCTGCCTCTTGCGATTGAGCCAACTTGCAGCTCTCCTTGTTGTAGGTGAAGGCTTGCTTGACATCGCTGCGGAGGGAGAGAACTCCGGCTGGCCCGAGCATCTTGAGCACCATGTAGGTATAGTGGGGTATCACCATGAATTTGGCGAGCGCTGGTCGTCCGAGTATTATGTGGTACGCGGTCTCAAAGTCAGGCAACCTTGAAAGCAGATGTTTCTGTGGGCGGAAATTATCCCCGTGTGCCGAAAGTTGACTGGCAAAGTTATCTGGTTCGAGGGGAGTTTGAAGATAGGCCGGGAATTATCCGTGGAAGGCGCGCGTGCTCGGCCGTAGTTCTAAACGAGGAATTTTCATCTCGTTCCAAAGTCTTGGCGAACAGGAATATTGAGCGCCGCTGCCTCCGTTTGATGAGGGTTTTCTTCTTCAGCCTAATGTTTTTGACGACCGGGTCCAGGACGAGTGAATAGCGTCCCGGATGGGAAACCCGATCAGGGTGATCTGCGCAATGAAGGTGAGGCCTCTCTACCCAGCGCCAGGGTATTGGGGGGTGTCTCGTGGAGACCGTGCATTGACGTCACGCTGAAGCTTCTGTTTGCAGCTTGGACTCGTATGCGACGGTCCCTCCCGAGATGTGGTTGAGCTCAGGCTTGAAGGATCTTGAAAATCGTCAGCCGGGGACCCGAGTCTGCTTCTCTTTGTCCTTGTCGGCGCCAGATGATGAAGTTTGCTCGAAGGCAAACTTTTTGAGCATATAGCAGTCCTTGGCCGCGTGCTTCCTTGGGGTGTCGTTAAAGGGGGCGCCACGTCCATGGGACTTTCTGGAGTTCGTTGTTCCGCCCGCGACCGGCTGTGCGTTCCATGTTGCGCCACTCGTTGTGACTTCCGTTTACGCCGGACTTGTTTTTGAGATTGGTCGTTGTGCGGCTTTCGCCTTCTGTATTCTTTTTTGTGCAGGTCCTAAGGGCCTCGGCGACCGTTCGGTTGAGTTCGTATTTACTTGGCCATGGTCCGTGTGGAGGGGTGGCTTCCGAGTGAAATTTGACGATAAGCGTAGCGTCTTTACCCTTTGCGAAAGGCGGCGATGACGAGTTGGGATTTGGTTGCGCTTCTCGGAGAACCTTCGATGAATTCAGTCGCTTCTGGTGCAGTTGATAAAGATCATGCTCCGAAGCGAGTCTGTCGTAGGTACCCCTGGAATTAGCGATGAACCGCCTCCCCTGGTCCCCAGGAAACCAATCGACCACCTTGGGAGGCCATGGTCCTCGCCGATGTCATCGGCTAGCGACGGACTGGGAGGTAGAATTAGCCGATGACCCTGCATCGCCACCAGTAGCACGAACTTGCTAGGGTATAACGGAGCCAGGACTCGGGAATTTGTCTTGCCGTCGCTACCTTTCCGATCCCGGTGGCGCTTAAAGCCAGTCGGCCAGAAGACCGCAGCTTGAAGGCTTGGGATGCCTTCGTCCTTCGTGAGGGCTCTGACTCCCGATCGGCCGATAGTCGCCGTGGTGGAGGCCGAAGCGCTCGTTGTCTTCCAGTCCGATCTTTCGCGTTTGTTCGCGGTTGGGCCGTTTAGGGTGTGGCGGAAGTACCAGTGCCAGTCGACTCGAAGGTCCTGATTGGGTCCGTGCTCATATCGGCGACGCGCCGTGTTTGTCATTATTGTATTCGGCCCGAACAATAAAATGCGTTTCTGCCGGGGACTCTAAGCGTTGCTGACTGGAGCCGGCCGCCCATCGTCGTGCTGATGCGGATGAGCCTGCCGGGAAAAACCGGTTGGTTGTATAGCCGGCGTCGCCCGACTGGTTGCTGCTGAGGCAGCCAGCTTAAGCATCATGCCTTGATCCTGGCGATAAGTCGGGGCTTGGTGATCGGCACCCCGAGCTGGAGGTGTCCATCGTGCGGCCCAGCTGCGGCAACGTTCTGTCCTGTGGCGTGACAAAGACGTCGTGGTCGCCGATCTTGGTTTGGAGGATCTGTTGCACTGAGTGATCCGCCCAGCCTGGCGCAGCTCGCGTGCGGGCTTTCGCGATTGGCCTCCTCTTGTTGTTAACCCGGCGCGCCTCATCTCTTGTAAGTGCGTCGTACCTAAAGGTGGTGATGAAGCCATGAAGATCTCGTGGGGAGAGGGGGAAGCTGCCGAATTAAAGTCCGAGCTAAAACGCTGTTTTGTATCTGACTCGAATAGTTTATCCGAAGTGAAACGACTCCGACGTTCTTCTAGATCCAATCTGAAACGGTGCCCGTGTCCAAACTGATCGCTGGAGATCGGGTCTGCTGGCGCAGGGGTAAAGATGCGCAGCGTCATTGTCTGGGATGAATTGACGACTCTCTGCCTTCTTCGCCAACTCGGGCTGGCTAAGGCCTAGCGCAAGCCGGACGCC
This sequence comes from Oryza meyeriana var. granulata, assembly GCA_003991445.1. NCBI lineage: Eukaryota > Viridiplantae > Streptophyta > Magnoliopsida > Poales > Poaceae > Oryza > Oryza meyeriana. Next base: position 90,256 of record RYFJ01003193.1, read on the forward strand.
AAAGGAGAGGGTTGTCCCGATGTTTGGCGATGAAGGACTGCCGCAGGAAGTCCTGAAGAGACGGGCGTGTGTCCTGCATGCGACTGGCGCAACGTCGGCTGGTTCCCGGCTGCAAGATATTTGGATCTGCTTCAGCCAGGGTGAGACTAAATTGATCGGCGGTAAGTCATAAGCTTCCGAAGGTAAATTGCATCCGGAAAACTTGTTGCTGTCGACTCCGTTGATTGAAAATCCATCGAATCTTCAGATGAGGAATTCGCCAGAGCCCCTACCTGGCGCACCAACTTCATGCTTGCACCGCAATAAAACATGGGGCTACTCGCAGGGTGAATTCGTACTAGAGGAACACCAAAAGAATTATACTGGTTCAGGCCCTCAAGATGAGGGTAATACCCTACGTCCAGTTGAGTTGTTATTCCTCTGAGGTGTATGTAGATCGATGGATCTGGTTTGCTCTTGTTCCCCTCTCCCTGCAGCGCCCTGCCTCCCTTTATATACTAGGGGACAGGTACATGATAAGGATCCCAGTCGGATAACACAAGGGATACCTCTTAGAGATAGAATCCTCTCCGACTAAGACTAGATTTCCTTATTGATACAAGGCACAGCCTGCCGATGCGTCTTAAATTACATGGTTTGGCCATACCTCTACCCGATGGCACCATGTGCTGGTATAATAGGTACCCGGGGCCCATGGCCTCCACAGCAGGACCGATTATTGCTAGCAGTTTAGTAGGTCAGGACCTAACCGATGCAAGCACAAACTGACGATAAAATCCTCCCAGTAAGCCGATACGATCTATGCGCACACGCCTGATGTGATATACCAAGTCAATCTATGAGATCAAACTGAACTGATGCAGCCATAGATAAACTAAATATATCGTGGTAAGCCGACTACCATAAACCGACCAGAATATCGGACCTAACCGAGGAAGTCCTAGCCGATAGGTAGCCGGGGTGACGAGACTTACCCTCTCGCAGGAGTTCGGACCTAACCGATGCAGCCCGGCTCGAGAAGTAGCAAGATCCCGTCGGAGGGTGGCGATGCGCCTGAAGTTGTATTGATCGTTGTGGATAATTTACAAGGCACCCGGGCCATACGTATATATACCCCGAGTTGACACAGTTCCCTGATAGACACGATACTAGACTTCCTAATTACAAAAGGAAACACTAACAGGACCTGATCGGACACGAGATCAAGTCTGCTAAAGATAAAAAACTAATATTGCCTAAATAGTAGACACGGTAAATAACCGCCATATTGCGTCTTCACGGCTCCTCCCTGGATCCGGCCCTTCTGGATCAATCTCCGTTAGTTAACTGTGACGCTCTCCTTTGACCGAATCTGACATAGGGCCTTACCAAATTTTGGCGTTAACACATGCCCCCCAATTTCGGAGTTCTCCTATAGGACCTCGAAATTCTTTCATTTTGGGCCTTCAGATTTCTTCCAAACCGAGGCGGCCCAAGGTAGCCCACTTGCCATAATTGTTTGAAACAGTGCCAACGGCCTCGATTCCCGCCCGGTCATCATATCTCTATAAAACGCTTCGTCTTCGTAGCCCTTTTTTACGCTTTCACATCACCAGAGCACCACCGCTTCATCTTCCAAACCTTCAACAAGCTCTAGCAAATCCAGACGAACCGTCGCAGCCCTCTTCTTCAGCCGTTGATTTCTGCATCCTCCTCCTTCCTTGCGATGGCATCGGCATCTGCAGTCCCTGAGGTAATCTTCCTAACTGATTATTTCTCCGATTTTGTGGCCCAGATGCGTCCAATCCACCATGTTCTTCATCTGTTCTTCGTCGTGTCTTGTTTACTGTAGCATCTTAGAGTCAGATCTTGATCCCAGCCACGATTACCCAAACTTTTCTATCATGGTCCCCATGGGTAGCGAAGATCCCCACCGATTTCATATGCGCCGAGACCCAGCGTATTCCTTTCAAGAACTCGGCCATGCGAGTCGGCGACTGGACCAACAGCTTCAGGTCGTGGCCAAGCAAACTGCCTGGGTGGAGAGATTGGTACATCAGGGTGTCGGCTGCCGAAGAGAACCTTACTGGGAAGAATCTCACATCGGCCATTGTATCAATCTCTCTCTAGCCGATATGGAAAGAAATGAACCCCTGCTCGCATCGGCCTCATATTTCTGGTCCGATGCCCTTAATGCCTTCCTGTTTGGGCATGGGCCGATGACCCCCACTTTGCTGGACGTCACTATGCTCACCTGCCTGGATACGACAAGCTACATCGACCCCTTCAAGCTCCGGTTCAAACCCGCTCATCGGCTTCAAGCAAAGAACATCGATGGATGGTCCAGGTACATATCTCTCCACAATAAGGGAACTGGATCGGTTGATGACCGGAAACACGTTGCTTTTCTGAACCTCTGGCTGGAGCGTTTTGTTTTTGGTGGCGCTACCCTTGGTCCGACAATCAACATGCAATGTTTGGCAGAATGCCTGGTTGATCGGAAACAGATCCCCTTGGGGCAATTCCTCCTTGGTGCCACCTATCAGTTGCTTCACCAAGTGGCAACTAAGTTATCGGCCGGCCAGCCCGTCAGCCATATCGGGGTCCTTGGTGGTTCGTATAGCTCTGGCTCAATATCTACACCTCCAAGGCCATCTCTGAAACTTCTCTTCTGAAGCAATCCTTTCCAGCCGATTACCCAGAAGACCAAGATCCTGTTTACTACCGATGCGTTTCCATGGGTGAAGCTGCATCGGCTCTCTCTGGCGGCAAGATAACCCCCGCCGAACTTAGTCAATGGTTCAAGGGGTTTTACTATGGTTTCACCAGGGAGGCCACTCTCTGGTTTGCATATAATGACGCATCATCATTTGAGATGCCTTCTAACTTTGACCCACTCAAATTTCTAGATGATGATGAGTCCAAGGCCATATTCCTATCGTCCATCTCCCCTCGTCTGCTGCCAACTGGCTTCTCCCTGGGCCGATCTCAGCCTTCTTACGAGTTTTACCACCCATCGGTCGGCTCCCGCCAGTTTGGCCTTGGTTAGCTTCCGATCGGCCTTTTCTTCATCGACAAACTTCAAGCCCGAGGCACAGTCAGCAACGCCCTGGAATATGACCGGATGCGGACTTTGACGGACCCCCTCCTCCTAGGCGCCGCCACCGAGGTGTGTATCTGCACCGCCAACACCAAGCTCTTTGTCCGATGGTGGTCAGAATGGAAAAAACATCTATTTAGCTTAGCGGCCACCTGCTACTGCTCTCGTCTTGACACTGAGTACGTCGAATCCGATGAAGAGGTAACACCCGCAAGCCTTAACCATCACCTCCAATCATCTCTAACTCTTATTTTGCAGGCTGCCAGTGTTGAGCCGCCAACAACAAGCAACAGCGGTCGGCCGATTCTGTATCAACCTCCATCGGCCACTCCAAACTTAGGGCGCGACGCTCCATCTCCATCGGCTCTTCTCAAGGCGCCTCGGCCGATGGGGCAAAAACGGAAGAAGTTAGCACATCGCCCCTCCTCGAAGAAGCAGAAAAACGATGCCGATGTCGTTATCCCGACGCCATCTTCTCCTCAAACAACATCGGCTCCCTCATCTCCTCAGGTATGTGTCAAGTCTCAATATTATTACCCGCTTTTCACTTATCTTACCAGTTTTATTCCCAGCTCGAGTCATCGGCTCCAAAACCTCAACACTCCTCCGATATCCTTCCAAGCACTGAACCGATGGCTTCTCCGGCTGCTCCACTCTCGGTACCAAGTCCAACCGTCATTGAGACTCCTGCTATTCCATCGGCTTACATCGGCCCCTCCGAAGAACACCCTATTCATCTCACTGAAGCCAATGCCACCCGAACTGCTGACGTCCTTCCTCAGGTAACTCCTTTATGCCCATACTTTGCTTTTAACTTTTTACTAATCCCCTTACCGATGTCAATTTTGCAGTCCTTAGCCGATTTGTTCCCCTTCGACATCGGCAAGTACTTGGAGGCAGAAGATGAACCAACCACCAGCACAGCGACCAAACCGTCGTTCCTAGCCGACGTGCACGATTATTTAACAAGCATCAACAGTCGGCTGGAAAACCCAATTGATGCGCTAGTTGAAGACTGTGGGCCGATTCGGGCAAGGCTTGCAGAAATCGAACACTATCTGCCCGAAGAACTCGTCGATGCATTAACCCCTGCAGCATACCTGGAATCTCACAGGTTTAAACTTATCAAGCTTAGACAGCGCATAGCCGATCGTGCTGACCAACAGAAGATCACCGCAGACATCCAAGCCGATCGGCTGCTAGCCCAGACAGAGAAGAAAAGACTTGATGATATGGCTGCTGCCCCCCAAGGGTTCCAACCCAAGCTAGACCAACTGAAAAAGAAGGAAGCCAACTTGCTGGTAGAACTTGAAAAAGTTCGCAAGGATCTTGAAGCCACAGAATCCCAGCTTATCGGCTTGCCACAAGCCATCCAAGACCAAGAGGCTAAGGTTGCAGCGACGGTGCGTCAAGTCATCCATCGGCGCAAGAACTTGAAGACCATCCCAGGCTTCGATGATGACGACATCCGTGCCATTAATGAAATTGATCAAATCCGTCTGCGTGCAATCGAAACTATTCAAAAATTCTTGTAACTTAACAATTGATGGCTTCCTGAAATACGCTGGCTGTGCTGTAACATAACTTGATCGGCTTTGTTGCCTGTTTCCTTCAATTGCCCCTTAGTACTATTTTTGTTTATTTTATCTAAAGGCGATATCAATTGATATCGGCTGTCTTTAGGCGATGCAAAACAAACATCGGCTTTCCGAACTACTTTAGAAATCGGCCATACTTAACCGATTCAAGAACCAATCCAAACGCTGGGATAGTATTTCTTGAGATATTTCCCGTTGAGCGCTTTAGCAAACTCTGTCCCATCAAGATCTTCTAATACATAGGCATTACCAGGCACATAGCGATTAACCCGATAGGGCCCTTCCCAATTAGGCGACCATTTTCCAAACTTATTATCTCTGGACCCGATCGGCAAAATCAACTTCCACACAAGATCTCCCTCGGCAAACGACTTATTCACCACCTTTTTGTTGTAATGCCGAGCTGCCTTAGCCTTATTTTCCTTGATCCTTTCCAACGCCCTTAACCGACTCTGAGCCAAATCTTCAAGTTCATCTGTCATTAAGTTATAATAATCATCGGCTGTCAACTGATTCTGCAAAGAAATTCTCCTAGAGCCGATGTTAGTCTCCCATGGTCAAACTGCCTCATGTCTATATACTAATTGATACGGCGGCACCCGAGTAGATCCATGACATGCCATCCGATAGGCCCATAGTGAATCGGCTAATGTAGTATGCCATCGCCGCGGCTGCTCATCAATTTTTCGCTTAATCAACTTAATCAGACTTTTATTAGAAGCTTCCGCCTGTCCATTGGCTTGAGCATAATAAGGCGATGAATTTAATAACTTGATCCCTATACTGGCAGCAAACTGTTGAAACTCATCGGACACAAAGATAGACCCCTGATTAGTAGTTATCGTCTGAGGAATCCCAAACCGATAAATTATATGCTCCTTTACAAACTCGATCGCCTCCTTGGACGTAACTTTCTTCAAAGGAATCGCCTCTACCCACTTGGTAAAATAATCTGTTGCCGCCAATATGAACTTATGCCCTTTACTTGATGGAGGAAAAACCTGGCCGATCATGTCAATTCCCCAACCTCTGAACGGCCACGGTTTGATGATAGGATTCATAGCCGATGCTGGTGCTCGCTGTATATTTCCAAATTTCTGACAATCTTGACACCCTTTATAATACCTAAAGCAATCCTCCAGCATTGTCGGCCAAAAATACCCTACTCTTCTCAGCAACCACTTCATCTTATGAGCCGATTGATGAGTCCCACAGACGCCTTCATGCACCTCGCACATAACCACCTTGGCTTCTTCCAAATTCAGGCACCTAAGCAGAACTCCCTCAAAAGTTCGATAATACAACTCCCCATCAAGCATCACATACTTAGTAGCTTTATACCTAATTTTCCTAGAAACCGATTGCGACGGATTTTGCAAGTAATCAATTATCTCCTGTCTCCAGTCATCGGCCTTGTTCTGGATGTCAATATTGGCTATCTCAACCTCAACCTGCCTATTCAGCCGATACCCTGAAGCAATCTGTGCAAGATCATTGGCTTCTAAATTCTGCTCCCTGGGAATAAGATCTATTGATACTATCTTGAACTCTTTTAACAAATCCGTACACTCCTCATAATATGACCTCAAAACATCATCCCTGCACTCATATTCTCCAGACAACTGTTTGACCACCAATAAAGAATCACCAATTATCTCTATGACATCGGCCCCGATCTCCTTTAAGAGTTGAAGTCCTTTTAGCACCGCCTCGTATTCCGCCTGATTGTTAGTCCGATAAGGCTTAATTGTAAAAGCAAACTCAAAGCTTGCCCCCGAGGCGATATGATAACTAAGCCGATACCAGATCCATGCTTGCAAACCGATCCATCGAAAAACAAAGTCCATGGGATCGGCTCTACATAGTCTTCGTGAGCCCCTCTGTGTTGTACAATGAAATCGGCCACTGCTTGTCCCTTGATTGCTTTAGCCGATTCATATCTTAAGTCGAATTCCGTCAAAGCAAAAATCCATTTACCAACTCACCCTTTCAAGACTGGAGCCGACAACATATATTTGACCACATCGGCCTGGCAAACTACTGTACACTCAGCCGATAGGATATAATGCCTTAACTTTGTACATGAGAAATATAAACACAGGCATAACTTCTCCACCGCAGGATACCTTGTTTCAGCATCCAAAAGCCTTCTGCTCAGATAAAACACAACCCGCTCTTTGCCTTCAAATTCTTGAATCAAAACAGAGCCGATGGACCTCTCATCGGTCGACAAGTATAACCTGAACGGCACTCCTTTCTGCGGCAGAATCAAAACAGGTGGGGAACTAAGATAATTCTTGATCTCGTCAAATGCCTTCTGCTGTGCTGCCCCCCACACAAACTCTTGATCGGCTTTCAGCTTCAATAATGGAGTAAAAGACTCAATCCTCCCTGACAAATTTGATATAAACCTCCTCACAAAATTAATCTTGCCGATCAATGATTGCAGTTCCGTCTTATTGCTTGGTGGCTCTGTAGTCTTAATGGCTCTGATGCTTCGCTGACTAACTTCAATTCCTCGCTCATGAACCATAAAACCCAAAAATTGCCCAGCCGATACACCAAAAGCGCACTTATTGGGATTCATCCTTAGTCCGTATTGCTAGGCCCTCTCCAGCACTTTCCGCAGATCAGCTATATGGCTTTCTTCACTTTTAGACTTGACCACCACGTCATCAATATAAATTTCTACCAACAAGCCAATGAGATCATGAAATATATAATTCATCGCTCTTTGATAAGTCGCACCGGCACTTTTTAGCCCAAAAGTCATTACTACCCACTCATACAGGCCGATAGCTCCTGGACATCAGAACGCAGTCTTATGTATATCTTCTTCAGCCATAAAAATCTGATTGTATCCCGCATTGCCGTCCATGAAGCTGATAATCTTGTGGCCTGAGGCTGCATCCACCAATAAATCCGCTATTGGCATTGGATATTCATCCTTGGGGGTAGCTTTATTCAGATCCCAGAAATCAATACATATCCTCAACTTTCCATTCTTCTTTTCCACCGGGACGATATTAGAAACCTACTCAGCATATCGGCCTGGCCTTATAAACTTGGCATCATACAATCTTGTGATCTCTGCTTTGATCGGCTCATATAACTCTGCCTTGAATCTTCTTGGAGCCTGCTTGAATGGCTGATATCCTGGTTTAATGGGTAGCCGATGTTCAGCAATTGATCGGCTTAATCCTGACATCTCATGGTACTCCCAGGCGAAACAATCCCTATACTCCTTCAACAGTGCGATCAATTCTCCTCAAAGTTCAGGACTTAGTTTTTTGCTTATATACGTCGGCCTTGGTCTATCTCCTGGTCCTATGTCGATCTCCTCCAAATCATCAGCCGACGTAAATCCTTGCCCCAGTTTCCCCTCGAAGTCTTCGATGGAGCCCATCAGAGTAACAATTCAGAGCCGACTTGCTGGATCGGCTGTATTCCTTGGCTGGTGACTTTGAGATAATCTCCTTCCCATACTTTCCCGGATAAGCAGTCAACACCGTCGGCTTCCCAGACTGGCAGATCGGTCATTGCAATGTTGGTCGACCGATCTGCTAAGACCACTTCGACTTGATCTCCCTGCCACTATATCAAACACTGATGCATTGTCGAAGGCACGCAACAATTCACGTGAATCCAGTCCCTGCCGAGAAGCAAACTGTACGACCCCTTTCCGTCGATGACGAAAAACGTGGTAGGTAATGTTTTATTTCCCAGTGTTAACTCCACGTTTAACACGCCTTTCGCCTCTGATGAATTCCCACCGAAGTCTTTTAGCACCATATTTGTCTTCATTAGATCTTCGGTAGTCTTCCCCAATTTCCGGAATGTGGCATGAGGCATGAGATTGACCGCTGCTCCTCCATCAACCAGCATCTTTGTCATCGACTTCCCATTCACATAGCCCTTGATATACAATGGCTTTAGGTGCCGATGCTCTGATTCTTCAGGCTTATCAAATACGGCCTGATCGGGTTGCAACGTCAGTTGAGCAAAAATCTCCTCATCGGCTTCTTCACCTGACGAAAGTGCTTTGTATTCCCGAGGTAAAAAGAACACCATATTTGCTGGGGCCGATTGATCAGTTTCATCCTCTTTCTTCTTCACGTGCCAAACCTGTTTAGTTTCCTTGTGACGATGATCGGCCTCTCCCTGATTTTGACTCTGTTCCTCCTGTTGCTCTTGGTGTCGTAAACGCTGTGCCCTCCTCTTCTGATTTTTCGTGAATATCCCACTAGGGCACCATTGAGGATTCTGGACTTGTTCTTCATGTACTTCCTCTTCATCCTCTTCAAAGAACTCTTCATGGATCGGCCCTAATCGGCTATGAACCGATGCTCTTTTCCCAAGTGACCGATCCCGCGAAAACTCCTGCTGGCGATCATGCCGATTCCCTGCACTGCTGCACTCGGGGCAATTTTCAACTGATGGCAGTCTCATCCCTTGATCCCAGCAGAACCGGAAGAACGGTCAATCTCAGTGCGGATTATATCTCTCTGGCTCATCCCTCTGTTCTTCATATCTTGAATATCTTTCTATCATGTCCGATGAAGTAACCCTTGATTTATACCTTTGATGTCTCGCTCCATCGGCCTGATCCCTTGATGATGATCCCGCATATACCATGTTTACGGGGAACGGGTGCCCATCAATCTTCATCGGCTTCTTGTCTTCAAATTTGATTATGCCCTGTTCGACAGCCGACTGAATTTGTTGCCGAAAAACCTTGCACTCGTTAGTATGATGCGATATAGTATTGTGCCACTTGCAATATCTTTTCTTCTTCAGTTCTTCGGCTGATGGAATCACGTGATTTGGCGGCAGCTGTATCTGCTTTTCTTGTAACAGCAAGTCAAAGATTTTATCGGCTTTACTAATATCGAAATCATACCGCTCCTCCTTGCCGATATCCTTGACCCATGGACATGATACTGATTTCTTATTCCTGGCCCACTCTGCCAATCCAACTTCAGCATCGGATCCCTCATCGTCTGAGCTCGATGAATAAACTTGAACTTGAGCAACCCTTTTTTGGTACTTATCCCTTTTTGCCTCTTGAAATCGGCTTTCATGAGCCGATACCTTCTGTACCAGGTGCGCCAGGGACTCGAACTCTTGCGAAGAAAATCTCTCCTTAATCGGCGCCAAGAGACCCTGAAAAGCCAGATCGGCCAGATGCCCATCGCTCAGGTTTAAACTATAACATCGGTTTCTGATGTCCCGAAATCGCTGAACATATTCCGGTACTGTCTCATCTGGACGTTGCTTAACCGATGTCAAATCTGACAGTCTCAACTCATGAATTCCAGCGAAGAAATATTTGTGAAACTGCTTCTCTAGATCGGCCCACCCCCGAACGGAATTCGGTGGTTATGAGGAAAACCACGTAAAAGCCGATCCCGATAATGATAAGGGGAAACATCTAACCCTCAGAGCCTCTTCAGCCGATGCCTCCCCGCACTGTGCCAGAAATCGGCTGACATGTTCTACTGTAGACGTGTTGTCCTACCCTGAGAACTTAGAAAAATCCGGGACCCTGTATCGGTGCGGTAATGGAACTCTGTCGAACCACTCAGGATATGGATGCCGATACATGAATGTTTGTTCCTTGGGCTTGATCCCAAACTGTTCCCTCACTATTTTAGCAACCTTAGTTGATAGATCTTCTTCCCTCAGGTTGTCTTGTTGATACTGCACGGGTGGAGTTTGTTGCCGATTCTGTCTATTATACTCCCTCTGGTAAGTACTTGGATCGGCCCCGCCTCCTGGATAATTTTGTTGATATCCTCCATAGTAAGAAGACCGATGGTACCCAGCAGGAATATCCTGTTGCCCCCCAGCCTGGTTCTGTGTAAACATGTGTTCTGGTATATCTCTGCTGACGTTGTAAGCAATCTGAGTTGGTTCAACCTTCGGTGGGAGGTAAACAGGACCCCGAGCAGGCTCTTGAGTAATTGTTCCGTCCACCGTCTTCTTTATAAGATTATGAAGCGTGTTCACCAGAATTCCGGACTGATTGATGAGCGCGTGATGAACCGCTTCATTCACCATCTCTTGTAGGGGTTTTATTTGTGGACTCTCAGGTGGTGTACGGCTCGATTCTCCAACTAATACTGGCTTCGGAAACTGGGATTTCTGAATCGGCCCTTGCCTTGTCATACTGAAGGACTCTAAGCACAGCTTCTGAAAGTTGGCCATAGTTTGCTCAATTTGCTGTTTTTGTTCTTCTGTTAAATCCTCCATGCTGACCGGAATTATGTTGTCCACTTTGACTTCCTTCCCGGCCATGTTGCAGGTCTGATTGTTGAAAACCTCGCGTTGATACTTTGTTGAAACCTCGTGTCCCACTGGGCGTGCCAAAAGCGTGTTGACGCCGAAAACCCGCCGGGGGTCGTCCGATGTCTGGGCAACACGCGAAGGCCTAGGAGATTTGCTTCACTCCAGTGTAGGTCCTAAAATCTTGAGGTTCATAGGCGTGCCAGTCAATTTGACCCTGCAATTGACAAGGAGAAAAGATGTCAAATTCGTGAGCCAATCGGCTGGAAGCCGGCTTGGACTCATCTCATCGGCCGATGGCCGATACGCACTGTAGCACTTATACGTCGGCTAGAAGCCGATGATGGCAAGAATAATAGCATAATAATAAGCAAGTATTGCGCTAGCCAATCATTGAAGGGATGCTCAAAAACCGGCTATAAACTTGGTAATATAGGCAGGATGCATAAGTAAATAGATTAAATAAATTCCAGCCGATCATAGTTTAGAGTTACTGGTACTGTCGTGAAAATATTGCCCGCACCCGTGCCCGGGCCCTTTGCTCGCATCAGCTCCCGGGGTCTTCATCCGCTGTTCGTGCCCGTGCCCGGGTCCTTACCTGAGGTCGTGCCCGGGAACTCGCTTGTGCTTGCACTCGGATCGGTAGAGAAAATCAATCGGCTAGCCCTTAGCCGATCGTAACAATAACGCAGGCAAGGATATATAGCAAAACAAGCAGTATGATCGGCTGTATTTAAAATGAGATAACTTATCGGCTAAACACTCCGATAACAACATCGCATAAAACCCATCGGCTTGTTAAGAATAACGTTATTATTCAGTCTAGTAGATCGGACCCAACCGTTACAGCACAGACTGATAATAACGAGACCTCGACATGCCGATAGATCTAATGCAATCGTGATGTATATGATAACTTATCGGCTATACACTCCGATAAGACGCTTGCACATGAAGTATCGACTTAGCAGCACCGATTTATTGCTAGCAGTTTAGTAGGTCGGACCTAACCGATGCAGCACAAACTGACGATAAATCGCTCCCAGTAAGCCGATACGATCTATGCACACGTGATGTGATATATCCAATCAATCTATGAGATCAAACTGAAGTGATGCAGCCATAGATAAACTAAATATATCGTGATAAGCCGACTACCATAAACCGACTAGAATATCGGACCTAACCGAGGAAGTCCTAGCCGATAGGTAGCCGGGGTGACGAGACTTACCCTCTCGCAGGAGTTCGGACCTAACCGATGCAGCCCGGCTCGAGAAGCAGGATGCCGTCGGAGGGGTGGCGATGCGCCGAAGTTTGTATTGATCGTTGTGATAATTTACAAGGTACCCGGGCATATGTATATATACCCCGAGTTGACACAGTCCTGATAGGACACGATACGAGACTTCCTAATTACAAAAGGAAACACCAACAGGACCTGTTCGGACACGAGATCAAGTCTGCTAAAGATAAAAACTAATATTGCCTAAATAGTAGACACGGTAAATAACTGCCATATTGCGGTCTTCACGGCTCCTTCCTGGACTCTGTCCCTTCTGGATCAATCTCCGTTAGTTGACTGTGACGCTCTCCTTTGACCGAATCTGACATAGGGCCTTACCAAATTTTGGCGTTAACAGCATGCCACTCGTATATGAGACTCTTCAACTTCATGTCAGCTGGAAAAGGTGTTTTATAGTCTTTCCCGAGTGGTGTCTCACTCGGAAGTTAGACTCCTCAGCTTTATGTCAGCTGGAAAAAATATTTATAATCTTTCCCGAGTAGTGCACTACTCGGAAGTTAGACTCTTCAACGTCATGTCAGCTGGAAGAATATTTACTCATGGCAAATGTTGGCTAAGCATGTAAGCCAAGTCCCACTCTATGAAATTTAATCCATTATGTGGTCAGGTGTACTTGAGATATACCTGCATCCCCAATTTTGATGAAGACCAGCTTGTGATCCTTATAAGGATATATCCTTAATACCTGGTGAATAATACAGATACCCGAACATGTGTGTTTAGCAATTAGGTGATGCGACTAGGTGCCCGATCTTCCGATAGGTTCGATTTGGCGACGTATGGATGTTCACGTTTTGAGGCCTCCGATCAGTAGATCGTCACCTCGCACCGGCTACACCCGCTCATCTTGTCGTTATCGGCCACGTTCTCACGCAGTCGATCTAACCACGAAGGTTTTGCTCCTGCAAACAATCGAAGAAATTTGCAAGAACAAAGAAAACACAACCTGAATTGCAGATGAATGTTTAGCACACGAAGTTGGGCTTCTACAAACCGATCTAGACGGTGAAACTGCAATGGCAGAATAATCTAAGCAAAACCCGACCCTAAACAATGACGGCTACTGTATATATATGAGTTGGGACGTCCTAGGGTTAACCCTAGAATGCACACCCCTTGGGCTTAGCCCACAACACAATTACAAGGCCCAAGGCCCAAATAGAATCGAACTGGAAGAGATACGTATTTTGTTTGAACGATTCTGGACAGCTCAGGAGGAATTTTGACGTGGGACCAAAACCATCTGAAAGTAAACTCCATAAACTTTCCAACAAGTACTCATGGGCCCCGAAAGTCCTTCTGGATCAGCGGCTAGGTCCGTTTGAAGTTGATACTGTTTGGAGGCCCGAATCCGAATCCAAAACATGCAGAACTTCATCTCTTGCCTTCTATGGATGAAAGTTGACATGGTGATATAGGAGTAGACTTGGGAAAGGTCTTGGTTTGGTCCCCAATCAACTTCTTTGATCATCCATGCATTCCTTGCGCTCGGTCTCTTTCCCTTCACCCAAGCAAGTATCTCTGCAAACAAGAACACACAAAACTCATGGTGCAGTAACGACTGTTCAAATATATAACACGTAAATCTTATGTAGAAAGCATGCACCTTTGGTTGATGAATACATAAGGTAGCTATGGTCATATCCGAGCTAGTGATGTCCTCATTATCCTCCCCTTCTTGATTGGAAACCGTCCGCGGTTTCACCTTGTCATTAAGCCTGATGAACATATCTTTATCTTTCACAACATAGGGTGAGGTAGTGTTGTGCATATGGTTGGATTCTGAAATTTTGAAACACGGAGAACACTTTGTAGTGTCGTGCAGCTCACAACACTCCCCTTCTTGCAAGCCAACCTACAACTCATTTAAACAACTAGAGGAACTAGATAGAGAATTATTTATACTCATGCGGTCCTCTAGACAAGACATGTCATTATGAAAAGGAGGTATATTAAAATTCGAACAAATGTATACTCTATACACATTATGTTTTCCTTTATTTTCATAATTGCCAATAACATGAAAAAATTATATGAGAAAGATATGGCAAATCAGATCTAGCAAATAATTTCTTCTCTGAACAATTGAGTGGACAAAGATCATCAAATTGAATATAATCCCAAGTATGTAAAGAAGATAGCAATCTAAGCTCTTCATTCTCACTAGCAATGTGAACAACATGTCTAAAATCAGCACATGGTGGTTTAACAACATTACTAACATGTTCATTTACTTGTTGTGGTATGGATATAAGTAAAGCATTGCACAACTCTTCTTTATCATAAGAAATAGGAATCAAATCATCATGTGACAACGGTAATTTAATACACGATTCCACTGGTGATTGCTCTAAACTAACATGATTAGTGGACATATATAGCACATCAGAATTGTCCATACCTTGAGTGAATGTAGCACCATTTCTGTTACCTTTGTTCTCATTTTCAAAAACTGTAGATGCACTCTTAATTAAACCATCTTGAAACATGCATGGAACAATAGGTGGATCTTTTTTCTCTATGTCTTTCTTCTTTTTCTCATTACCTTGGCTCTTCTCAGATACCTGCATAGAAGTTTTACCTGAGGCCAGTGGTGGTGATGGCGCTACTGCAGTAGCAGCGGCAGGGGAAGAACGCGTGCTCGCTGGTGGTGGCGCTGTACGATTACACGAAGAAGGGAACGGCTTAGTCGATCCTGCGGTTGTCGTTGTCCGTGGTGTGAAGGAAATGCCAAAGTTGCTCCGGTTCCTCTGTTGATGTTCCTGCAATTCTTTCTCTGCAAGCATAGCAAGCTGGAACAAACGATTGACAATACTATATTACTTATAATCAATAATATCCTGAATTTCACGCCTCAAACTACCAAAAAAAACGACTGATTTTATCCTCTGTATCCTCCACTACCCCACAACGAATCATGCTCTTCTGAAACTCAGCATAATACTCCGGAACAGATATAGTACCTTGTTCTAAACGTTGCAGTTTCTTACGCAAGTCACGTTGATAGGAAAGAGGAACAAATCTATTTCGCATGGCTTGTTTTAATCTATCCCATGTATCAGGTTGTAATTTGAGATTACCTAATTCTTGCCACCAGATTTTTGCAAAATCCTTGAACTCACTTGAAGCTTGCCTAACCCTATGTACCTCAGGAACTAGGTGTGAGTTAAACTTTTGTTGTACTGTCATCTCCCAATCAAGGTATGCCTCAGCATCATAAGTACCAGAAAAGGATGGCAAAGTAAATTTAACTTTAGCAAAAAGATCATCAACAAGTGGTGGTGTTGGGGGATGGTTTGCTACTAATTGCTCGATGTTGTTAGTGAGGGTGGTAATGCTCCCCACTATAGCCTGGAGGTCTTCCCGCATAGCATTCATGGCAACTACATTTTCCTCAATCTTCTGATTCAGCTTAGTGATCTCCTCTTATGAAGCACAATCAGTGAAATCATTCACCTCACCTGCCATGGTTAGTAGAAAATAGGAAACAAACAACACAAATGTATGATCCCTATCAACTACTAGGCACTAGAACACACTCTCAAGTGTCTTACCTTGCTCTTACAAAAATCTTAGCAATTGAAGCAAGCGGTACGACTTGGAGAGGTGGGATGTTTGACGATGGCAAGGGTGCGATTGCGAGGATCAACTTGTACTGACCAGAAGTGTGTGGATCATGGAAGGCAGTGTATTGTAGCAAGGGTTAGCAAAATTCAATAACAGAATAGCAAAGCTGAATAAGTGTTCCAAATACTTGTAGCAGTCGCTAGCCGAGACACGTTCCTAGAACCAGTCTAACAAGCGAGAGTAAGAAACAAAGGACTTAGGACAACTCTCTCTCACCAAGTCTGTCGAATATCTTGAAAGATCAGCTCAGCAAGATTGCTCACTGAAAACATCTCTCTATCCTTTTCTTTTTTCTCTCGCTTTTTTCTTCTCTTTTTTTTCTTTTTTTCTCTTCTAGGAGTACACCTAGTACACAAGAAGCAACCACAAAAATTGGCACCTCGATATAATGCACGGAGCGACCCTAGAAAAACATGTAGAGGCGCTTTGAAAAGCGTGCAGAAACTTCGAAGTTGAAAACTCAGTCTTGCAGGCCAAATTTTGCTATTTTAGATCAGCTGAACCTGACAAAGTGGGGAGGAGCGGATGTAAAATTTTCTGTAGATGTCCGCACATATAAAATTTGCCCAATTCCGAGTTCGTATGTAAAAGTTATGGCTGTTTTAAGACAGGTAACGCGAACTAGGGTTTTGCGGCTCAACCCTGTTGCTCCGGCTAGAGTATAAGTGCCAATAGGTCAAGCTAGGCTGACAAGGAGGCTAGCGATGCGGGCGATTGACACAAGGCGGCTTGCGACCTATCTAAAAAGGCTTGCGAAAGCAGGTTAAAAGCTCAAGGCGGCTTGCAGTCCAAAACCGAGTAGAACTCGATCTCTCAAGGCCGGCTCTCGTGCAAAGCAACAGCTAGAACTAGAACCATGAACACGACTCTAAACCAGCGACCACTAACTTGACCTAGGACACAGACTGAACAAAGCGAAGTTGAAATTAAACTTGCGAAGGCACAAAGGGGTTTGGATAGGGGATAAACCTAACACTACGAAGAACACGGTGGTAATAAAATTTTTGGTTTTTCTAGACTCTAGGTAAGGGAAAACAAAACTTAACAGAAGGAAACACAGATGACACCTATCGGGCAACCTGATGCTCTGATACCACTTGATGTGAATGGGTGCCCGATCTTCCGATAGGTTCGATTTGGCGATGTATGGACGTTCACGTTTTAAGGCTTCCGATCAGTAGATCGTCACCTCGCACTGACTACACCCGCACGTCTTGTCGTTATTGGCCATGCTCTCACATAGTCGACCTAACCATGAAGGTTTTGCTCCTACAAACAATCGAAGAAATTTGCAAGAACAAAGAAAACACAACTTGAATTGCAGATGAATGTTTAGCACACGAAGTTGGGGTTCTACAAACCGATCTAGACAGCGAAACTGCAATGGCAGAATAATTTAAGCAAAACCCAACCCTAAATGATGATGGCTACTGTATATATATGAGTTGGGACGTCCTAGGGTTAACGCTAGAGCGCACACCCTTGGGCTTAGCCCATGACACAATTACAAGGCCCAAGGCCCAAACAGAATCAGACTAGAAGAGGTATGTGTCTTGTTTCGACGATTTCGAACAGCTCAGGTGGAATTTTGACATGGGACCAAAACCATCCGAAAGTAGACTCCATGAACTTTCCAACAAGTACTCATGGGCCCCGAAAGTCCTTCTGGATCAGCAGCTAGGTCCGTTTGAAGTTGATGCTGTTAGGAGGCCTGGATCCAAATCCAAAACGTGCAGAACTTTATCTCTTGCCTTCTATGAACCAAAAGTAATGTGGTGATGTAGGAGTAGACTTGGGTAAGGTCTTGGTTTGGTCCCCATTCAACTTCTTTGATCATCCATGCGTTCCTTGTGCTCAGTCTCTTTCCCTTCACCGAAGCAAGTATCTCTGCAAACGAGAACACACAAAACTCATGGTGCAGTAATGGCTGTTTAAATATATAACACGTAAATCTTACGTAGAAAGCATGCACCTTTGGTTGATGAATACATAAGGTAGCTATGGTCATATCCGAGCTAGTGGTGTCCTCATCATTAGGCCTTCATGAAGCATATCTATTTACCTCATCGGTTCCTGTTAGTAGCACCAGCACCGTGATTTTAACACAGCCAGCGAGTGATCCACATTGAGCGTGCTACTGTAGAAACTCATATCTTGGTGGCCCAGTACCGACTTTGTAAGCCCAAGCCCACGAATCGGTATAGGCTCTATAAAGACGGGGAGAGAGAGAAAAGATTCCCTCATCTTCTCCAATCCTCCAATTGTTTCGTCTTCTAGCTTCCGCGCCGAAATTTCGCCTCCCGCCTCGCTAGGGTTCTCCATTGCTTGCTCTTCCCCATTAAAACTCGGGTGATCCCACATCTGTTCGTCCATTCCAAGCCCTTAGTGACTTTTCCCCCAAATCTTCTTGCCCTTAACCATGCCGAGGGCTTC
The DNA here is from genome assembly GCA_003991445.1 of Oryza meyeriana var. granulata. Classification (NCBI taxonomy): domain Eukaryota; kingdom Viridiplantae; phylum Streptophyta; class Magnoliopsida; order Poales; family Poaceae; genus Oryza; species Oryza meyeriana. Next base: position 108,581 of record RYFJ01003193.1, read on the forward strand.
AGATTTCCTGGAGGCGTCGGATGAGGTCTGGCAGACTTCGGATTGCGGGCTGACTAAACTGAAGCATCTGGAGAGGTTGTTGCGACTATAGAGCCATGATGCCATCCATTGGCATCCGGCTGAAGGTGAATCGGTTCCGGAGCCCCAGGCCGGTGAGACCATCATTTTTGCCTCTTTTTTCGACCGGGGTCTTTCTCTTCCATCTTCCGACTTTCTCCGCCAGCTTCTTGCCTTCTATGAACTTGAGCTGGTGAATCTGAATCCCAACTCAATCTTGCAAATTTCTATCTTTGTGACTCTGTGTGAGTGTTTCCTGGGTGTGGAACCCCATTTGAATCTATTTAGATATTTGTTCCACATCAAACCCCATTCCTCAAAGAGGAAGGTCCAAGTGATTGGGGGGGGGGCGGTATCCAGCTTAGGAGTGAGATGAAGAAGATTTATATCAATATTCCCTTGAAGTCTTCTCTCAAATGCTGGCATAGGGAGTGGTTTTACTATTTTGATCTTGAACCAAGCCTCCCCCCTTTTATGGGTTTGCCCCTGATGGTTGTGCCCAACTAGTCATCTTTGCCCAGCTTTGAAGAAATGGGCCAAGTCCATATATTGATTGAAAAGATTGACAAACTGAAGAGCGCCGGGCTGACTGGTCCATGGGTGGCCAGACGCTTGTTGACTCGGCGCCTCAAGCCACTGAAGTTGAGGTGTCACTTCGGCTAGGACTACAAGGGCAGAGTTGATCCCAGCCAGGAGTATCCCGACCTGTTGGACAAGCACAAGGTGACTGATATCCTGCTGGATTACTTTGTCAGCGGGGTGGTCGAAACCAAAGACTCAGAGCGGTCTGTGGCGGCTTACAGCCATAAGAGGCCGTGTCCAAAGGTAACTCTCGCCGGTGTTAACTTATTGTCCATCTATGATGAATGCTTGTAGATATATGCCCAGGATTGCTCCGCAATGTATAATATACGTTGTTGAACTGCTTGCAGTCATGTGAGGACTTCGATGAGGACTCCCAAACTCTGTCGGCCATGAAGTCGAAGAAAAGGCCGTTAAGTCCTTCTGCTACCCAGCCCGACTCCAAGAGAGCGGGGAAGAAGCCTGTTGAAGACCAGGGCAAGAAAAAAAAATCATCCAGCCAAGTGCCGCAGCTGGGAGTCTGAAGATCAAAGACACCGCCAGCACAGCTCCTAGGCCACCGAGTCCTAGACCGGGACTAGCGCAGTCAGGCTCAGCAACATCGAGCCCAAGGATGGTGCCACTGAGTACCCTAGCGCCCTAGCCGGTCGCTCCAGCAGCTGGGCCGACCAGGACTAAAACGCCACCGCCGACTGCCGCGCCATCTAGCCCGACAGCTAGCAGTCCTCCAGTGCCGACACCAGGAGCCCCTAGGTGGAGGTTCAAGTTCTCCAAGAGGTATGTGACTTTGAATCTTCTGGAAGTCCTGTTCAGCACTATGGTGTTTTGATACTTAGCTCTCCGTGAAGGAAACAGGCCATATTGATCTTAAGGAGACCACACCGGCTGCTCCTATTGTCGAGGTGGCCCCAACCAAACCAGCGCTAGCGAGCATATCTGCTGAGCCGGCAACCATCTCATTTGCAGAAACTGAGGTCGTCTTGGTTGCAGAGCCACCGACACTGGCCGACCAAGGGGCTAACATCAAAGCTATCGCTCTAGCCCCTGAGCACATGCCTGAAGCCCCAGTAGCCGCCGAGTTGTGGGCCAGGACCCATCGCCGTCCTTGTCGTTGTCATCGTCTTCAAAAGGGCCAGACCTCCCTAGGCTTGAGGCTCCTCCCCGTAGATTCCCGAGGACATTCCACTGGGTAACCCCTGATGGGGCTGCGAAGAATTACAAGCATGATGAAGTGGCAGCAGAGAAAGAGTGTGAAGTCTTGCTTCGCGCCGCAATTGCCGTGTCTCGGGGGGTTCAGGTATGATTTTCATCATGTCGAGTTCTTGTCAGTCTTCCTTGTATGAGTATTCTGACGCCTGACTCTGCTTTGCTCCAAGCAAAAGATTGTCAACTGCTCAGAGAAGATGAATGAGGTCCTGACCCAGCTTGCCCCTCAACTCCAGCGATTGGGCCAGCTCCAGGCCTCGAAGGCCGACTTGGAGCGGTCTAGCCAGGAGAAGGAGACTTGGCTGAGGGGATCGGACGAGCGTGTTGTTGTCGGCGTGGCCCAAACCCTGGCGATGTTTTACACCGGCAATATGAATATGGGGCTACTCGGTGGATGGAAACTCAGTGGATTGCAAAGGAACACAGGGAGATTTTATACTGGTTCAGTCCCTCGATGTGAGGTAATACCCTACGTCCAGTTGTGGTGGTTTTCCTTTGAGAATTTGTGTTGATCAATGATCTTCTTGCCCCCAGGGGGCGCCCTGTCTCCCCTTATATACTGGGGGACAGGGGTACAAGGTAGGAGTCCCAGCCGGATACGGCCAAGGGATCTCTTCTTAGAAATACATTTTACCCGACTAGGACTATATATTCCTTATCATATCAGGCAAAGTTTGCCGGGTGCTACTATATCTCTAATTACAAGTCTCGGCCTATCCTCTATCCGAGTGGCCCATATGCTTGTGATGAGGTACCCGGGGCCCATGGCCTCCATAGTAGCCCGTGAGACCTTCATAGTGGAGTCACAGCTGATGTCGAGTACTCATCCTCCACGGTGAAGACTGCCCGAATGCATTGCTTCTGAGTACCCTTTGTCCGAGTGCATCATCTTCCCGAGTCCTGCTTCATGTCAGTTGGCAGCGAGGCTATGAAGGGCTTCATGTAGATGTATGAATAGTGTGCACTGCATAGGCGCACCTATTAGGTGTAGCCCTCGACTTTGTGCTTAATTGTGAAGACAATTAAACATAAAGTCAAAGATCTTTAACCTGGAAGTCTTTCCCGAGTAGTATACTACTGGTATATGAGACTCTTCGGTATCATGTCAACTGGAATACGATTTATAGTCTTGCCGAGTAGCATGCCACTCGTATATGGGACTCTTCAGCTTCATGTCAGCTGGAAAAGGGTGTTTATAGTCTTTCCCGAGTGGCGTTCCACTCGGAAGTTAGACTCCTCAGCATCATGTCAGCTGGAAAGGATATTTATAGACTCTCCCGAGTAGTGCACTACTCAAAGCTAGACTCTTCAGCGTCATGTCGGCCGAAATAATATTGCTCACGGCAACTGTTGGCCAAGCATGTAGGCCGAGTACCACTTTATGAAAATAAATCCATTGCGTGGTCAGGTGTACTTGACAGATATCTGCATCCTCAGTGTTGATGAAGACCAGCTTGTGATCCTTATAAGGATATATCCTCAATACCTGGTGGATAAAATAGATACCCAAACACATGTGTTTAGCAATTAGGCTTTCATGAAGCATATTTGTTTACCTCATCGGTTCCTGTTGGTAGCACCTGTATCGCGATTTTAACGCAGCCAACGAACGGCCCATAATGAACGTGCTACTGTAAAAACTCATATCTTGGTGGCCCAGTACCGACTGTGTAAGCCCAAGCCCATGAGTCGGTACAGCCTCTATAAAGGCTAGGGGAGAGAGAAAAGATTCCTCATCTTCCCCAAGCGACCAATCGTTTCATTTTCCCAGCTCCGCACCGAAATTTTTCCTCCCGCTCCACTAGGGTTCGCCATTGCTTGCTCCTCCCCATTGAAGCCCAAGCATGCCGAGGGTTCCAGATTTTTTTGGGGCGTTGGACGAGGCGTGGCCGACCTCGGATTGTAGCCGGTCGAAGCTGGAAAGTCTGGAGAAGTCGCTGCGGCTGCAAAGCCATGACATCATCCGCTGGCACCCGGCTGAGGGTGAGTCGGTTCCAAATCCCCAAGCCGGCAAGACTGTTGTTTTTGCCTCTTTTTTTGACCGGGGTTTATTTCTTCCCTCTTTTGAGTTCCTCCGCCGTCTTCTTAGCTTCTATGGATTGGAGTTGGTGAATCTGAATCCCAACTCAATTTTGCAAATCTCTATATTCATGACTCTTTGTGAGTGCTTCTTGGGTGTAGAACCCCACTTCAATTTCTTTAGGCACTTATTCCACATCAAGCCCCAGCCCTCCAAAAATCGGGTTCAGGTGATTGGGGGAGCTAGCCTTCAGTTGAGGAGTGAAATGAAGAAAATATATATCAATCTTCCTGTGAAATCGTCCTTGAAAGGTTGGCATAAGGAGTGGTTCTACTGTTCTGATCTGGAACCCTCCCTGCCTCCATTCACCGGCTCGCCTCCGGCGGTCTCGCCCAATTTGTCATCGGATCCATCTTTCGAAGAGATGGGCCAAGTGCATCAGTTGCTGGCAAGATTGGAGAAATTTAAGAGAGCCGGTTTGACCGGCCCCTGGGTAGCCAAGCGCTTCCTGACCCGGTGCATCCAGCCATTGAAGCTGAGGAGCGAATTCTGCTGGGATTACCAAGGGAAAAATGACCCTGACCAAGAAAGCCGAGAGGTGGCTGACCAGCAAAAAGTGACCGAAACATTGTTCAGTTATTTCTCCAGTGGGGTGGTCCAAACCGAGGACGCAGAGTGTTCCATCGCGGCTTATAGCCGAAACCAGCCTCGTCCCGAGGTAACCCTTGCTTCTCTTTTGTGATGAGTGCCTGTAGACATGTATCCGTAGTTGCTCAGCATCATGTGATGCACATTGTTGAATCGTCTGTAGTGGTACAAGGAGTTTGATGACGACTCCCGTCCGCTGTCGGCCACGAAGTCAAAGAAGAGGCCGAGAAGTCCTTCCGCTGCCTAACCTGACTCCAAGAGAACGGGGAAGAAGCCTGTCGTAGACGAGGGCAAGAAGAAGTTCATCAGGCCGAGTGCCGCAACCGGGAGCCTCAAGATTAGAGACACCACCAGCGCAGCCGCTAGGCCTTCAAGCCCCGGATCGGGACCAGCGCAGTCAGGCTCAGCAACATCGAGCCCAAAAAGCACACCGCCGAGTAAGAAGTCAAGCTCGGCGCTGCTAGGCCTAGTGATATCAAGACCAAGGATGGCGCCGCTGAGTTCCCAGTCGCCCCAGCCGGCCACTCCACAAGTGGGGCCAACTAGGATGGAAGTGCCGCCGCTGACTACTGCGTCGTCAGGCCTGACAGCTAGCAGCCCTCTAGCGTCGACTTGCAGGTCTCCCGGATAGAAGCTCAAGTTCTCCAAGAGGTAGGTTGCTTTGCATCTTCTGAACATTTTGTTTGGCGTGATAGCGCCTTGATATTTTGTCGTTACGCACGAAGCAAGCCGACATTGATCTCAAGGAGACCACTCTGGCCACTCCTGTTGTAGAGCCAGCCCCAGCCAAGCCAGCGCCAGCGAGCGTACCTACTGAGCCGGTGATGATCCCAGTTGCGGAAACAGAGATCGTCCCGACTGCAGGGCCGCCGACACCGGCCGACCAAGGGACGGTCGCCGAAGCTGTAGCTCGAGCACCTGAGCCAACCCCCGAGGTTGCCGAGGTGAGGGCCAGGACCCCATCACCGTCGTCGTCAGAAAGGCTGAACCTCCCTAGGCTTGAAGCTCCACCCCGAAAGTTTCCGAGGACCTTCCGGTGGATGACCCCCGAAGGGGTGGCAAAGAAGTATAGGCACAACGAAGCAGCGGCAGAGAAGGAGCGCGAAGATTTCCTCCGCGCCGCAATCGCCGCATCCCAGGGGGCCCAAGTAAGATCTTCGCCGTGACATGCTCTTGTAGGTCTTCTTTATTTGATGCTTGATTCTGCATTGTAATGCTCTTGCTCTGAGCAGAAGCTTGTTGACTGCGCGGAGCGGATAAACGAGGTCTTGACCCAGCTTGCCCCCAAACTCCAACAATTGGACCAACTTCAGACTGCAAAAGACGAACTGGAGCGGTGCAACCAAGGGAGAGAGAGCTGGCTGAAGGAAGCCGTTGATCAGCTCAGGAACGTAAATTGGGACCAAGCCAAAAAGATGAGAGGTAAGTCTCCAGAATACATCTTCCTAACCAAATCCTTAGTATATTTCTCCAGCTGTATTGTTCCCGACTGCCCAGTTGCGCCTTGACTGTGGCGTTGAGCTCTTGACTTATCTGTTGTGCAGCCCTCAAAGCCGAGTTGAAGACCCAAACGGAGGGAGAAAAACAGCTAAAGGAGGCCGAGAGAGCCAGGGCCGAACTTGAAAAGGACAAGGCCGACCTGACAAAGGCCAAAACCGAGCTTGAGCAAGAGAAGGCCGAGCTGAAAAGGCCAATACCAAGCTTGAGAAAGAAAAAGTTGAACTGGAGAAGGCCATAGCCAAGTGGGAGGCCGACTACAAAAGTAAGTCTCCGCTCTGACAACAACCTTAGCCAATCCATTAATTACTCCGTCTGCGGCTTTGCTTAACAAGTTTACTTGTTGGTGAACCCGGGTAGCTGCAAGAGCCAATTCCCAGATCCAGTTTCAGGCTTTCGCAGAGGAGATCAGGGTAGTCAAGGAGTCACGGGAAAACCTTGGTGAGTCCGTGAAAGGGCTCCTTGACCTGATGGATCCTCGTCCTATGGGAACCAGCTCTAGCACAATCTTCCAACTAGAGGAGCGCCTTAAAGATGTACCGAGTGCCCTGAAGAGGTACTCGGATGAGCATGTTATCACCGGCGTGGCCCAGACCCTGGCAATGACCAAGTCCATCTACCCAAGGGCAGATGTTGAAGCCATCGAGGAGGGGTTTGCCGAGGAGACGACTCCTAAGGAGGCGCTGGAGCTGATAGCCAAGGCGAGGCTGACTGCAGAGATTATCACCCGGGACCTGGGTATGTAAAAATAGCATATCATGCAGTCGGTGTGTATATAAGTTTTTGTAAGAACATGTGTAAATATATGTGCAATGCTGCCAAGCTTTGAGTTATTACTCAGTTGTCATTAGCTTGACCTGACTGTATAGTCTGCGCCGAGTTGGTCTATAGGAACTTTGATAAAATCGTTCACCTGTTAACGCCAAAATTTGGTACGATTCGTATCAGACTCGGTTAAGGAAAGAGATTGTGTCAGCCGGTGGAAGCTAATCCAGAAGAAGCCGAGTATAGGAAGGAATCATGAAGACCATGGCATGGAAGTTAATTGCCTTATCTACTAATTAGGTAGTTTTAATAAATTTTAGGAAACCTGATCTCATGTCCGATCAGGGCTTGTTAATTTTCCTTTTATAGATAGGAAACTCCTGTTCGTATCCGATCAGGACTGTATCAACTCGGGGTATAAATACGTATGCTCGGGTACCATGTAAACTATCTCACAGATCAATACAACTTCGGCGCATCGCCACCCTTTTCGACGGGTTCTTGCTTCTCGAGCTGGGCTGCATCGGTTACGTCCGAACTCCTGCGAGAGGGTAAGTCTCGTTACCCCGACTACCTTATCGGCTAGGACTTCCTCGGTTAGGTTCGATATTCTAGCTGATCTACGATAGTCGGCTTACCACGGTGTATCTATTCTGTCTACGGCTGCATCAGTTAAGTTTGATCTCTTAGTCCGAGTGGATATATCACATCACATGTGCATAGATCGTATGGGCTTACTAGGAGCAATTTATCATCAGTTTGTGCTGCATCGATAGGGTCCGACCTACTAAACTACTAGTGATAAATCGTTCCTGCTACGTCGATAGTTTTTATGCAAGCGTTTTAACGGGATGTATAGCCGATAAGTTATCTTTTACTATATAAAGCCGACTGCATTGTCTTGATTATTATTTCAACTATCTACACTATCATCGGCTTTCCAGCCGATGCACATGTTCTATTGGTAGTCGGCTGGCTTTTTATTTGCTTATATTATCATCGATTCTATCATTGGCTTCTTAGCCGATGCGCAAGTGCTGTTGGTAGCCGGGCACGCGCGAGGACCCGGGCGCGAGGACGGGCGAGGACCCGAGCGCGAGCATGGGCGAGGACCTGGGCGCGGGCACGGGCGAGGGCCCGGGTACAGGCGCGGGCAGTACTTTAGGTGCAGCGCTAACAATCACTATTGCAATCGGCTGAAGATTAGTCAATTCATTTATTCTGCCTATTTATTTTATCATCGGCTTACGGCCGATGTTCCAGTATACAAGTTCTATCGGCAATCGGCTGGTACGATTCTTATCGGCCGATTGAATCACTGATCTAATTTTTTCTATCTCCTTGTTAATTGCTGGGTCAAATTGACTGGCACGCTCGCGAACCTCAAATTTAGGACCTGCACTGGAGTTAAGCAAATCTCCCATGCCTTCGCGTGTCTATAGACGTCGAACCAGATCGTCGGCCCCTGGCGGTTTTTGGCGTCAACACATTTTTGGCACGCCCAGTGGGACACAGAACTTTGACATGGCTGGAAAGGAGGTCAGCACAGACAATATAATCCCAGTCACAATGGAAGACTTGACCGAAGAACAAAGACAACAAGTTGAGTAGAACATTGCTGAATTTTAGAAGATTTGTCTAGAATCCTTTGGTATGATAGATCAAGGGCCGATTCAGAAGTCACGATTACCAAAACTTGTTCTGGTTGGTGAATCGAGCCATACATCGCTTGCAAGTTCACAGAAGCTACTTCAAGAGATGGTTAATGAAGCAGTTCACCATGCATTGATCAATGAATCTGGGATATTGGTGGACACATTACAGAGCTTGATCAAGAAGGCAGTGGAGCCGATTCAACTGGCTGTGGGGCAACAAGATGGAATTCCTCAAGGATATCATCAAACTGCATACTATGGGGGGCATCGACAGAGTCATCCAGGAGCTGTCCCTGAGTATAATTATCAGAGAGAATATCAGAGGCAGAATCGGCTACCAACTCCATCTTTGTATTATCACGTCGAAGATCCAAGGGAAGAAGATTGGATAGCAAGAGTCACAGAGGTGGTGAGAGAACAGTTCGGTTTAAAACCGAAGAAGGAAACATTTATGTATCGGCCTCCATATCCAGATTGGTTTGATAGAGTTTCATTGCCGCGCCGATACAGAGTACCAGACTTCTCCAAATTCTCAGGGCAAGATGATGTATCTACAGTGGAGCATGTCAGCCGATTCTTGGCTCAGTGTGGAGAGGCATCGGCTGAAGAAGCTTTCAGAGTTAGATTTTTCCCATTGTCGCTATCCGGATCGGCCTTTACATGGTTTTCTTCATTGCCACCTAACTCAATTCGAGGTTGGGCCGATCTGGAAAAGCAATTCCATAAATATTTCTTTACTGGGATTCAGGAGATGAGTTTAACAAATTTAACATTGGTAATACAGAAACTGGGTGAACCAGTCACAGAATATATCCAGCGGTTTTGTGATGTAAGAAGCCGATGTTATAGTTTAAGTCTGGATGATGCACAGCTGGCCGAGTTAGCATTCCAAGGTTTGTTGGCTCCGATCAAGGAAAGATTTTCATCACAAGACTTTGATAGCCTAGCACACCTAGTACAGAAGGTATCGGCTCATGAAAGCCGATTTGAAGAGGCCATGGAGGAATTGCTGAAGCCCAAACAGAAGAATTTCGATGTTTGATAACAAACTCCGAAATTGGGGGGCATGTGTTAATGCCAAAATTTGGTACGATTCGTATCAGACTCGGTTAAGGAAAGAGATTGTGTCAGCCGGTGGAAGCTAATCCAGAAGAAGCCGAGTACAGGAAGGAATCGTGAAGACCACGGCATGGCAGTTAATTGCCTTATCTACTAATTAGGTAGTTTTAATAAATTTTAGGAAACCTGATCTCATGTCCGATCAGGGCTTGTTAATTTTCCTTTTATAGATAGGAAACTCCTGTTCGTATCCGATCAGGACTGTATCAACTCGGGGTATAAATACATATGCCTGGGTACCATGTAAACTATCTCACAGATCAATACAACTTCGGCGCATCGCCACCCATTTCGACGGGTTCTTGCCTCTCGAGCGAGGCTGCATCGGTTAGGTCCGAACTCCTGCGAGAGGGTAAGTCTCGTTACCCCGACTACCTTATCGGTTAGGACTTCCTCGGTTAGGTCCGATATTCTAGCTGATCTACGGTAGTCGGCTTACCACGGTGTATATATTCTGTCTACGGCTGCATCAGTTAAGTTTGATCTCTTAGTCCGAGTGGATATATCACATCACGCGTGCATAGATTGTATCGGCTTACTAGGAGCAATTTATCATTAGTTTGTGCTGCATCGGTTGGGTCCGACCTACTAAACTACTAGTGATAAATCGTTCCTGCTAGGTCGATAGTTTTTATGCAAGCGTTTTATCGAGATGTATAGCCGATAAGTTATCTTTTACTATATAAAGCCGACTGCATTGTCTTGATTATTATATTAACTATCTACACTATCATCGGCTTTCCAGCTGATGCACATGTTCTATTGGTAGTCGGCTGGCTTTTCATTTGCTTATATTATCATTGATTCTATCATCGGCTTCTTAGCCGATGCGCAAGTGCTATTGGTAGCCGGGCACGCGCGAGGACCCGGCGCGGCACGGGCGAGGACCTGGGCGCGGGCACGGGCGAGGGCCCGGGTACAGGCGCGTGCAGTACTTTAGGTGCAGCGCTAACAATCACTATTGCAATCGGCTAAAGATTAGTCAATTCATTTATTCTGCCTATTTATTTTATCATCGGCTTACGGCCGATGTTCCAGTATACAAGTTCTATCGGCAATCGGCTGGTAGGATTCTTATCGGCCGATTGAATCACTGATCTAATTTTTTCTATCTCCGTGTCAATTGCTGGGTCAAATTGACTGGCACGCCCGCGAACCTCAAATTTAGGACCTGCACTGGAGTTAAGCAAATCTCCCAGGCCTTCGCGTGTCTATAGACGCCGAACCAGATCGTCGGCCCCCGGCGGTTTTCGGCGTCAACATCACCGTAGGAGGCTATACTCGGGCAAACACAATAAAGTCATTGCAAAACTTCATAACTTAAGTAAAATAGGCTTGTATATTATTGAAAAAGCACATATAATACATGTAGCCCCCGACTCACTACTCGGTTGGAACGAGTGGCGTAGTGAGTCAGAGAGGAACTGTACACTTATGATGAAGTCTTTTGCTCGTGCCGCTGTTATGGTAGCAACGGGTTTAGCCTCAATCCACTTGGTGAATTTGTCTACTACGACGAACAAGTGTGTGAACCCTCCTGGTGCTTTCTTGAAAGGCCCTACCATGTCAAGCCCCCATACAGCAAAGGGCCAAGAGATTGGGATTGTTTGGAGTTCTTGGGCTGGAAGATTGGTTTGTCTTGCATAAAATTGGCAACCCTCGCATGTGCAAACAATGTCTTTTGCATCTGTTACTGTTGTTGGCTAGAAAAATCCCTGCCGGTAAGCCTTTACGACTAACGTCCTAGATGCGGCGTGGTTGCCACATATGCCCGAGTGGATTGAGTGCAGAATCTGCTTGCCCTTCTCGGTGGTGACGCAGCGCATGAGGACCCTGAATGCACTTCTTCAGTACAGGTCTTCTCCGACTACTAAGAAACTCTTGCTTCGACGTTTGATTTGTTTGGCTTCACTGCGATCTTCTGGGAGTTCATCATCCATGAGGAATTTGAGAACAGAAGTCCGCCAATCTTGACATATGTGCAGCACCTCGTTTGTAGCCGTGGTAGGTTCACCTCCCGACTGCTCTGGCACTGGTTTCTTCTTGACTGATGGCTCCATAAGTTGCACGACAAAGATCCCTGTCGGGACCGCTTCTCGCTTGGATCCCATGTTTGCCAATTCATCTGCGGCATCATTGTATTGTTGTAGGATATGTGTTACCTCCAGCCCATCGAATTTGCTTTCCAGCTTGCGGACCTCCTAACGGTATGCCACCATGGTGTCATCGAGACATGTCCAGTCTTTCGTGACTTGGTTTACCACGAGTTGAGAGTCTCCACGCACAACCAATCAACGAATGCCGAGTGATATAGCGATGTGGAGCCCGTGGATGAGTGCCTCGTACTCGGCGACATTGTGGGAAGCCAGGAAGTGGATTTGTAGAACATACTTCAGTTTTTCGCCGGTGGGGGACGTCAGTACGACGCCAGCCCCGGCGCCGCCGATCCGTAGAGAACCATCGAAGTACATTATCCAATACTCTAGCTTCGCTGTTGATGTAGGCAATTGAACTTCTGTCCACTCGGCCACGAAGTCGGCTAGAGCTTGTGTTTTGATTGCTGTCCACGGCTGAAAGGTGATGTCGAACGCCATCAACTTGAGCGCCCATTTAGCGATTTGGCCGGTGGCCTCGCGGTTATGCAAGACGTCCTTGAGTGGAAACGATGTGACCACCGTGACCTGGTGTGCTTGGAAATAGTGCACCAGCTTCCGAACAGTGATGAGTAGGCTACAGAGTAGCTTCTGGACCTGCGGATATCTCGTCTTTCAGTCGGCAAGGACCTCACTGACAAAGTAGACTGGCCTTTGAACTCTTTGGATGTGACCCTGTTCGGATCGCTCAACCACCATCATCGTGCTGACTACTTGAGTTATCTCCTCCCGAATAGCATCTTTACGGTCTTGAGCGAAGCGCCGCAGCTGTTGCTTGACTGGCTTGGCATTCGTCTTCATGTTGAGGGCGTGCTCAATCACCTCCCTTGTACGCCGGCATGTCGGACGGTTCCATGCAAGATGTCTTGTTGGCTTGTAGGAAGGTGACAAGCGCGTCTTCCTATTTGGGGTCGAGTCTGGTTCCGACTAGAGCAGTCTTGGAGGGGTCGGAAGGGTCCAGGGGGATCTTCTTCATGTCAGAGTCCGCTGAAATTCCCGACTTCGCTGCTTTTTTGGCTGGAACTTGATCTTCCTCGACTTCAGTTGTGACGGCTGGCCGAATGCTGTTGCGCCCGACTGCCGCCTCTTGTGATTTAGCCAATTCACAACTCTCCTTGTCGCAGTGAAGGCTTGCTTGACGTCGCTGCGGAGGGAGAGGACTCCTGCTGGCCCTGGCATCTTGAGCACCATGTATGTATAGTGCGGTACCGCCATGAAGTCGGCGACCTCGAAGCAGATGTTTTCTGTGCGGAAGTTATCCCGTGTGCCGAAGGTTACTGGCAAGGTAATCTGCCTGAGTGGTGTTGAAGACAGGCCGAGAATTATCCTGTGGAAGGGCGCCGCACTTGGCCACAGATCTGAACGAGGAATCTTCATCTCATCTAGGGTCTTGGCGAAGAGGATATTGAGCACGCTGCCTCCGTCTATGAGAACCTTCTTCAACTTGATGTTCTTCACGACCGGGTCTAGGACGAGTGGGTAGCGTCCCGGGTGTGAAACCCGATCTAGGTGATCTGCGTGGGTGAACGTGATGGACGTCTCTGACCAGTGCAAGTATTGGGGGGCGTTTGCTGTAGAGATTGAGTTGATGTCGCGCGCTGTAAGCTTCTGCTTCCGCTTGGACTCGTAGGCAGACAGCCCTCCGAAGATGTGGTTGAGCTCGGCTTAGGGATCTTGAAAATCGTTAGTCGGGCCTTGATCTGGCTTGTCTTTGTCCTTGTCGGTGCCAGATAATGAAGCCTGCTCAGAAGCAAACTTCTTGAGCATGAAGCAGGCTTTGGCCGTGTGCTTGCCTTTGGGGTGGAAAGGGCAAGGCCCATTCATGACTTTCTGGTAGTCTTATTGCGTTGGGTCTGCGACCGAGTTCCATGTTGGCCACCTCGTTGTCCGACTTCCGCTTGCGGTTGCCGGTCTTATTTTGTGATGGCTCGTTGTTGACTTTTGCCTTCTGGTCTTTCTGCCAAGGCTCCTTCTTCTCGTTGAGGGCCTCTATGACCGCTTCAGCCGAGTCGGCGTATTTGTTCGCCATGTCGAAGAGAGCCTGAACGGAGGATGGTGGCTTCTGAGTGAACTTCACGATGAACGGGGCGTCCTTTACTCCCTTGCGGAAGGCGGTGATGACGGCCTCGTCTCTGATCATTAGGATCTGGTTGCGCTTGTCGGAGAACCTCTTGATAAATTCACGTAGAGACTCGTTCTTCTTCTGTTGTAGTTGGTATAAATCATGCTCAGAAGATGGCCTCTCGTAGGTCCCTTGAAAGTTGGTGATGAACCGCTCCCTGAGTTCTCCCTAGGAACCGATTGACCGCCTCGGGAGCCTTGTTAGCCATGTCCTCGTTGAGTCGGCTAGTGCGACTGGGAGGTAGTTAGCCATGGCTTTGTAGTCATCTTCGGCAGCTCAAATTGCCAGGGTGTATACAGTGAGCCAGGACTCGGGAGATCCCCATAGGCTTGAAGCCCGACGGCCAGTCGACGTGCTGTAGATCGTGGGTGAAAGTTGGAACGCCTTCATCTTCGTGAGGGCTCTGGCTTCGACCACGGCGGTTAAACCGCTCGTGGTGAAGACCGAAACGCTCGTTCTCGTCCTCTAGTCGGCGGTGCTCTTCTTCTTCGTGTTGGTGGTGTCAGGCATTGATGTCGTGTCGGAGGTCGCATTGTAGTCAAACTCGGAGATCTTGGTTGGGCCGGCGATCGTACTGGTGGCGCCGCCGATTGTTGTTATTGGTGTCGCCGAGTGATGTTTGCCGCGATTCCTCGTGTAGCTAACTTGAGCCAGCCAGCCGGTGTCGTGCTGATGTAGATGAGCCTGCTGCTAGAGAACCCGATCTGTTAGTCGGAACAATTGTGTCGCCCGACTGCTGTTGCTGCTGATAGGCAGCAGCTGTAATCATCACCTTGATCTTGGCGATGGTCGGGGTGGCCTGGTGATCAGGCCCGAGCTGGAGCGTGTCTAGCAGGGTTGTGGCGGCCACAACATTCTGTTGTGGCGTGACGAAGATGTCGTGGTCGCCGACTTTTGTCTGGAGGATCTGTTGCTGAGCGATTCGCCCAGCCTTGCATAGCTCGTCATTGCGAGCCTCACGGTCAGCTTCCTCCTGTTGCCGTAGTCGGTGTGCCTTCTCTTGTTGCTCCTCTTGTAGTCGGCGTACTTCCGGTGGTGGGGTTGAAGCCATGAAGATCTCGTGGGGGATAAGGAGACTCGCCAGACTGGTATCCGAACTAGCGTCCGAATTATTGTCCAACTTGGAGTCGGAATCTGAGTAGTTAATCAGAGTGAGAATGACTCCGACCTCCCTAGATCCAATCTGAAGTGGCTCTGAGCCGTGTCCAAACTGAACCGTGGGGGATCGAGTTTGCCGCATAAGGTGTAGATTTGCGGTGCTGCCGAATCTGTGCGGGAGATTGATGATATCTCCCCTTTCTGGCCCAACCCGGGCTGGCTCAAGGCCTAGCGCAAGTCGGACGCCGAAGGAGAGAGTTGTCCCAAAGCTTGGCAAAATAGAAGATTGCTGCATTAGATTGATAATAGTTGGCGCAGCATCTCGTGAGCCGACTGACGCGGAGTCGGCTGGTTCCTTGGTCGGTTGGATTGGATCTGCGGGCCAAGGTGAGATTGCTGATTTGGTCGGCGATGAAGTCGAGGCTTCTGAAGGTTATTGTGTCTCCAAGGGAGAATTTGTCACCGTCGACTCCGGAAGTAGGATCCATCGAGATTGTTGGTGTAGATCTCGTCGAAGCCCCTACCTGGCGCGTCAACTGTCGATGTTTTACACCGGCAATATGAATATGGGGCTACCCTGTGGATGGAAACTCGGTGTATTGCAAAGGAACACAAGGAGATTTTTTACTGGTTCAGGCCCTCAATGTGAGGTAATACCCTATGTCCAGTTGTGGTGGTATTCCTTTGAGGATTTGTGTCGATCAATGATCTTCTCGCCCCCAGGGGGCGCCCTGCCTCCCCTTATATACTGGGGGACAGGGGTACAAGGTAGGAGTCCCAACCGAATACGGCCAAGGGATCTCCTCTTAGAGATACATTTTACCCGACTAGGACTGTATATTCCTTATCGTACAAGGCAAAGTCTGTCGGGTGCTACTATATCTCTAATTACAAGTCTCAGCCCATCCTCTATCCGAGTGGCCCATATGCTTGTGATGAGGTACCCGAGGCCCATGGCCTCCACACTTTCCCATGAATCTGAGCAGCTGCAAGAGCCAACGCCCAAGCCCAGTTCAGAGCCTTTGCAGAGGAGATCAAGGTTGTCAAGGAGTCACGGGAGATTCTTGCCAAGTCCGTGAAAGGGCTCCTTGACGTGATGGATCCTCATTATGTGGGAACCAGCTCCTCCACGGTGTCCTAGGTGCAGGCGCGCCTTAACGAAGCCCCGAGTATCCTAAAGAGGTACTCAGACGAGCGTGTTTTTGTCGGTGTGGCCCAAACCCTGGCGATGACCAAGTCGATCTACCCTAGGGCAGATCTTGAGGCCATCGGCGAGGGATTCTCCGAGGAGACAACACCTGAGGAGGTGCTATAGCTGATAACCCAGGCGAGGCCGACTACAGAGGTGATCACCCGAGACCTGGGTATGTAAGAACAATCCATCATGCAGTCGGTGTATATAAATTTTTGTAAGGACATGTATAAATATATGTGCAATGCCACCAAGCTCTGAGTTCTAACTTAGTTATCATTAGCTTTACCCGACTAAATAGTCTACGCCGAGTTAGTCTATAGGAACTTAATAAAATCGTTCACCACAGAAATCTGTACTCGGGCAAACATAACGAAGTCATTGCAAAACTTCATAACTTAAGCAAAACAAGCTCGTATATTATTGACAAAGCACATATAATACATGCAGCCCCCGACTCACTACTTGGTTGGAACAAGTGGCTTAGTGAGCCAGAGAAAAACTGTACATATGGGAAAGTATAAAACTTGGGTATAGAAAGGACTTAGCTGTTCTATATTCCATGAGTTGCTGATGAGGGCACCATCTTCGGTCTTTAGTCGGTAAGCGCCTGGCCGTGTGACCTCGGCGATAATGAACAACCCTTCCCATATTGGGGATAGTTTATGCATGTCTTTGGTGGTTTGTATTTTTCTCAAGACGAGATCCCCGACCAAAAAGGCGCGGCCACGAACATTGCGATTGTGGTAACGACGTAGGCCTTGAAGATACCTTGCTGACTGGATTATTGCGTTGTCCCTCGCTTCTTCCAACTGATCTAGTTCGACCAATCGGGTATTGTTGGATGTGTCTTCTGAGTAAGCCCGAACTCGGGGAGAGCCAAGCTCTAACTCGGTTGGTAGCACAGCCTCGGCACCATAGACCAGAAAGAAAGGGGATTGCCCTGTTGCCCGACTAACCGTGGTTCGTAGAGACCCGAGAACGGATGGGAGTTTTTGTACCCACCGGCCCGCGTATGGTTGTAGTCGGTCGAATATCCTTGTCTTGATGCCTTGTAAGACCATGCCATTGGCATGCTCAACCTACCCATTGCTCCACGGGTGTGCCACAGATGCATAACAAATCTTGATGCCGAAGTCGTTACAGAAATCTTGAAATACGCCGCCCGTGAACTGAGTACCGTTATCCATTATGATGCGGTTAGGAACCCCGAATTGGTATAATATACTCATGATGAAGTCCTTTGCTCTTGCCGCTGCTATGTTAGCAACGAGTTTTGCCTCAATCTACTTGGTGAATTTATCCACTATGACGAACAAGTGTGTGAACCCTCTTGGCGCTTTCTTGAAAGGCCTGACCATATCAAGCCCCCATACTGCAAAGGGCAAAGAGATTGGGATGGTTTGGAGTTCTTGGGCTGGGAGATTTGTTTGTCTTGCATAGAACTGACTACCCTCGCATGTGTGAACAACGTCTTTGGCGTCTGTTACTGCTGTTGGCCAAAAAAATCCTTGCCTGCAAGCCTTTCCGACTAACGTCCTGGATGCGGCATGGTTGCCACATATGCCTGTGGAGGCCATGGGCTCTAGGTACCTCATCACAAGCATATGGGCCACTCGGATAGAGGATGGGCCAAGCCTTGTAATTAGAGATATGATAGAACCCGGCAGACATTGTGTGGGATCCCAAATAGGACCCTCTGTGTACACGTACTAGCCCAAGATCACGCTAGCACACAGTCACAAGAATAATATCACAACCAACATCACGAAGGAAACCAAACTATTTATTAATAAATTGACTGTGAAAAGCCTTATGGCTATAAACCGTTTACATTTATTATGCCACGACGAAGGGCCTAAAGAGAACAAAAGATAGCAGCAGAAATAAAATAAATGCGTGAAGCTCATTTACATGCCAGGCAGTCAATCTGGGGCACATGGCTTTCCTCATCTTCAGCAGCAAACTCCTCCAGGATAAGCGGAAATCCTTCTTTGGAATTGGGGGGGGGGGGGGAATTGCAAGGTGAGTAGATGAAATACTCAGCAAGTGCACGCGAAATATGCATATGCACAGCTGACAAAGAAGGCTAAGGCTATTTTGCATAACACACAGTTGCATTTATAAACAATTTTATAAACAAGTTAAAAACAACATTTAAATAACGGGTGTTACCATTCCAACATCCACACAGGACCTGTCACTAACAGGACCACATAGCTAAATCATTTTCCTGCACACAACATAGTACATCCCTTGTTTTCGCAAACTACCTCATTAGAAATCACCGGCATGTCCATGACTGCGGACGCGGCTATTCGAATAGATTAGTTTTAAAGCACTCTGCAAAGGTTGTACAGCTTTACCCCAAGATACTCATTCCTCTTAACGGCCATGACGCAAATGTACACTTCTCATTGTGTGCGGCAAGGAATCATGTAACAAGGCTTTAGAACTCCGCCTCAACACTGCTTCCCGCATGAGATACTTTTGCCTCACACAGACAAGAAAGTACCCATGGCTAACCATAACACCTATCATCTAACATGCCTTGGGCCGGAAGTGCAAGACTCAGAATCCGCCTGCACTCGGTAGAACTGAGGTCCTTCCCATTAAGACATGTGGTTGTAGTTAGGCTCAGATCATTGACTTATGAAGTAAATCCTTAATGACCAGGGCAACTTGCCAAAATACAATAGCACACAGATTCACATTAGGCTCATACAGAGACCTAAGACCTGGTAAGTGGATCACACATATACCTCACCCTCTTATCAGGTTCAGACAGAACCATCCTGTATCACGCCAGTCCAAAACATTTTATTCCGGTCGTTGTTTACTAACGGTGCAACACATGCTACTGGAAAGATAGCACAGCAGCCACGACAGCTCAATAAAATAGTGGATAAGTATATATCAGTAATCATTCAACCCTCATATTTTGCTTGTAAAACAAACTCTAAGCGGGGCTAAGCATTTTTACTCTATCTAAATGACCCTATGTTCAACTACAAAGACTAGGGTGACAAGGTATCACAGGATATTCAATAATCAAGGCATGAATAACAACAATTAGGTCTATGGTACGGTTTAGTCCATGATAATTTTATAAATAAAATAATGCAATGTTTCACAGACAAATAGTTTATATAATTGGGTCCAATATGTTCAAAAGGGTGGTAGTAGTCTGGCTTTGTGACTTACCTTGCTCCAGGTTTTGTCCTTGCTCTGCGTCTTCGGCGGCGAACTGCTCCTCAGCACATTCGCACTAGATGGGCCATGCGGCACGGCGGAGGAGGCACGGCAGCGTCGGCGTGGGCACAGGGTCAGGCGGGGCGGCGCAGGCGCGGTACTCCTTCATTTGAGCGGCCAGGAGGGCTCGGCGCGGGCGCAGGGGCAAGCTGGGCTCGGCGCGGGCTAGGCTGGGTGCGGCGCAGGCCGGTGGCGGCTAGGCCGGCCATGGCACAGGAGGGAGGAGGCAGGCCTTCGGCCTCCCTCCGAAGGTAGAAGAAGAAGGAGCAATAGGGAAAAAGAAAGAAAGGCAGGGGGCTGAGTGGAAAAAGGGAAAAGAAGAGGAAGGAAGGAAAAAAAGAAAAGGAAAATGGCAGGGGTTTTGCGGAAAATTTCCGAATTCGGACCCTTTGAAATTGTTGGGATTATTTGCAAAGTTAGGGAGTGAACTTGGACCTCCGGGAAACTAGGAATTGTACGGATGCGAAAATTAGAGTCTGGAATCTGGGGAAAAATAAATTAGAAAATGAGCTCCACTTCCGAAATCCAAATAAACCCAATTAAGAAAACGACAACAAAGCACACCGTAATTAATTATTTAATCATATTAAATCCTTTTTATTACGAAAATTTTCATTAAGCTGTTTGAGGCGAATAAACCGGAGGTGGATTTTCGCAATCGGCAAAAAGAACGGAAAACGAAAAAATCCGGACATGACACTTTGCCTTGTACGATAAGGAATATACAGTCCTAGTCGGGTAGGTTATATCTCTAAGAGGAGATACCTTGGTCGTAATCTGGCTGAGACTCCTACCTTGTACCCCTGTCCCCTAGTATATAAGGGGAGGCAGGGCACCCCCTTGAGGGCATAAGCTCATAGAAGCAAACACACATTCTCAAAGGAATACATCACAACTAGACGTAGGGTATTACCTCACATCGAGGGCCTGAACCAGTATAAAATCTCCTCGTGTTCCTTTGCAATCCACCGAGTTTCCATCCGCCGGGTAACCCTATAATCATATTGTCGGTGTAAAACATCGACAGTTGGCACACCAGGTACGGGCTTCGGCGAGATCTACATCTACAAGCTCGATGGGTCCAACAACAGGAGTCGACGGTGACAAATTCTCTCCCGGAGATACGATTTCCTTCGGAAGCCTCGACTTCATCGCCGACATGTTCGGCAACCTCACCTTGGCTGACGCAGATCCAATCCGACCAGCCGAGGAACCAGCCGAGGAACCAGCCGACTTCATGCCACTCGGCCCACAAGACGCTGCAGCCACCTCCTTCGATCTGCTGTGGCTATCAACCACCTGTCCGAGTCTTGGGACAACTTTCTCCTTCGGCGTCCGGCTCGCGCTTGGCCTTGAGCCAGCCCGGGTCGGGCTAGGAAGGGGAGAGATCGTCAATCTCCCATGCAGACTCGGCGACGCCACGGATTTACATCTCACGCGGCAGACCCGATCCCCTGCGATTCAGTTTGGACACGGCCCAGAGCCGATCCAGATTGGATCTAGGGAGGTCGGAGTCGTTTTTACTTCGATCAACTACTCGGATTTTGACTCCAAGTCGGACAGCGGTTCGAACGTTAGTTCGGACACCAGTCTGGGGAGTTTCCTTCTGTCCCGAGAGATCTTCATGGCTTCAACCCCTCCACCAGAGGTGCATCGACTACAAGAGGAGCAACAAGAGGAGGCACGCCGACTATGGTAACAGGAGGAGGCTAATCGCGAGGCTCGCAATGATGAGCTACGCAGGGCTGGGTGAACTGCTCAGCAACAGATCCTCTAGACCAAAGTTGGCGATCATGACGTCTTCGTCACACCACAATAGAACGTCGTGGCCGCTGCAACCCTGCTAGACACACTCCAGCTCGGGCCTGATCACCAGGCCACCTCGACTATTGCCAAGATCAAGGCGAAGATTATAGCCACTGCCTTCAGCAGCACCAGCAGTCGGGCGACACACTTGTACCGACCAACCGATCGGGTTCTCCGGTGGCAGGCTCGTCTACATTAGCACGACACCGGGCGGCCGGCTCAAGTCAGCCGCACGAGGAGTCACGACAAACATCACTCGGCAACACCAACAACAACAATCGGCGGTGTCACCAGAACGATCGCTGGTTCAACCAACACCTCGGAGTCCGCCTACAACGCAACCTCCGCCAAGACATCAATGCCCGGCGCCGTCAACGTGAAGAAGACGAGCGACGCCGACTGGAGGACAAGCACGAGCGTTTCGGTCTTCATCACAAGCGGTTTAACCGTCGTGGTCAGAGCCGCAGCCCTCACAATGATGAAGGCGTGCCAACCTTCACCTAGGAGCTGCAAGACGTTGACTGGCCATCGGGCTTCAAGCCTACGGGAATCGAAAAATACGACGGCTAGACCAACCCCATGTCTTGGCTCACCATATATACTCTGGCAATTCGAGCCACCGGAGGTGACCACAAAGCCATGGCTAACTACCTCCCGGTCACCCTGGCCGACTCAGCGAGGACATGGCTAATAGGGCTCCTAAGACGATCAATCGGCTCATGGGGGAACTCCGAGAACGCTTCATAGCCAACTTTCAAGGGACTTACGAGAGACCATCTTCCGAGCACGATCTCAACCAGCTGCACCAAAGGAAGAATGAGTCCCTCCGTGAGTTCATCAAGAGGGTCTCCGAGAAGCGCAATTCCATCCCTATGATCAAGGACAAGGGAGTCAAGGACGCCCCGTTCATCGCGAAGTTCACTCGGAAGCCACCAGCCTCTGTCTAGGCTCTCTTTGATATGGCAAATAAATACATTGACTCGGCTGAAGCGGTCGTGGAGGCCCTCGACAAAAAGAAAGAGCCTCGGCAGAAGGACCAAAAGGCAAAAGCCGACAACGAGCCATCATAGAACAAGTCCGGCAGCCGCAAATGGAAGTCAGACAACGAGGTGGCCAACGTGGAGTGAACTCGGTCGTGGCCCCCAACGAACAACGACTACTAGAAAGTTATGAACGGGCCTTGCCCCTTCCACCCCAAGGGCAAGCATGTGGCCAAGGACTGCTTCATGCTTAAGAAGTTTGCTTCTGAGTAGGCTTCATCATCTGGCGCCGACAAGGACAAAGACAAGCTAGATTCAGGCCTAGCCGACGATTTTCAAGATCCCTAGGCCGAGCTCAACCACATCTTCAGAGGGCCGTTTGCGTATGAGTCCAAGCGGAAGCAGAAGCTAACAACACGCGATGTCAACGCAGTCTCTATGGCAAACGCCCCCCAGTATTTGCGCTGGTCAGAGATGTCCATCACATTCACCCGCGCAGATCATCCAGATTGGGTTTCACACTCGGGACACTACCCACACGTCCTGGACCTGGTCGTCAAACATATCAAATTGAAGAAGGTCCTCATAGATGAAGGCAGTGCGCTCAACATTTTGTTCACCAAGACCCTGGATGAGATGAAGATCCCTCGTTCAGAACTGTGGCTGAGTACGGCGCCCTTCCACGGGATAATTCCCGGCCTGTCTTCAACCCTCCTTGGACAGATAACATTGCCAACCACCTTCGGCACTTGGGATAACTTCCGCACAGAAAACATCTGCTTTGAGGTCGCCGACTTCGAGACTGCGTACCATGCAATACTCGGACGACCGGCACTCGCCAAATTCATGGTGATACCGCACTATACATACATGGTGCTCAAGATGCCTGGGCCAGCCGGAGTCCTCTCCCTCCGCAGCGACATCAAGCAAGCCTTCACCTGCGACAAGAAGAGCTGCGAGATGGCTCAATCACAAGAGGCGGCAGTCGGACACAACAGCATTCGGAAGCCGTCACAACTAAAGTTGAGGAAGACCAAGTTCCGGCAAAAAATGCAGCAAAGTCGGGAATTTCAGCGGACTCTGACACGAAGAAGATCCCCCTGGACCCTTCCGACCCCTCCAAGACTGCTCTAGTCAGGACCAGACTCGACCCCAAATAGGAAGACGCGCTCGTCACCTTCCTTCAAGCCAACAAGGATATCTTCGCATAGAAACCGTCTGACATGCCGGGCGTACCAAGGGATGTGATCGTGCACGCCCTCAATGTCAAGACAGACGCCAAGCCAGTCAAGCAACGGCTATGGTGCTTTGCACAAGACCGGAAGGATGCTATTCGGGAGGAGATAACCAAGCTCCTCGCAGCCGGGTTCATCAAAGAGGTCTACCACCCAGACTGGCTAGCTAACCCAGTTCTAGTCCGGAAGAAAAACGGTAAATGGCGCATGTGCCTCGACTACACCGATCTCAACAAGGCGTGCCCCAAGGACTCGTTTGGTCTACCAAGAATAGATCAAGTGGTAGATTCAACCACGGGGTGCGAACTTCTCAGCTTTCTCGACTGTTACTCGGGATACCACCAGATCAGCCTGAAGGAGGAAGACTGCCTAAAGACATCTTTCATCACGCCGTTTGGCGCCTACTACTACATCACTATGCCGTTTGGTTTGAAGAACGCTGGAGCAATGTATCAACTAGCAATTCAGCGGTGTCTAGACACTCAGATCGGGCGCAACGTGGAGGCCTATGTCGACAACGTGGTGATCAAGACCAAGTCCAAAGAAGACCTCATCACTAACCTAGAAGAAACCTTCCTAAATCTTCGAAGATTCAAGATGAAGTTGAATCCAGAAAAGTGCGCCTTCGGTGTGCCATCCGGCAAGCTACTCGGCTTCATCGTCTCGCATCGTGGCATCTAGGCCAACCCGGAGAAAGTCAATGCAATCATGAACATGGTACCCCCGACTAGCCAGAAGGACGTTCAGAAGCTGACAGGCTGCATGGCGGCACTCAGCCGGTTTATTTCCCGGCTGGGCGAATGGGGCATGCCCTTTTTCAAGCTATTGAAGAAAGCAGACAACTTCCAATGGACTCCCGAAGCCCAGCAAGCCTTCAAAGATTTCAAGAAATTTCTCACATCACCACCCGTGTTGGCGTCACCCATGCCCCAAGAGCCACTAATGCTATATCTGGCAGTGACCACTCAGGTAGTCAACACGGTGGTGGTGGTCGAGCGATCCGAACCGGGTCACATACAGAAGATTCAACGGCCAGTTTACTTCGTCAGCGAGGTCCTTGTTGACTCCAAGATGAGATATCCCCAGGTCCAGAAGCTGCTCTATGGCCTACTTATTACTGTCCGAAAGCTGGTGCACTACTTCTAATCACACCAAGTCACGGTGGTCACATCGTATCCACTCGAGGATGTCCTGCATAATCGCGAGGCCACCGACCGAATCGCTAAATGGGCGCTCAAGTTGATGGCCTTCGACATCACCTTTTAGCCACAGACAACAATCAAATCACAAGCTCTAGCCGACTTCGTGGCCGAGTGGACAGAAGTTCAGATACCCACATCAACAGCGAAGCTAGAGTACTAGACAATGCACTTCGACGGTTCTCTAAGGAACGGCGGCGCTGGGGCCGGCGTCGTACTGACATCCCCTACCGGCGAAAAACTCAAGTACGTTTTACAGATCCACGTCCCGGCTTCCCACAATGTCACCGAGTACAAGGCACTCATCCACGGTCTCCGCATCGCTATATCACTCGACATCCGTCGACTGGTGGTGCGTGGAGACTCTCAACTCGTGGTGAACCAAGTCATGAAAGACTGGACATGTCTCGACGATACCATGGCGGCATACTGTCAGGAGGTCCACAAGCTGGAAAAAAAGTTCGACGGGCTGGAGATAACACATGTCCTACGACAATACAACGATGCTACAGATGAATTCGCAAACATGGGATCCAAGCGAGAAGTAGTCTCGACAGGGATCTTTATCGAGCAACTTATGGAGCCATCAGTCAAGAAGAAACCAGTGCCAGAGCAGTCGGGAGGCGAACCTACCCCAGCAACAAACGAAATGTTGAACATATGTCAAGATTGGCATAATCCTGTTCTCAAATTCCTCCTAGATGATGAACTCTTAGAAGATCGCAGTCAAGCCGAATGTGGGAGCCATGGGCCCCGGGTACCTCATTACCAGCACATGGGCCACTCGGATAGAGGATGGGCCAGATCATGTAATTAGAGATAAGATAGCACCCGGCAGGCTGTGCCTTGTACGATAAGGAAACCTAGCCTTAGTCGGATAGGATTCTATCTCTAAGAAGGAAGTCCCTTGGTCGTATCCGACTGGGATCCTTACCATGTACCCCTGTCCCCTAGGATATAAAGGGAGGCAGAGCGCCCCATGAGGGCACGCAAGATCATTGATCGCAAAACCACCTCAGAGGAATAACACCTCAACTGGACGTAGGGTATTACCTCACATTGAGGGCCTGAACCAGTATAATTCTCCCGTGTTCCTCTGCAATCCACCGAATTCCAGGTCGCCGAGTAGCCCCATAGTATTATTGCCGGTGCAAAGCATCGACAGTTGGTGCGCCAGGTAGGGGCCCGGCGAATTCTTCATCAACAGATTCGATGGATCCCATCAACGGAGTCAAGGGCAACAAGTTCTCCAATGGAGACACCATCACCTTCGGGAGCCTTGATTTCATCGCCGATCAACTCGGCAACCTTTCCTTGGCTGAGGCAGATCCGATCTTGCCAGCTGAGGAGCTAGCCGGCGTTGCGCCAGTCGGCCCTAGGGACGTCGCCATCTCCTTCGACGATCTACTACGACAGTCCCTCACATCGCCGGATATCGGGACTTGAAGTACGTACTACAAATCCACTTCCCGGCTTCCCACAACGTCGCCGAGTACGAGGCACTTGTTCACGGGCTCCACATCGCCATATCACTCGGCATACGTCGACTGGTTGTGCGCGGAGACTCCCAACTCGTGGTCAACCAAGTCATGAAAGACTGGACCTGTCTCGACGACACAATGGCGGCATACTGTCAGGAGGTTCGCAAGTTGGAAAACAAGTTCGACGGGCTGGAAATCACGCACGTCCTGCGTCAATACAACGACGCGGCGGATGAGCTGGCAAACATGGGATCCAAGCGAGAATCAGTTCCGACTGGAATCTTTGTCGAGCAACTTATGGAGCCATCAGTCAAGAAGAAACTGGCACAAGAGTAGTCGGGAGGCGAGCCTACCCCGGCTACCGACGAAGTGCTGCACATATGCCAAGACTGGAGGAGTCTTGTTGTCAAATTCCTCCTGGACGATGAACTCCCAGAAGATCGCAGTCAAGCCGAGCAGATCAAGCGTCGAAACAAAAGCTTCCTGCTAGTCGGAGGAGACCTGTACCGAAGGAGCGCATCCGGTGTCCTCATGCGCTGTGTCACCACCGAGGAAGGCAAGCAGATCCTGCATTCAATCCACTCGGGCATATGTGGCAACCACGCTGCATCAAGGACGTTAGTCGAAAAGGCTTACCGGCAGGGATTCTTCTGGCCCACCGCAGTCACAGACGCCAAAGACATCGTTCGCAAGTGCGAGGGTTGCCAGTTCTTCGCAAGACAGACAAATCTCCCCGCCCAGGAACTCCAGACTATCCCTATTTCCTGGCCATTCGCAGTATGGGGGCTCGACATGGTCGGGCCATTCAAGAAAGCGCCAGGAGGGTTCACGCATCTATTCGTCGCAGTGGATAAATTCACCAAGTGGATTGAGGCTAAACCCGTTGCAACAATCACAGCGGCACGAGCAAAGGACTTCATCCTGAGTATACTATACCGGTTCGGGGTCCCTAACCGCATCATAACCGACAATGGCACTCAGTTCGCGGCGGGCCTATTCCAAGATTTCTGCGACGACTTCGGCATCAAGATCTGCTATGCATCTGTGGCACACCCGCGGAGCAACGGGCAGGTTGAGCAGCAAACGGCATGGTCTTACAAGGCATCAAGGCCAGGATATTCGACCGACTACAACCATATGTGGGTCGGTGGGTACAAGAACTCCCATCCGTTCTCTGGTCTCTCAGAACCACAGTTAGTCGGTCAACAGGGCAATCCCCTTTCTTCCTGGTCTACGGTACCGAGGCCATGCTACCGACAGAGATACAGTTCGGCTCCCCGCGAGTCCGGGCTTACTCCGAAGATGATTCCAACAACACCCGACTGATCGAATTAGATCAGCTGGAAGAAGCAAGAGACGCCGCAACAATTCAGTCGGCAAGGTATCTTCAAGGCTTGCGTCGCTACCACAATCGCAATGTCCGTGGCCGTGCCTTTTCGGTCGGGGATCTCGTTCTAAGGAAGATACAAACCACCAAGGACAGGCACAAATTATCCCCCATCTGGGAAGGGCCGTTCATTGTAGCCGAGGTCACGCGGCCAGGCGCCTACCGACTGAAGACCAAAGACGGCGTCCTCATCACCAACTCATGGAACATAGAACAACTACGTCCTTTCTATACCTGAGTTTTACATTTTCCATGTGTACAGTTTTTCTGACCCACTACGCCGCTTGTTCCAACCGAGTAGTGAGTCGGGGGCTGCATGTATATATGTGTTTTGTCAATAACATACAAGCTTATTTCACCCCGGTTATGAAGCCTCGCCACGACTAATGCGTTCGCCCGAGTATAGCATCTTACTCCGAACGTTTTTTATCAAGTTCTATCGGACTAACTCGGTGCATGCTACATGGTCGGGTAAAGCTAATGACAACCGAATAATAAGCTTGGCGGCACGACACATATATTTACACATGATCGAATATGAAAGCATATATATATACCGACTACAAAATGTATTGCCTTTACAGACCCAGGTCTTGGGTAATCGCTTCAGCAGTCGGCTTCGCCTGTGAGATCAGCTCCAGCGCTTCCTCGGGCGTCATCTCCTCGGAAAATCCCTCCCCGATGGCCTCAATGTCCGCCCTCGGGTAGATGGACTTGGTCATTGCTCGGGTCTGGGCCACGCCGGCGGCAACCCTCTCGTCTGAGTACCTTTTCAGGGCACTCGGCGCGTCCTCGAGACGCCCCATTATTTGAGGAATTCTGCTACAGCTGGTCCCCACTGGGCGGGGATCTACAAGGTCAAGGAGCCCTTTCACGGACCCGACGAGGGCCTCCCGTGACTCCCTGATTGACCTTATCTCCTCCGTGTAGAACCGGTACTGGGCCTGGACGTTGGCTCTCATGCCTGCCCAGATCGGCCGGCAAGTAAGCTTGTCAGATTCGGCTACGCATAGGGTGACTAATGGATTGGCTGAGATCACAGTCGGGTTGAGGACTTACTTTCGTAGTCGGCCTCCCACCCGGCCACGGTCTTCTCCAGTTCGGCCTTCTCCTTACCGAGCTTGACGACGGCCTTCTCCAACTCGGACTTCTCCCGGTCAAGCTCGGTGTTGGCCTTTGTCAGGTCGGCCTTGGCCCTTTCAAGCTCGGCCTTGGCTTCTTCAGCCTCCTTTAGCTGCGACTCCCTCTCCGCTCGGGTCTTTAACTCCGCTTCGAGGTCTGCACCATAGATTAGCCAAGAGCTCAACCGTGCAGTCATGACACCACCGAGCAGTCGGAATCGACGTGGCTGGATGAATACATCAATGGTTCAGTCGGGAAGATATACTCGAGGATTTTACCTCTGATCTTCTTGGCTAGGACCCATGTCTCCGCCCTGAGCTGATCAGCGCCGCTCTTCAGCCAGGCCTCCCTCCTCGTGTGACGCGCCTCCATCTCGGCCTTCAATGCCCGGAGTTGTTGCAATTCCGTGAGGTGGGGAGCCATCTCGACCAGGATCTCCGTCATCGCCTCGTTGCGGTCGACGAGCTTCTGCTCGGGACAAGGGACAAACCGACGACAGAGTCAAACGTCAAAACAAGAAGATTGTTGGAGCTTTACTACAAGAATCATACCGCGACCCCTTGGGACCTGTTGATGGCGGCACGAAGCAGGCTCTCGCGCTCTCTCCTTGCAACGGCTTCATCGAGCCTGAAGCTTTTCATAGTGCCGTCGCGAGTGGTCCACGTGAAGGTCCGGGGCATCACACGTGGGGGAGCTTCGATCCGAGGCAAATGTGGGATCTCCGGCGGCGGCGGCAACGGCGACGATGGCGATGACGATAACCACGATGGCGACGGGGTCCTGGCCTCGGCACCGCCTTCCCCTACAACATCGGGGACCGGCTCGGGGGTTCCGTCCCCTGCTTCCGCGACGTACGGTGCCTTGGGGGCTGGGGCCTCAGTTTCAACAGCCACCTCTCAGTCGAGTGGCGGTAGTGGCCCTGTAGTCAGAGCCACCTCGGTCTCAGCAACCGGGCTGGCCGCCGGCTCAACAGGTGTGTTTGCTGCCGCTGGCTCGGCTGGGGCGGACTCAACAAGTGGAGCAGATGGGTCAACCTTTTTGAGGTCGATATCGGCCCGCTTCCTGCACGACGAAGCAAGACATCAGGACTGTATTCTAACATACAACGACTACAGAAGACCCGGAGTAGTGCACCTCTTGGAGAACCTCAGCTTCCTGCCAGCCTGCCCGCCCCCCGGCGAAGCGCTAGCATCGGCAGTTGCCCCGGTCGGCGTCATCAATGGCAGAGGCGTATCAGCACGAGCCGGCCCCGACTCTGGAATGGTTGGTTCGGGTTCCTTTGCCCCGATCGGCCTCTGCTCTGGTCGGCCCCTTGGTGGCGCTGTTGCTGAGAACGACAACGTTGGGCCCAAGCTTGCTGATCTCAGCCTGGGACTCGACCGCGTGGGCGTTGTGGCAGCGGTGTCCTTTATCTTCAAGCTGCCGCTCACGGCGCGCGCTGTCATGGCCCCCTCGCCCCGATATAAAATCGGCTTCTTCCCCGCTCTCTTGGAGTCGGGTTGGGCAGCAGAGGGACTCCTCGCCCTCTTCTTCGACGCGACCGCCGACAATGGACGAGAGTATTCATCAAATTCCTCATGCCACTACAAGCAAGTCGACAAGATACCATCACGCAAGGTTGAACAATCACCGTTCCACAGGCGTTCACCACGGAAGAAGGTAGAAGGTTACCTTGGTCCACGGCCGGATGAAGCTATAGGCAGCAACTCGGCGGTTATCATCTTCGGTGGCAACCACCCCTTCGGAGAAGTAGCCAAACAAGGTATCAGTCACTGCCCCCTTGTCCGCCGTCTCACTGCTCACCCGGTCGGGATCGTGTTTACCTTTGAAGGCCCAGCCAAAGGCGCTTCTCAACTTCAGCGGCTAGACGCGCCTCGTCAGGAAACGACGAGCCACCCAGGGCCCCATCAAGCCGGCCCTCTTGAGGTCATCTATCTTCGTCAGCAATATATGTGCCTGGCCCAGTTCTTCAAAGGTTGGCTCCAAGGACCAGCTTGGCAACACCGCCGGCGGCATACCAGTAAACGGGCGCAAGGAAGGAGCTAGATCGGCGCAGTAAAACCACTCCTTGTGCCAGCCCTTCAGAGAAGATTTCAAGGGCAAATCGATATACGTTTTCTTCCCATCACTCCTTAGTTGAAGACCAGCCCCCCCAATCACACTGATATTACTCTTGGAAGGCTGGGGCTTGACATGGAACAAGTGTCGGAAGAGGATGAAATGGGGCTCAACACCCAGAAAGCACTCTCAAAGAGTAACGAATATGGAGATCTGAAGGATCGAGTTGGGATTTAAATGCACCAACTCCAGCCCGTAGAAATCAAGGATGCGGCGGAAGAAATCAGACGACGGAAGACACAAGCCCCGATCAAAGAAAGAGGCGAAAACTACCGTTTCACCAGGCCGGGGGTTGGGGCTCGACTCATCCCTCGCCGACCGCCAACGGATCACTTCTTGGCTGGGCAACTTCAGCTCGCTCTCCAGCCGTCTCAGCTTCACCGAGCCGCAATCCGAGATCGGCCAAGAACTCCCTGGCGCACCCGCAGGATTCGTCGCCTTCGACATGACTGGAGGTGGTGAGATTTGGGGGAAAGCAAATCGGGGGCTTGGAATAAACGAAGAGGATTGAAATCGCCCGAGTCCGGGTGGGGAACGGCTGCTGCTAACCCTAGCCGGGCGGGAGGCGAAAAGCTAGGCGCGAAGGTGGAAGACGAAGAGATTGGCTGCTCTGGGGAAGACGACGGAATCTTTTTCTCTCTCCCCATCCTTTTATAGCCTGTACCGACTAGATGGGCCCAGGCCTGCACAGTCGGTATTGGGCCGACAAGATATGAGTTCTTACAGTAGCATGCTCCATGTGGGCCGCCCGCAGGCTGAGTTGAAATTATAGCGCTGGTGCTACCCACAGGAATCGATGAGGTAAACAGATATGCTTCATGAAAGCCTTACTGCTAAACATATATGTTTGGGTATCTGTTTTATCCACCAGGTCTCGAGGATATGTCCTTACAAGGATCACAAGCTGGTCTTCATTAAAATTGGGGATGCAGGTATCTTTCTCGGGAACACCTGACCACGTAATGGATTTATTTTCATAAAGTGGTACTTGGCCTACGTGCGTGGCCATCAGTTGCCATGAGCAACATTATTCCAGCCGACATGACGCTGAAGAGTCTAACTTTCGAGTAGTGCACTACTCGGGAGAGACTATAAATATCTATTCCCGCTGACATGATGCGGAAGAGTCTAGCTTTTGAGTGGGACGCCACTCGGAAAAGACTATAAACTCATATTCCGACTAACATGAAGTCGAAGAGTCCT
Organism: Oryza meyeriana var. granulata; assembly: GCA_003991445.1. Lineage (NCBI taxonomy): Eukaryota > Viridiplantae > Streptophyta > Magnoliopsida > Poales > Poaceae > Oryza > Oryza meyeriana. The sequence continues at coordinate 140,478 of RYFJ01003193.1, forward strand.
ATATACGAGTAGTCTCCTACTCGGCAAGACTATAAACTATATTCCGGTTGACATGATACCAAAGAGTCTCATATACCAGTAGTAATCTACTCGGGAAAGACTTCCAGGTTAAAGATCTTTGACTTTATGTTTAATTGTCTTCACAATTAAGCACAAAGTCGGGGGCTACACCTAATAGGTGCGCCTATTCGGCGCACGCTATTCATATATCTACATGAAGCCCTTCATAGCCTCGCTGCCAGCTGACATGAAGCAGGACTCGGGAAGACTTACTCGGACAAAGAGTACTCGGGAGCATCGCACTCGGGTAACCTTCACCGTGGAGGATGAGCACTCGGCATCAGCTGTGACTCAACTATGAAGGTCTCAGGGGCTACTGTGGGAGCCATGGGCCCCGGGTACCTCATTACTAGCACATGGGCCACTCGGATAGAGGATGGGCCAGATCATGTAATTAGAGATAAGATAGCACCCGGCAGGCTGTGCCTTGTACGATAAGGAAACCTAGCCTTAGTCGGATAGGATTCTATCTCTAAGAAGGAAGTCCCTTGGTCGTATCTGACTGGGATCCTTACCATGTACCCCTGTCCCCTAGGATATAAAGGGAGGCAGAGCGCCCCATGAGGGCACGCAAGATCATTGATCGCAAAACCACCTTAGAGGAATAACACCTCAACTGGACGTAGGGTATTACCTCACATTGAGGGCCTGAACCAGTATAATTCTCCCGTGTTCCTCTGCAATCCACCGAATTCCAGGTCGCCGAGTAGCCCCATAGTATTATTGCCGGTGCAAAGCATCGACACCGAACAAATCAAACATCGAGGCAAAAGTTTCGTAGTAGTTGGAGAAGACCTGTACCGAAGAAGTGCATCCGGTGTCCTCATGTGTTGCGTCACCACTGAGGAAGGCAAGCAGATTCTGCAATCAATCCACTCGGGCATATGTGGCAACCATGCCGCATCCAGGACGTTAGTCGGAAAGGCCTACCGGCAGGGATTTTTCTGGCCCACAGCTGTAACAGATGCAAAAGACATTGTTCGCACATGCGAGGGTTGTCAGTTCTACACAAGACAAACAAACCTCCCAGCCCAAGAACTTCAAACCATACCAATCTCTTGGCCCTTTGCAGTATGGGGGCTTGACATGGTTGGGCCTTTCAAGAAAGCACCAGGAGGGTTCACACACTTGTTCGTCGCAGTGGATAAATTTACGAAGTGGATTGAGGCGAAACCCGTTGCTACCATAACAGCGGCACGAGCAAAGGACTTCATCATGAGTATACTATACCGATTTAGGGTTCCTAGCCGCACATAACAGACAACGGTACTCAATTCACGGGCGGCATCTTTCAAGATTTCTATGACGAATTCGGCATCAATATCTGTTATGCTTCTGTGGCGCACCCACAAAGCAATGGGCAGGTCGAGCGTGCCAATGGCATGGTCTTACAAGGTATCAAGACCAGGATATTTGACAGACTACAACCATACGTGGGCCGGTGGGTACAAGAACTCCTATCCGTTCTCTGGTCTCTAAGAACCACGGTTAGTCGGGCAATAGGGCAATCCCCTTTCTTTTTGGTCTATGGTGTTAAGGTTGTGTTACCAACCGAGTTAGAGTTCGGCTCTCTGCGAGTTCGGGCTTACTCAGATGACATCTCAAACAATACCCGATTGGTCGAACTAGATCAGTTGGAAGAAGCGAGGGACATCGCCACAATCCAGTCGGCAAGGTATCTTCAAGGCCTGCATCGTTACCACAATCGCAATGTCCGTGGCCATGCCTTTTTGGTTGGAGATCTCATCTTGCAAAAAATACAAACCACCAAAGACAAGCATAAACTATCCCCAATATGGGAAGGGTCATTCATTATCGCAGACGTCACATGACCAGGCACCTACCGACTGAAGACCGAAGACGGTGCCATCGTCAGCAACTCATGGAATATAAAACAGCTACGTCCTTTCTATACCTGAGTTTTACATCTTCCCATGTGTACAGTTTTTCTCTGACTCACTACGCCGCTTGTTTCAACCGAGTAGTGAGTCGGGGGCTGCATGTATTATATGTTCTTTGTTAATAATATACGAGCCTGTCTGGCTTAAGTTATGAAGTTTTACAACGACTTTGTTATGTTTGTCCGAGTACAACTTTTTGCGGTGAACAATTTTATTAAGTTCCTATAGACCAACTCGGCGTAGACTATATAGTCGGGTAAAACTAATGATAACTAAGTCAGAACTTAGAGCTCGGTGACATTGCACATATATTTACACATGTCCTTACAAACAGTTTATATGCACCGACTGCATGATGGACTATTCTTACATACCCAAGTCTCGGGTGATCAGCTCTGCAGTCGGCCTCGCCTGGGCTATCAACCCCAACGCCTCCTTAGGTGTCGTCTCCTCGGCGAATCCCTCACCGATGGCTTCGATATCTGCCTTGGGGTAGATTGACTTGGTCATCGCTAGGGTTTGGGCCACGCCGACAACAACATGCTTCGTTAAGGCACGCCTGCACTTGGGAGATCGTGTTGGAGCTGGTTCCTATGTAGTAAGGATCCATGATGTCAAGGAACCCTTTCGCGGACTTAGCAAGGATCTCCCGTGACTCCTTGACAACCTTTATCTTCTCTGCAAAAGCCTGAAACTGGATTTGGGCATTGGCTCTGTGGAGGCCATGGGCCCCGGGTACCTCATTACAAGCATATGGGCCACTCGGATAGAGGATGGGCCGAGACTTGTAATTAGAGATATAGTACCACCCGGCAGACTTTGGCTTGTACAATAAGGAATAAACAGTCATAATCGAGTAGATGGTATCTCTAAGAGGAGATCCCTTGGCCGTATCCGGCTGGAACTCCTACCTTGTACCCCTGTGCCCTAGTATATAAGGGGAGGCAGGGCGCCCCCTAAGGGCACAAGCTCATAGAAGATCATTGATCGACACAAATCCTCAAAGGAATACCACCACAACTGGACATAGGGTATTACCTCACATCGAGGGCCTGAAGCAATATAAAATCTCCCTGTGTTCCTTTGCAATCCACCGAGTAGCCCCATATTCATATTGCTGGTGTAAAACATCGATAGTTGGCGCGCCAGGTAGGGGCTTCGGCGAGATCTACACCAACAATCTCGATGGATCCTACACCAGGAGTCGATGGCGACAAATTCTCCCCTGGAGACACAATAACCTTCGGAAGCTTCGACTTCATCGCCGACCAAATCGGCAATCTCATCTTGGCCGACGCAGATCCAATCCAACCGGCCAAGGAACCAGCCGACTCCACGCCAGTTGGCTCACAAGACGCTGCGCCAGCTATCATCAATCTAATGTAGCAATCTTCAACTTCGCCGAGCTCTGGGACAACTCTCTCCTTCGGCGTCCGACTCGCGCTAGGCCTTGAGCCAGCCCGGGTTGAGCTAGGAAGGGGAGAGATCGTCAATCTCCCGCACGGACTCAGCCACGCCGCAGATCTGCACTTCATGCGGCAGACCCGATCCCCCACGGTTCAGTTTGGACATGGCTCAGAGCCGCTCCAGATTGGATCCAAGGAGGTTGGAGTCGTTCTCACTCCGATAAATTACTCTGATTCCGACTCCAAGTCGGACAACGGTTCGAACACTAGTTCGGACTCCAGTCTGGCGAGTTTTCTCCTACCCCACAAGATCTTCATGGCTTCAACACCACCACCGGAGGTGCACCGACTACAAGAGGAGCAGCAGGAGGAGGCACGCCGACTACGACAACAGGAGGAAGCCAACCGCGAGGCTCGCAACGACAGGCTACGCAAGGCTAGGCGAACCGCTCAGCAACAGATCCTCCAGACAAAAGTTGGCGACCACGACGTCTTCGTCACGCCACAACAGAATGTCGTGGCCGCCGCAACTCTGCTGGACACGCTCCAGCTCGGGCCTGATCACCGGGCCACCCCGACTATCGCCAAGATCAAGGCGATGATTACAGCTGCTGCCTGTCAACAGCAACAGCAGTCAGGCAACAAAATTGTTCTGACTAACAATCGGGTTCTCCGGCTACAGGCTCATCTACATCAGCACGACGCTGGGCGGCTGGCTCAAGTCAGCTACACGAAGAATCATGGCAAACATCACTCGGCGACACCAATAACAACAATCGGCGGTGTCACCAGTACGATCGCCAACCCAACCAAGATCTCCGAGTTCGTCTACAACGCGACCTCTGACACGACATCATTGCCCGGCTCCGCCAACACGAAGAAGAAGAGCACCGCCGACTGGAGGACGAGAACGAGCGTTTCGGTCTTCACCACGAGCGGTTTAACCACCGTGGTCAGAGCCAGAGCCCTCACGAAGGCGTTCTAGCTTTCACCCACGATCTACAGGACGTCGACTAGCCGTCGGGCTTCAAGCCTACGGGGATCGAGAAATACGACGGTAAAACCAACCCTGAGTACTGGCTCACCGTATGCACCCTGGCAATTTGAGCTGCCGAAGGTGACCACAAAGCCATGGCTAACTACCTCCCAGTCGCACTAGCCGACTCGGCGAGGACATGGCTAACAGGGCTCTGGAGGCAGTCGATCGGTTCCTAGGGAGAACTCAGGGAGAGTTTCATTGCCAACTTTCAAGGGACCTACGAGAGGCCATCTTCTAAGCATGATTTATACCAACTACACTAGAAGTAGAACGAGTCTCTACGTGAATTTATCAAGAGGTTCTCCGAGAAGCGCAACTAGATTCCAATGATCAGAGACGAGGCCGTCATCGCTGCCTTCCGCAAGGGAGTAAAAGACGCCCCGTTCATCGCGAAGTTCACTCGGAAGCCACCATCCTCCGTCCGGGCTCTCTTCGACATGGTGAACAAATACGCCGACTCGGCCGAAGCGGTGGCAAAGGCCCTCGATGAGAAGGAGCCCCGACAGAAAGACCAAAAGGCGAAAGCCAACAACGAGCCATCACAAAACAAGACCGGCAGCCTCAAGCGGAAGTCACACAATGAGGTGGCCAACATGGAGTGAACTCGGTCGCGGCCCCAACGCAACAACGACTACCAGAAAATCATGAATGGGCCTTGCCCCTTCCACCCCAAAGGCAAGCACGTGGCCAAAGGCTGCTTCGTGCTCAAGAAGTTTGCTTCCGAGCAGGCTTCATCATCTGGCACCGATAAGGACAAAGACAAGCCAGATCAAGGCCCAGTTGACGATTTTCAAGACCCCCAAGCTGAGCTCAACCACATCTTCGGAGGGCTGTTTGCCTACGAGTCCAAGCGGAAGCAGAAGCTTACAGCGCGCGACGTCAACTTAATCTCTACAGCAGACGCCCCCCAATACTTGCGCTGGTCAGAGACGTCCATCATGTTCACCCGCGCATATCACCCAGATCGGGTTTCACACCCGGAACACTACCCACTCGTCCTGGACCCGATCGTGAAGAACATCAAGTTGAAGAAGGTTCTCATAGACGGAGGCAGCGCTCAATATCCTCTTCGCCAAGACCCTGGATGAGATAAAGATTCCTCGTTCAGATCTGTGGCCGAGTACGGCGCCCTTCCACGGGATAATTCCCGGCCTATCTTCAACACCACTCAGGCAGATTACCTTGCCAGTAACCCTTCGGCACGGGAATAACTTCCGCACAGAAAGCATCTGCTTCAAGGTTGCTGACTTCGAGACTGCGTACCACGCGATACTCAGACGACGGCGCTCGCCAAATTCATGGCGGTACCGCACAATACATAACATGGCTCAAGATTGCCAGGGCCAGCAGGAGTCCTCTCCCTCCACAGCGACGTCAAGCAAGCCTTCACCCGCGACAAGGAGAGTTGCGAATTGGCTCAATCACAAGAGGCGGCAGTCGGGCGCAATAGCATTCGGCAAGCCGTCACAACTGAAGTCGAGGAAGACCCAGTTTCGGCCCAAAAAGCAGCGAAGTCGGGAATTTCAGCGGATTCTGACACGAAGAAGATCCCCCTAGACCCTTCCGACCCCTCCAAGACTGCTCTAGTCAGGACTGGACTCGACTCCCAAATAGGAAGACGCCTCGTTCACCTCCTCCAAGCCAACAATGATATCTTTGCATGGAAGCCGTCCGACATACTAGGCGTACCAAGGGAGGTGATCGAGCACGCCCTTAACATGAAGATAGACGCCAAGTTAGTCAAGCAACGGCTGCGGCGCTTCGCTCAAGACCATTTAAAGATGCTTTTCGGGAGGAGATAACCAAGCTTCTCACAGCCGGGTTCATCAAAGAGGTCTATCACCCAGATTGGTTGGCAAACTCAGTTCTGGTCCGGAAGAAAAATGGTAAATGGCGTATGTGCGTCAACTACACCGATCTCAACAAAGCGTGCCCCAAGGATCCATTTGGTTTACCAAGAATAGACCAGGTGGTGGATTCAATTGCGGGGTGCGAACTTCTCAGCTTTCTTGACTGCTACTCGAGATACCACCAAATCAGCCTGAAGGAGGAGCATTTCCTCAAGAAGTCTTTATCACGCCGTTTTGGAGCGTATTGCTACATCACTATGCCCGTTCGGTTTTGAAAAAAGGCCGGAGCAACGTATCAACAAGCAATCACGGTGTCTACACACTCAGATCAGGCACAACGTGGAGGCCTACGTCGACCGATGTGGTGATCAAGACCAAGTCCAAAAGAACCTCATCACTGACTTGGAAGAACCTTCCAAAATCTTCAAATCAAGATGAAGTTGAACCCGAAAAAAGTGCGCCTTCGGGATGTGCCATCCAGCAAGCTACTTGGCTTCATTGTCTCGCATCGCCGGCATCGAGCCCAACCCGGAGAAAGTCAAATGCAAATTATGAACATGGCACCCCCGGCTAACTAGAAGGACATCCAGAAGCTGACAAGCTGCATGGTGGCACTCAGCCGATTTATTTCCCGACTGGGCGAACAAGGCATGCCCTTTCTCAAGCTACTGAAGAAAGCAGAGAATTTCAAATGGACTCCCGAAGCCCAGCAAGCCTTCGAAGACTTCAAGCAATTTCTCACATCACCCCCCGTGTTGGCGTCACCCATGCCCCAAAAACTGCTAATGCTATATCTGGCGGCAACTACTCAGGTAGTCAGCACAGTGTTGGTAGTTGAGTGATCCGAATAGGGTCACATCCAAAAAGTTCAACGGCCAGTCTACTTTGTCAGCGAGGTCCTTGCCGACTCAAAAACAAGATATCCGCAGGTCCAAAAGTTGCTCTATGGCCTACTCATCACTGTCCAAAAGCTGGTGCACTATTTTCAAACACATCAAGTCACGGTGGTCACATCGTTTCCACTCGGGGACGTCCTGCATAACCGCGAGGCCACCAGCCGAATCGCTAAATGGGCGCTCGAGTTGATGGCGTTCGACATCACCTTTCAGCCGCGGACAGCAATCAAATCACAAGCTCTAGCCGACTTCGTGGCCGAGTGGACAGAAGGTCAAATGCCTACATCAACAGCGAAGCTAGAGTACTGGACAATGTACTTCGATGGTTCTCTACGGATCGGCGGGGCCGGGGCTAGCATTGTACTGACGTCCCCCACCGGCGAAATACTCAAGTACGTTCTTCAAATCCACTTCCCGGCTTCCCACAACGTCGCTGAGCACGAGGCACTTATCCATGGGCTCCACATCGCTATATCACTCGGCATTCATCGACTGGTTGTGGAGACTCCCAACTCGTGGTAAACCAAGTCATGAAAGACCGGACATGTCTCGACGACACCATGGTAGCATACTGTCAGGAGGTCCGCAAGATGGAGAACAAGTTCGATGGGTTGGAGATAACACATGTCCTACGACAATACAATGATGCTGCAGATGAGCTGTCAAACATGGGATCCAAGTGAGAAGCGGTCCCGACAGGAATCTTTGTCGAGCAACTCATGGAGCCGTCAGTCAAGAAGAAACCAGTGCCAGAGCAGCCGGGAGACGAACCTACCCCGTCGACAAACGAGGTGCTGCCCATATGTCACGATTGGCGGACTCCTGTTCTCAAATTCCTCCTGGACGATGAACTCCTAGAAGACCGCAGCCAAGCCAAACAGATCAAACGTCGAAGCAAGAGTTTCTTAGTCATCGGAGAAGACCTGTACCGAAGAAGTTCATCCGGGGTCCTCATGCGCTGCATCACCACTGAGGAGGGCAAGCAGATTCTGCACTCGATCCACTCGGGCATATGTGGCAACCACGCCGCATCCAGGACGTTAGTCGGAAAGGCTTACCGGCCGGGATTTTTCTGGCCAACAGCAGTAACAGATGCAAAAGACATTGTTCGCACATGCGAGGGTTGCTAGTTCTACGCAAGACAAACCAATCTTCCAGCCCAAGAACTTCAAACAATCCCAATCTCTTGGCCCTTTGCAGTATGGGGGCTTGACATGGCCGGGCCCTTTAAGAAAGCGCCAGGAGGGTTCACACACTTGTTCGTCGCAATGGATAAATTCACCAAGTGGATTGAGGCCATACCCGTTGCAACCATAACAGTGGTACGAGCAAAGGACTTCATCATGAGTATATTATACCGATTCGGGGTCCCTAACCACATCATCACCGACAATGGCACTCAGTTCACGGGTAGCGTGTTTCAAGATTCCTGTGATGACTTCGGCATCAAGATCTGCTACGCATCTATGGCACACCCGTGGAGCAACGGGCAGGTTGAACGCGCCAATGGTATGGTCTTACAAGGTATCAAGGCCAGGATATTCGACCGACTACAACCATATGCGGGCCGGTGGTTACAAGAGCTCCCATCTGTTCTCTGGTCTCTCAAAACCACGGTTAGTCGGGCAACAGGGCAATCCCCTTTCTTTCTAGTCTATGGTGCTGAGGCTGTGCTACCAACCGAGTTAGAGTTCGGCTCTCCACGAGTTCGGGCTTACTCAGAAGACATCTCAGACAATACCTGATTGGTCGAACTAGATCAGTTGGAAGAAGCGAGGGATATCGCAACTATCCAGTCGGCAAGGTATCTTCAAGGCCTGCGTTGCTACCACAATCACAATGTCCGTGGCCGCACCTTTTTGGTCGGAGATCTCGTCTTGAGAAAAATACAAACCACCAAGGACAGGCATAAACTATCCCCAATCTGGGAAGGGCCATTCATTATAGCGGAGGTTACTCGGCCAGGCACCTACCGACTGAAGACCGAAGACGGTGCCCTCATCAGCAACTCATGGAATATAGAACAGCTACATCCTTTCTATACCTGAGTTTTATACTTTCTCATGTGTACAGTTCCTCTCTTACTCACTACGCTGCTTGTTCCAACCGAGTAGTGAGTCGGGCGCTATATGTATTATATGTGCTTTGTCAATAATATACGAGCCTATTTTACTTAAGGTATGAAGTTTTGCAACGACTTTGTTGTGTTTGCCTGAGTATAGCCATTTTATCAAAGTTCCTATAGACCAACTCGGCGCAGACTATACAGTCGGGTAAAGCTAATGACAACTAAGTAATAATTCAGAGCTTGGCAGACTATACTCGCCCTGGCTATCAGCTCCAGCGCCTCCTCAGGAGTCGTCTCCTCGGCAAACCCCTCCCCGATGGCTTCAACATCTGTCCTTGGGTAGATGGACTTGGTCATTGCCAGGGTCTGGGCCACGCCGGCAATAACATACTCATCCAAGTACCTCTTCAGGGCACTCGGTGCATCTTTAAGGCGCTCCTCTAGTTGGAAGATTGTGCTGGAGCTGGTTCCCAAAGGAGGAGGATCTATTAGGTCAAGGAGCCTTTTCACGGACTCGCCAAGGGTTTCTCGTGACTCTTTGTGGGTGCCATGGGCCCCGGGTACCTCATGACAAGCATATGGGCCACTCGGATAGAGGATGGGCCTAGCCTTGTAATTAGGGATATAGCCACACTCGGCAGTCTTTGCCTTGTACAATAAGGAAAACACAGTCCTAGTTGGGTGCGTTATATCTCTAAGAGAAGATCCCTTGGCCATAATCCGGTCGGGACTCCTACCTTGTAACCCTGTCCCCCAGTATATAAGGGAAGGCAAGGCGCCCCCTGAGGGCAGGTTGAGTGGGTTCACCAGAATCACCACCGCAAATCCTCAAAGGAATAACACCACAACTGGACGTAGGGTATTACCTCACATCGAGGGCCTAAACCAGTATAAAATCTCTGCGTGTTCCTTTGCAATCCACTGAGTTTCCATCCGCCGAGTAGCCCCATATTCATATTGCCGGTGTAAAACATCGACAGTTGGCGCGCCAGGTAGGGGCTTCGGTGAGATCTACATCTACAAGCTCGATGGATCTAGCAATCGGAGTCGACGGCGGCAAACTCTCCCCCGGAGATACAATTGCATTCGGAACCCTCGACTTCGTCGCCGACTAGATCGGCAATCTCACCTTGGCTGACTCGGACTCGATCTGATCTGCCAGGGAACCGGCCGACTCCGTGCCAGTCGGTCCACACGACGCTGCAGCAACCCTCATCGACTTGCTACGGCAATCTTCATCTTGTCCGGGTCTCGAAACAACTCTTTCCTTCAGTGTTCGACTCGGACTCGGCCTTGAGCTAGCCAAGATCGAGCTAAGAAGGGAAGAGATCGTCAATCTTCCGTACAGACTCAGCAACGCCACGGATATCTTCAGACAACATCCGACGCGGCAAACCCGATCCTATGGAGTTCGACTCGAATACGGCCCAGAGCTGCTCGAGATCGGATCTAGGGAGGTCGGAGTTATAATCACCCCCATCAACTATTCCGATTATGACTCTCAGTCGGACTATGACTCTCAGTCGGATTCCGACTCTAAGTCGGATAGCAGTTCGGCAAGCTTCTCCCCGCCACGAGAAATCTTCATGGAATCCAAAGGCCCTACTCCTACTCAGGAATCACGCCGACTACATGAGCAACAAGAGGAGGAGGCCTGCTGACTGCGAGAACAACAGGAGGAAGAAGCAAGACGCCGGCACGACGATCTACGCAGGGCCGGGCGGACTGTACAGCAACAAATCCTCCAAACCCGAGTCTGCGACCACGACGTCTTCATTCCTCCTCAACAGAACATCGTGGCCGCTGCGACTCTACTGGATACACTCCAGTTCGGGCCTGATCACCAGGCCACCTCGACGATCGCAAGGATAAAAGCCATGCTTACCGCTGCTGCATGTCAGCAGCACCAACAGTCGGGTGATACCCTCATACCGACCAACCGGTCGACATCCCCAACGGCAGTCTCATCTACCTCAAAGCGACGCCGAGCGGCTGGCTCTAGTCAGCCGCATACGAAGGCATGTTAGGCGTCACACGGCAACCCCAACGACAACCGGCGACGTCAAAGCAACCGTTGGGACGATCAGAACCTCCGAGACCGACTACGGCGCGACCTTCGGCAAGACATCATTGCTCGGCGCCGTGAACGAGAAGAAGATGAGCAACGCCAACTGGAAGACAAGAACAAGCGTTTCGGCCTCCACCACGAGCAGTTTCGCCACTGTATTCGGAGTCGGAGCCCTCATGAAGACGAAGGCATACCGGCCTTCACCCAGGAGCTACAACAGGTCGACTGGCCGTCGGGTTTCAAGCCTACAGGCATCGACAAATACGACGGCAAGACCAATCCCAAGTCCTGGCTCATGGTCTACACTCTGGCGATCCGAGCAGCTGGAGGAAATCACAAAGTCATGGCTAACTACCTCCTGGTCGCTTTAGCCGACTCAGCGAGGACATGGCTAACAGGACTTCCCAAGCAATCAATCGGCTCCTAGGGAGAACTCCGGGAACGCCTCATCGCCAACTTCTAGGGAACATACGAGAGGCCATCTTTCGAGTACGACCTGTATCAGTTACATCAAAGGAAGAACGAGTCTCTTCGTGACTTCATCAAGAGGTTCTCTGAGAAGAAGAATTCAATCCCAATGATCAAGGATGAGGTCGTCATCGCCGCCTTTCGAAAAGGAGTCAAAAACACCTCGTTCATCGACAAATACACGCGGAAGCCTCCTAACTCTGTCAAGGCTTTATTCGACATGGCGAACAAGTACGTCGACTCGGCTGACACTGTGGCTGAGGCCCTCGATAACAAGAAGGCACCCTGACAAAAGAAGCGGGAGGGCACCAATGACGCGGTCCTGACTAAAGTTGGGAGTCGCAAACACAAGTCAGACGGCTTCATTGTGGCAATCGGTCACAACCGTCTTCGACTTTCAACAACTGAAGATTATCAGGACAACAAGTGACAAGCTCGGGGGCTCAAAAGCCCAATCACAAGGATGGCATCCCCACTCCTAAATACCGCACAGCTAAGTTGCTCTCTAATAAATAGTTCTTCATTTGGCCTTGCCATTGCTACAGCCACTTACACCTAATATGTGCACAAGCTACACTTTTTTTCTGTCTTTTTCTCTTAAATGATTACAAAAGTACTCGAGTAGCATAAATTCCGATCCGTGAAACTTTGCTCCATGAAAGACGAACTCAAGTCACCAAAAACGCGTGTCTGGGAAAGAGCCATGAGCCAACTCCCGACGCTAGGGGGCTATGACTAGTCGGGTAGAGTGTTTAAACGTAAGGGGTCAACTACTCGGGGAAATTAATATCAATAAGAGGAAGAACTCATATTTACATATTGTAAAATACATTTTATTTGGGTGATTATTTCCATCATCAGATGCTACTCATCCGATATGTTTATAGTGCAGGGCCAGCTCCGGATACGCGTGACAGGAACTCAGGGCTGCGAGCCTATCTCCTACGCTCAAGGGCTGGACAAGTCTGCGAAGAATCACTCGGAATGCTCCATGAGGGCTACTGACCAAGTACTTGCGCCAATCGGGACATCATCTTCCCTGGCTACGCTCCATGTGAGCTTACAACCGACCTCCGGCACTAGTTGGGGGTCGTATACTACTCGACTGGGTGAGGTACACCCCATGAGGGTCGCCAGCCGAATCCTACACTAACGCTAGGTTCAGGTACCTTATTCGGTCACAACTCGGATAAGTAGGGTACGCCCCATGAGGGTCGCCAGCCAAATCCTATGCTAATGCTAGGTTCGGGTACCTTATTTGGTCACAACTCTGTCAGATCGGGTATGCCCCATGAGGGTCGCCAGCCGAATCCTATGCTAATGCAAGGTTCGGGTACCTTATTTGGCTATGGCTCTGTTGGGTAGGGTATGCCCCATGCGGGTTGCTAGCCGAATCCTATGCTAATGCAAGGTTCGGGTACCCTGCTCGGCTCTCCTAAAGTCAGAGAAGACTTACATCGTCAAAGCGCATCCAGAGTTCTCATGCACTGCGTCACACCTGAGGAGGGCAAGCAGATCCTGCAACATACCTACTCAGGCACCTATGGCAACCAGGCTGCATCCAGAACATAAGTCGGAAAGGCTTGCAAATAAGGATTTCTCTGGCTGATTGTAGTTACCGACACCAAAAAACTCATCCTGACATGCGATGGATGATACTTCTAAAGAGCTATGCTGGGTAGGTCGGCTCAGGCCGGCTTATTTGGTAGCAGCCACCAAGATATGAGTTCCTACAGTAGCATGCTCCATGTGGGCTGCCCATAGGTTGAGTTGAAATTATAGTGCTGGTGCTACCAACAGGAGCCGATGAGGTAAACAGATATGCTTCATGAGAGCCTTATTGCTAAACATATATGTTTGGGTATCTGTTTTATTCACAAGGTCTCGAGGATATATCCTTACAAGGATCACAAGCTGGTCTTTATTAAAATTAAAGATGCAGGTATCTTTCTCGGGTACACCTGACCACGCTATGGATTTATTTTCATAAAGTGGCGCTCGGCCTACATGCGTGGCCACCAGTTGCCATGAGCAACATCACTCCAGCCGACATGACGCTGAAGAGTCTAACTTTCGAGTAGTGCACTACTCGGGAGAGACTATAAATATCTTTTCCCGCTAACATGATGCGGAGGAGTCTAACTTCTGGGTGGGACGCCACTCGGAAAAGACTATAAACCCCTTATTCCAGTTGACATGAAGCTAAAGAGTCCCATATACGAGTAGTATCCTACTCGGCAAGACTATAAATACCCATTCCGACTGACATGAAGTCGAAGAGTCCTACATAGGAGTAGTTCCCTGCTTGGCAAGACTATAAATCATATTCCGGTTGACATGATACCGAAGAGTCTCATATACCAGTAGTAATCTACTAGGGAAAGACTTCCAGGTTAAAGATCTTTGACTTTATGTTTAATTGTCTTCACAATTAAGCACAAAGTCGGGGGGCTACACCTAATAGGTGCACCTATTCAGTGCACACTATTCATATATCTACATGAAGCCCTTCATAGCCTTGCTACTAGCTGACATGAAGCAGGACTCGGGAAGAAGACTCACTCGGACAAAGACTACTCGGGAGCAATGCACTCAGAAAGACTTCACCGTGAAGGATGAGCACTCGGCATCAGCTGTGACTCAACTATGAAGGTCTCAGGGGCTACTGTGGGTGCCATGGGCCCCGGGTACCTCATGACAAGCATTTGGGCCACTCGGATAGAGGATGGGCCTAGCCTTGTAATTAGGGATATAGCCACACTCGGCAGTCTTTGCCTTGTACAATAAGGAAAACACAGTCCTAGTTGGGTGCGTTATATCTCTAAGAGGAGATCCCTTGGCCGTAATCCGGTTGGGACTCCTACCTTGTAACCCTGTCCCCCAGTATATAAGGGGAGGCAGGGCGCCCCCTGAGGGCAAGTTGAGTGGGTTCACCAGAATCACCACCGCAAATCCTCAAAGGAATAACACCACAACTGGACGTAGGGTATTACCTCACATCGAGGGCCTGAACCAGTATAAAATCTCTGCGTGTTCCTTTGCAATCCACTGAGTTTCCATCTGCTGAGTAGCCCCATATTCATATTGCCGGTGTAAAACATCGACACTCTTTGACTGCCCTGATCTTCTCTATGAAAGCCTGAAACTAGATTTGGGAATTGGCTCTAGCAGCTACCTGGGTTCACCAACAGGAAAACTTGTTAAGCAAAGCTGCAGATGGAGTAATTAATGGATTGGCTAAGGTTATTGCCAGGGCAGAGACTTACTTTTGTAGTCGGCCTCCCACGTGGCTATGGCCTTCTCCAGTTCAACTTTTTCTTTCTCGAGCTTGGTATTGGCCTTTTTCAACTCAGCCTTCTCTTGCTCAAGCTCGGTCTTGGCCTTTGTTAGGTCGGCCTTGTCCTTTTCAAGTTCGGCCTTGGCTCTCTCGGCCTCCTTCAGCTGAGTTTCTCCCTCTGTTCGAGTCTTCAGCTCGACTTCGAGGGCTGCACGACAGATTAGTCAGGAACTCAACGTTGCAGTCAAGACACAACTGGGCAGTCGGGAGCAACACAGCTAGAGAAATATACTAAGGATCTGGTCAGGGCGAAGTATTCTGGAGGCTTACCTCTCATCTTCTTGGCTTGGTCCCAATTCTCACTCCTGAGCTCGGTGACAGCCTCCCTCAGCCAAGATTCCCTCTCCTGGCTACGCCCTTCTACTTTGGCTTTCAAGGCCTAGAGCTGTTCCAATTCTTGGAGCTGGGGGGCAACTCGGGTCAGCACCTCGTGCATCTTCTTCGAGCGATCGACAAGCTTCTGCTCGGGAAGTAACAAGTCAAAGCAGAGTCAAGCGTCAAGAAATATTACCAAGATTCCAATACAACGGAAATCATACCTGAATCCCTAGGACGCGGCGATTGTGGCACGAAGCAAGTCTTCTCGCTCCTTTTCCGCCGCCGCCTCGTCATGCTTGTAGCTCCGTGCAGTTTCGTCGGGCGCCGTCCAGCGGAACGTCCTCGGGAACTTGCGCGGAGGGGCCTCGATCCTAGGGAGGTCTGGTCTATCCAAAGGAAGGGACAGCGATGACGACGACGACGACGATGGTGACCAGGATGGCGACGGGGTCCTGGCCCCCAACTCGGTGGCCTCTGGGACCTCGGGGGCTGGCTCAGGAGCCGCAGTGACGGCTTCAACAACGGGTGCCGGCTCAAGGGCTAGAACAGCGGCTTCAACAACCGCCCCTTGGTCGGCTGGGGTCGACGGCCCTGCAGTTAGGGTGGTCTCAGTTTCTGCAACTGGGGCCACCGCCGGCTCAGCAGGTGTGCTCGCCGACGCTGGATCGGCTGGGGTGGGCTCAACAGCAGGGGTAGTCGGCGTGGTCTCCTTAAGATCAATGTCAGCCCGCTTCCTGCGTAACGAGTGAAACATCAAGACACTTCAATGCTGAACATGATTTTCAGAAGACCCAGAATGACCTACTTCTTGGAGAACTTGAGCTTTTGTCCGGGAGATCCAAAGGGCAGCACTGGAGGGCTATTGGCTGTTGGGTCGAAAGGCGCGGCAGTTGGCGGTGGCAATCCTGTCCTGGTTGGCCCGGTTCGCGGTGTGGCCAGCTGGGGCGCTCGGGTACTCGGCGGCGCTGGAGTCGACCTTGTACTCGGCTGCAATTGAGTCGGGCTCGATGATGCTGGGCTCGACCGCACCGGTCCCGGTCTGGGACTCGATGGCTTGGGCGCAGTACTGGCGGGGTCTTTTATTTTCAGACTCCCAGCTGCGGCACTCGGCCTCATGACCTCCTTCTTGCCCTGATCTACAATGGGTTTCTTCCCCACTCTCTTGGAGTCGGGCTGGGCGGCAGAAGGACTTCTCAGCCTCTTCTTCGACTTCATGGCTGACAACGGATGGGAGTCATCATCAAACTCCTTGCACCACTGCAAACGATTCAACAATATACGTCACACAATGTTGGACAATTATGGATGCATGTCTACAGGCATTCATCACAAAAGGGAAGCAAGGGTTACCTCGGGACGAGGCCGGTTTCGGCTATAAGCCAGGATGGAGCGCTCTGCGTCCTCGGTTTCGACCACCCCACTGGAGAAATAACCGAACAATGTTTCAGTCACTTTTTGCTGGTCAGCCACCTCTCAGCTTTCTCGATCAGGGTCATTTCTCCCTTGGTAATCCCAGCAGAACTCGCTCCTCAGCTTCAATGGCTGGACGCGCCGGGTCAGGAAACGCTTGGCCACCCAGGGGCCGATCAGGCCGGCTTTCTTAAATTTCTCCAATCTTGCCAGCAACTGATGCACTTGGCCCATCTCTTCGAAAGTTGGATCCGATGACCAATTGGGCGAGACCACCGGTGGTGAGCCGGTGAATGGAGGCAGGGAGGGTTCCAGATCAGAACAGTAGAACCACTCCTTATGCCAACCTTTCAAGGAGGATTTCAGAGGAAGATTGATATATATTTTGTTCATTTCACTCCTCAACTGAAGGCTAGCCCCCCAATCACCTAGACCCTATTCTTGGAGGGTTGGGGCTTGATGTGGAATAAGTGCCTAAAGAAATTGAAATGGGATTCTACACCCAAGTAGCACTCGCAAAGAGTCACGAAAATAGAGATTTGCAAGATCGAGTTGGGATTCAGATTCACCAACTCCAATCCGTAGAAGCTAAGAAGACGGCGGAGGAATGCAGAGGAGGGAAGAAATAAAACCCGGTCAAAGAAAGAGGCAAAAACAACAGTCTCACCGGCTTGGGGATTTGGAACCGACTCACCCTCAGCCGGGCGCCAGTGGATGATGTCATGGCTTTTTAGCCGCAGCGACTTCTCCAGACTCTCTAGCTTCGATCGGTTGCAATCCGAGGTCGGCCACGCCTCGTCCGACGCCCCGATGAAATCTGGAACCCTCGACATGGTTGGGGAGACAAGAAATTTGGGGGAAATGTGGTTGGGGGCTTGGAATGGACGAAGGAAAGCAGAATCGCTCGAGCTTCAATAGGGAGGAGCAAGGATGTGGGCACCCCAGAAGTGCATTATGAAGAGTAACTATTACGGCAACGTGAACTATCTAGATGGATGGGGTCTCGAATAAAACCCGAATAAATGCGGTAACCATCCATCCTCATCGCAGACTTGCCATAATCTTTACCCACTCACAATACAAATCCAAAATGCCGAGAAGTGTACAAAAGAGATAATCATAAGGATAGCTTGCCAGTCCTCCCCGTCATACGCCCGTCAAACCACTCGATGGTGGCGACCAAACACGATACGTACCCCAGAGGACTCGAACCACAATAGCTATCCCCCAACCATCTCAATTATACACAACTCATACTCATGTTCAGCTAGTCCCCAGGAAAGCGACTAGCCTCACATTTTCATCGCAAGCAATTGATAAACATCACAAGTACTCTAAATGTGGATAAACGAGCAGTAGAACTATAAATATTACATAGAGGGTTCATACCCTAACTCATCACAGAGTAAACAGAAGATAGCAGCGGAAAACATAAACAGCAAGTGAACAACCAGTGGTGCCAAACCCAACCATAGGGCAACCAACTGGGGCAGAGCTTAACTTCAACTACACATTATCCTCGCCACCCTCGGCGGGATAACAGTAGATCACACCATCTTCGTCGTTATCCTCACCTGAAAGATGCAGCGTGAGTACACAAGTACTCAGAAGGCTTATACAATATTAATAATACAAAGGAGAGATGGTAGCCTCTACATCAAGGGGTATGGCTATGTGGATCTGATTTTGCATAAAGCTGATTTTATTGAGCAAGCAATACATTTAAAACATAAGCATTTGCGAAAAAGCTCAATCTGAAATTTTAGGACAGCAAGTATATAGTTCTGAAAATGAAATATAAATGAGCATAAGCCATGCTCTAAACATCATACATGGGCCACCATTGCCCAAACATATATGCTACACAAGCATATCCTCTTTTTCATGACTAATCCAAGTCATATTAATATTGAAACCTTTCATCATTTATCATTAAAACTCCCTTATATAAACCCATCCATCCATGACTTTCCTAAGTCATGGTAACCATATAATCCCAAGTTGGATGCTAACACAATTGACTAACACATCAAGCGTCGTCCGTAACCATGGACACGGCTATTTGAATAGTTCTTACTCTGATCAGAGGTGTACATCTTTACCCACACGATGTGATAGAAGCCAAACGGCTACACTCTAGTTTGATCTGTACCCGTCGGTACCCACACTCTACACATTGAGTGCGGACTAGAGGTCACAACAGAACCTTTTGCACGCTTAGCCCCGACCACCTAAACCACGTCTGGGCCCCCGACGACTTAGTCGCGTGTGTGCGTGGCAACTAAGGCGGGCTCACCGTCGCGGGAGGCACCTCCGGCCATATGGATTCACCAAGTGCAAGCCCGCTCTGCGTACTCGCACTGAGGTCCTCCAAAGGTCTCCCCTCATGACTGACGGACGGGCGTAGATGGTCACAGCCTCCCGTGCTACTGAGTTAAGCCGTCCCATGACCGGTGTGTGGAAGTATGTAGGGTGCTTGAATAGACGTCAACCTGCTCGGTCCTTAACGACCCAGACGGAGCTACGTGCATCGGGGAAACACCATCCCTTCATCGCCCTATCATCCGTCCAAGTCAAACATATTCTCACTTATTAATCAAAAGTTATTCTTGTCAGATTTTAACCCATCTATTCGCATTCAACTAGTTTTGAACCGATAGCTCCATCTATCGGATTTTGCTAAATCTAGAAATAAGCATGGCTAAGCATTCGGTAAAATAAAAGTATTTCAAAGTCCTTAACCAGGGGTGACAAGGTATAACCATGGCATCAATAATCAAGGAATGGAAATGCATACAATTGGGTAATATTAACACTACCCATTTTCCCCATTTTAAATAGACCGAAACATGCATATAAATATTTTCTTCGCAAACAAATTAATTTATGGAAAATATAGGTTCAATATGCTTAGAAGTTAGTATTGATGCTTGCCTTGCTGGAGCGATGAGTCACACTCAAGCTCTGGGTTAATCTCCACGTACTCCGTATCCTCAGAATCTATCGATAAGAAGCAATATGCAAATAAGAAGCAATTAAACATGTCTATGCAACATGATCAATTAATTATGAGATAAATACAGTAGGTATGGCATGTCCTAACAAGATTTTAGGAGAAAGAACCAAGTCATTTGCATCCCTGGATTGGGAGATACAAAAATGACAAGGTGGAAGGGCTGAAAACGGCAAAAGCCGAAACTATAGGAAAACTCTAAGTGGAAAATAAGTGCTTGCCTTCTCTGGTAGGATTTTATGAGTGTGAGTATTTTTATGTGAAAATTCATATCTTCCTGGTCCCGACAAAATTTGGTTTACTGAAATCCGATTTAAAATGATTTAGATATGAATTTTACAAGTTTAACAAAAAGAAAGGTTAGAAAATTACTTATGCCTATTTTGGGAGGTATTTTTATCAAATACAAATTTTCCACAGTAAGGTTATAATTTTCTGAGTTTAACAGAAGTGGTTTCACATTTTTAGCAAATAGGATGAATTTTTTAGAAATTCATAAACTTTTAGGTCACAAAGAGGTATATAAAAGATATTTCCATTTTTAAAGAAAAACCCTACACAGAAGGTCTCACTTTTTATTTTACCAAATTAAAGAGCATAATTTTATGAATCCACAGAAATTTGGTTTACCTCAAAAGGAGTTAAATGAATTTTATGGGAATATTTCAAGTTATTAAGCCCAAAATAAGTCAATTTTGCTTCATATTATTTTATGGATGTTTTCTGTACAGAAGTTGTCATATTTTATTTTACAGTAATAAAGTTCACAAATTTACAGAGCTAACAAAATTGGTTTCACTCAATAATGAGTTAAAATGACCAAGATATGAATTTACAAAGTTAAACATTTTCTTTTCTTTTCTTATTTCTCTCTTTCTCTCTTACAGCCCGGCCCGCAGGCCAGCGAGGCAAAGCAGAGCAGGGCACGGGAGCAGGGCGCGAGGGCGTGGGCGCGAGGTCGTGACGCAAGGCCAAGGGAGCGGACCGTCCGTTCCGGGAGTGTATGGTCTGGCCTGGCGAACAGAGGAGGGCGCAGGCAGACAGAGCCGGCGAGCTTCTCGGCAGCGGCGATGGTGAACGGCGGCTCGGCTGTGGTCGGGCCCAAAACAGGAAAGGTAGAGGAGTTCATGACGGAGCTAAGGGTGGTCTTCTTGACACCTCGGGTGACTGGAATATCGCCGGCGGCGAGCTCCAGCGGCGGAGTGGTTCAGGTTGGCTAGGCCGACTCGGCTACGGGCAGTTTCAGGTCAAAACAAAGCATGCCTTAGTGTCTAAAGGGTACCAAGATGCTAACTGAAGGTTGTGCTGGTCTCGGTGAAACGGAAACAGCAACAGCGACGGCGAACTTGGCCCGGCGGCGGCGGAAGCTTCGGGTTCCACGGCGGCGTCTCTCTTCGCTCGATCTGCGGCCGAGGTCAGGTGTCCACCAGGTTAGGGATCTCTTAAAGATAGTCTTAGTGCAAGGAATCGACGGATGGCTCACCCGATCAACGGGAATGGCAGCGGCGGAGCGATGACTGGAGTTGGGGAAGAATGTGTCGACCTCGAGCTTCGGGATACCACAGCTCGATTCTTTCGGTTGGCGGTCTTCTGGAGACAAGGCGATGCTGGAGGCGCGGTGGCTCGGGCTGGGATCACCTGAGCTCGCCGGAACAGTGACGATGTCGCGGCGGCGCTCACTGGACCGAAGGTGAGGACGACGGCGGCTTCGGCCGGCAATTCCTAGGGCGACCAAAGACAAAATGGAACGATAAGAAGATGGAGATCATGTTCCCGAGGCTTAGAGGGGATGGAGCTCACCGGAGCTAGCTGGGTTTCTGTCGAACACTGACGGCGCCGGGGAAGATGAAGTTGCCGACGGTGATTCTTGGGAGTTCCGTGGGTTTTCTCGGTGGGAACGTGGAGAGAATGAGGAGGAGGTTCTGATGGCGAGATTAGAGATGAAGTGGTCGATGCTCTCCAAGCTAAGCTGTCCAGGGCTCTGTAAACTGAGAGGAGGGAAGGAAGAAGGAGGCAGTGACACGTTGGCTCATGCAATGCTGAGTTGCTCCATCTCCACAGTGCCTCTGGTGGGTCCCACATGTCAGGCAACAATGTTCTACTCATATTTAGCTAGATTTACTCTATGGCTTGTGGGTCCAAGTAGTGATGGTCTAGGAGGAGTGGAGGAGTATGGATGAATTTCCTGGTGAACCACACTGTCACATGCTGCTATGAGGTTGACAAGTGGGCCAGGTCTTGTGGGGTCCACTGGTCAGTGTCTTGAGAGAGAGGAAACCTCTAGAGACTATTTTGTGAGCTGTCCAACATGCAGTTCTCTAAATTACTGTTTCACTAAGTAAATGAGGAGCATAAATTATGGGAAAATAATGGGAGGTAGAGGAAGATGTATTTAACATGCTGACCAAATTTCGTGGTTAGAAGTATTCTGGTTTGCCTTTGGTGAAATTGCAAAGTAGGCACACAGACCCAGTTTTTCTGCAGCTTGATTTATTCCTCCAGTGCCTTGATCTCATTATTTTATGTAGTAGGGTTCATGGTGTCACACCTGTTGGTAGAATTGCACTGTCTAATTAATCTTCACTCTTATTTGGTAAATTTTAGAAGTAAACTAATTTGTCTCAGCCAGCTTTCTAGTTTTGCTGATTTGAGGGACTTGGTTGAAGTATTTATTGAAGTGATAAAATTATGTAAAATTTACAGTGGGTTGATTTGGTGAGATAGTGCTTACAGGAATTTTTCCATGGTTTTATGTGCAACCTAACATCTTCAGAAAAATCCTTAGACTGTACCAATGCATATGGCAAAGAGAAGGATCCAGGCTGAAACTTGTTTGGAATTTGTGAGGGGTCTAATCTAATGAAATCAATTCTGGAAAAATTATATTGATTCATGGTAATTAAAATAGTATTTGAATAAATTATTTCCCACATATGTTTCTGTTCAACTTGATGCACTATTTGGTAAGGTTTGGTTTTTACTGATTAGGGTTTTAACTATTGAAGGTTTACATATTGCAAACTTTAATTTTGCATGAAGCGACATAGCAAGGATTTTGTTTATGCACTCTAGTGGCAGTAGGTTATAACCCTAATTACTTGGAATTAGATTTGGGGCTGTGACAAAGGAATGGTGAACCCTAGCGGAGCGGGAGGCGAAATTTCGGCGCGGAGCTGGGAAGACGAAACGATTGGTCGCTTGGGGAAGATGAGCAATCTTTTCTCTCCCCCAGCCTTTATAGAGCCTGTACCGACTCATGGGCTTGGGCTTACACAGTCGGTACTGGGCCACCAAAATATGAGTTTCTACAGTAGCACGCTCAATATGGGCCGCTCGCTGGCTGTGGTAAAATCGCAGTGCTGGTGCTACCAACAGGAACCGATGAGGTAAACAGATATGCTTCATGAAGGCCTAATTGCTAAACACATGTGTTTGGGTATCTGTTTTATCCACTAGGTATTGAGGATATATCCTTATAAGGATCACAAGCTAGTCTTCATCAACATTGAGGATGCAGGTATCTCTCAAGTACACCTGACCACGCAATGGATTTATTTTCATAAAGTGGTACTCGGCCTACATGCTTGGCCAACAATTGCCATGAGCAACATTATTCCAGTCGACATGACGCTGAAGAGTCTAACTTCCGAGTAGTGCACTACTTGAGAGAGACTATAAATATCCTTTCTAGCTAACATGACGCTGAGGAGTCTAACTTCCAAGTGGGACGCCACTCGGGAAAGACTATAAATCCCCTTTTTCCAGCTAACACGAAGCTGAAGAGTCCCATATACAAGTGGCATGCTACTCGGCAAGACTATAAATCATATTCCGGTTGACATGATACCGAAGAGTCTCATATACCAGTAGTATACTACTTGGGAAAGACTTCTAGGTTAAAGATCTTTGACTTTATGTTTAATTGTCTTCACAATTAAGCACAAAGTTAGGGGCTACACCTAATAGGTGCACCTATTCGGCGCACATTATTGATGCATCTACATGAAGCCCTTCATAGCCTCGCTGCCAGCTGACATGAAGCAGGACTTGGGAAGAAGCACTCGAAGAAAGAGTACTCGGGAGCAATGCACTCGGGCAATCTTCACCGTGGAGGATGAGCACTCGGCATCAGCTGTGACTCAACTATGAAGGTCTCAGGGGCTACTGTGGAGGCCATGGACCCCGGGTACCTCATTACAAGCATATGGGCCACTCGGATAGAGGATGGGCCGAGACTTGTAATTAGAGATGTAGTAGCACCCGGCAGACTTTGCCTTGTACAATGAGGAATAAACAATCCTAGTCGGGTAGATTGTATCTCTAAGAGGAGATCCCTTGGCCATATCTGGCTGGGACTCCTACCTTGTACCCCTATCCCCCAGTATATAAGGGGAGGCAGGGCGCCCCCTAAGGGCATGAGCTCATAGAAGATCATTGATCGACACAAATCCTCAAAGGAATACCACCACAACTGGACGTAGGGTATTACCTCACATTGAGGGCCTGAAGCAGTATAAAATCTCCCTGTGTTCCTTTGCAATCCACCGAGTTTCCATCCGCTGAGTAGCCCCATATTCATATTGCCAGTGTAAAACATCGACAGGCTCTAGCAGCTGCCCGGGTTCATCGACAAGTAAACTTGTTAGGCAACACTGCAGACAGAGTACTCAATGGATTGGTTAAGGTCATTGTCAGAGGGAAGACTTACTTTCATAGTCGGCCTCCCACTTGGCTTTGGCCTTCTCCAGTTCAGCCTTCTCCTTCTCGAGCTTGGCGTTGGCCTTCTTCAAGTCAGCCTTCTCTTTCTCGAGCTCGGCCTTGGCCCTTGTCAGGTCGGCCTTGTCTTTTTCAAGCCTGGCCTTGGCTCTCTCGGCCTCCTCCAGCTTGGCTTTTCCCTCTGTTCGGGTCTTCAACTCGGCTTCGAGGGCTGCACATCAGAATAGTCAAGCACTCAACATTGCAGTCAAGACACAACTGGGCAGTTGGGAAACAGCATGGCTGGAGAAACATACTAAGGGCTCAATCAGGAAGATGTATTTGGGAGACTTACCTCCAATCTTCTTGGCCTGGTCCCAATTTTTGTCCTTGAGCTGATTAATGGCCCCCCTCAGCCAAGACTCCCTATCCTGGCTAAGCCGCTCCAATTCGCCCTTTAAGGTTTGGAGCTGGTCCAATTGTTGGAGTTGGGGAGCGAGCTGGGTCAGGACCTCATTCATCCTCTCTGAGCGGTCGACAAGTTTCTGCTCGGGGAGAAAACAGAGTCAAGCGTCATAATACTTATGTAAGGAAGATTACCAAGACTCCAATATGCCGAAAGTCATACCTGGACCCCCTGGGACGCTGCAATCGTGGCACGAAGCAAGTCTTCACGCTCCTTCTCCGCCGCAACTTCGTCATGCTTATAACTCTTCGCAGTTCCGCCGAGGGCTACCCAGCAGAATGTCCTCGGGAATTTGCTGGGAGGAGCCTCAAGCCTAGGGAGGTCCGGTCTCTCCGAAGATGATGACGACGATGGCGACAAGGATGGCGATGGGGTCCTGGCTCTCAACTCGGCAGCCTCCGGGGCCCCAGAGGTTGGCTCAGGGGCTGGAGTGATAGCTCTGACATCCGCCCTCTGGTCGGTAGCCCTGTAGTCGGGACAGCCACGGTTTCTGCGACCGAGACTGTCACCGGCTCAACAGGTGTGCTCACTGGCGCTGGCTCGATTGGGGCTGGCCCGACAACGGGAGTAGCCGGAGTGGTCTCCTTGAGATTGATGTCGGCTCGCTTCCTGCATAACGGGTCAAACATCAAAACGCAACTATCCCAGACGAGATTTTTAGAAGATTCGGTGCAACCTACCTCTTGGAGAACTTGAGCTTCTGTCCAGGGGATCCGAAAGTCAGCGCTGGAGGGCCACTGGCTGTTGGGCCTGTTGGCGTGTAAGCCGACGGTGGCGTTTCTGTCCTGGTCGGCCCCATTCGCAGTGCGGCCAGCTGGGGTGACCAATTACTTGGTGGTGCCATCCTTGGGCTTGGTGTTGCTAAGCCCGGCGGCACTTGACCTGACCTTGTACTCGGCGGCACTCTTATTGGGCTCGATGATGCTGAGCTTTACTGCGTTGGTCCCAGTCTGGGACTCGATGCTCTGGGGGCTGTACCGGTGGTGTCTTTTATCTTCAGACTCTCGGTTGCGGCACTCGGCCTAATAACCTTCTTCTTGCCCTCATCTACAACAGGCCTCTTCCCCGCTCTCTTGGAGTCAAGCTGGGCAGCAGAAGGACTTCTCGGCCTCTTCTTCGACTTCATGGCCGACAGTGTTCGGGAGTCATCATCAAACTCCTCACATGACTGTGAGCAGTTCAACAATACATATTACACATCTTGGAGCCAACTTGGGCATATATCTACAAGCATCCATCACAGGCGAACTACAAGGCAACATTAGCGAAAGATACCTTTGGACGAGGCCGTTTTCGGCTGTAAGCTGTGACGGAGCGCTCTGCATCTTTGGTCTCAACCACCCCATTGGAGAAATAACTGAACAACACTTTAGTCACTTTGTGCTGGTCAGCCAGATCTCGGCATTCTCGGTCGGGATCATCTCTCCCCCGGTAATCCCAACAGAATTGGCTTCTCAACTTCAACGGCTGGATGTGTCGGGTCAAGAAACGCCTGGCTACCTAGGGCCCGGTCAGACCGGCTTTCTTCAGCTTATCCAGTCTTTCAAGTAACGGATGCACTTGGCCCATCTCCTCAAAAGTTGGTTCTGACGACCAATCGGACGAGATCACCGGAGGCAAACCAGTAAATGGAGGCAGAGAGGGTTCCAAATCAGAACAATAGAACCACTCCTTGTGCCAACCTTTCAAGGAAGTTTTCAGAGGAAGATGAAGATATATCTTTTTCATTTCACTTCTCAGCTGAAGGCCGGCCCCCCAATCACCTGAACCTTGTTCTTGGAGGGCTAGGGCTTGATGTGGAATAAATGTCTGAAAAGATTCAAGTGGGGTTCCACACCCAAGAAACACACGCAAAGAGTTACAAAAATAGAAATTTGCAAGACTGAGTTGGGATTCAGATTCACCAACTCCAATCCATAGAAGGCAAGAAGATGGCAGAGGAAGTCAGAAGATGGAAGAAATAGACATCGGTCAAAAAAGGAGGCAAAAACAACAGTCTCGCCAGCCTGGGGTTCTGGAACTGATTCACCTCCAGCCGGGCGCCAACGAATGATATCGCGGCTTTGCAATCGCAGTAACTTCTCCAAGTGCTCTAGCTTGGACCGACCGCAATCCGAAGTCGGCCACGCCTCGCCCGACGCCTCCACAAGATCTAAGGCCCTTGGCATGGTTAGGGATGAGAAGATTTGGGGGAAATGTTGCGGGAAGCTTGGAATGGACATGGAGGAGAGGAATCGCCCGAGTTCTAATGGGGAAGAGAGAACAATGGCGAACACTAGCGGAGAGGGAGGCGAAATTTCGGCGCGGAAGCTAGAAGACGAAACGATTGGTGGATTGGAGAAGATGAAGGAATCTTTTCTCTCTCTCCCCGCCTTTTGTAGAGCCATTTCTGATTTCTGGGCTTGGGCTTACACAATCGGTACTGGGCCACCAAGATATGAGTTTCAACAGTAGCACGTTCAATGTGGGCCGCTCGCAGGCTGTGTTAAAATCATAGTGCTAGTGCTATTAACAGGAACCAATGAGATGAACAGGTATGCTTTATGAAAGCCTAATTGCTGAACACATGTGTTTGGGTATTTGTCTTATCCATAGGTATTGAAGATATACCCTTATAAGGGTCACAAGCTGGTCTTCATCAAAATTGGGGACGCAGATGTCTTTCAAGTACACCGGACCACGTAATGGATTAAATTTCATAAAGTGGTACTCGGCCTACATGCTTGGCCAACAGTTGCCATGAGCAAATCTCTTTCCAGCCGACATGACGCTGAAGAGTCTAACTTCCGAGTAGTGCACTACTCGGGAGAGACTATAAATATTCTTTCCAGCCGACATGACGCTGAAGAGTCTAACTTCCGAGTGGGACACCACTCGGGAAAGACTATAAGCACCTTTTCCAGCTGACATGAAGATGAAGAGTCTCATATACGAGTAGCATTCTACTCGACAAAGACTATAAATTATTTCCGGTTGACATGATACCGAAGAGTCTCATACACCAGTAGTATACTACTTGGGAAAGACTACAAGGTTAAAGATCTTTGACTTTATGTTTAATTGTTTTCACAATTAAGCATAAAGTCAGGGGCTACACCTAATAGGTGTGCCTATTCGGTGCACACTATTCATACACCTACATGGAGCCCTTCATAGCCTTGCTGCTAGCTGACATGAAGCAGGACTTGGGAAGAAGAAGCACTCGGACAAAGAGTACTCAGGAGCAATGCACTCGGGCAATCTTCATCGTGGAGGATGAGCACTCGGCATTAGCTGTGACTCAACTATGAAGGTCTCAGGGGCTACTATGGAGGCCATGGGCCCCGGGTACCTCATCACAAGCATATGGGCCACTCGGATAGAGGATGGGCCTAGCCTTGTAATTAGAGATATGATAGAACCTGGCAGACTTTGCCTTGTACGATAAGGAATATACAATCCTAGTCGGGTAGGTTATATCTCTAAGATGAGATCCCTTGGTTGTAATCCGCCTGGGACTCCTACCTTGTACCCCTGTCTCCCAGTATATAAGGGGAGGCAGGGCACCCCCTGAGGGCATAAGCTCATAGAAGCAAACACACATCCTCAAAGGAATACATCACAACTGGACGTAGGGTATTACCTCACATCGAGGGCCTGAACCAGTATAAAATCTCCCCATGTTCCTTTGCAATCCACCAAGTTTCCATCCGCTGGGTAGCCCTATAATCATATTGCCGGTGTAAAACATCGACAATGCCCGAGTGGATCGATTGCAGAATCTGCTTGCCCTCCTCGGTTGTGACACATCGCATGAGGACATCGGATGCACTTCTTTGGTATAGGTCTTCTCCGACTACTAGGAAACTTTTGTTTCGATGTTTGATTTGTTCGGCTTTGCTACTATCTTCTGGGAGTGCCTCTTCCAGGAGGAATTTGAAAACAGGAGTGTAGCGCCCCCTTCCCGGTACCCCCATACGGTGATACCGGAGAGGAAGCGCCGTAGGAGATTGGCGTGAACCAACTCCCACGGAACTGCGATGCCGGTACCAGTCCTAGGAAACCATGCTGGTACCCGCGGTCAACCGAGATGTACCACAGCAATTAGTATATATATATATATATACTATACCTTTATAAGTTGCGACTTCAGGCAAGCCCTGAGCAGCAACCGGCAAATAGAATCACAGCAGCGGAACGATAGCGCAGCAAGAACCCAATCCACAAGCAACGGCTTGGGACTAGGAAAGAAACCCTAATCTTCACTTCAACTTCACTCTTCCTGAAGAAGGGGAGAAAAGGAATGGATTGAGTACTTTCGTACTTAATTAGCAAGTCACGGAAAACATGAGATATGCAGGCTATCAAGGATAGGCTGGGGTTCTTTTCACAAACCTTTTTATTTGAAAACATTTTCGAAAACCTAAGTGTGGGTTGTCTCAAAGTGACTGGAAGGAGGCTCTCGCCTCAATCCTGTCCACAAATTGCTTTTCAACAACTCGAGTGGACGAAACAGATTTTAATTGATCTCAGGTATTCTTTATACCGCCTGTTGGATCACGACAGCGGTTTAGTGGATCTGCCCTCAAGCAGCTTTCCACTGTATCAATATCTATTACTTTATTTTCAATTTCGTCCACTCTAGGACGTAATCTCATTTTTCACTTTAGTCTCATCCAGACATCATCTCTTAACTCATCTCAGCGGCTCCTCGAGCCATTCATAACTCATCTTATAACTCATCTCGATGGCTCTCCAAGCCATCCTTAAACTCAACTCAAACTTATACCGCTTCCACTCGGGAAGCCTAATCTATGATGCCATACGACATCCCAGGTCACACAGCCCTGTTTCAGACCACTCAGGTCATCCATCAGCCACAAAGGCCGATTCTGGTAACGATTCCCATACCACAAATCAGTTTTGCAAACACTTGCAAACAAATCTACGCTAGAGGAATCACCTCACATTGCCTGCAACCGTGGGCACGGCTTTTTGAACAGTTCATTAGATCTTTGCAAAGATTGCATGCTTTACCCACACGACGCGAGCTTACTCCCACGCTGGCCAAGCGGGGAGGTTCGCGACAAGGCTTTTCCAAAGCCTTCCCAGGATAGCACGCTGCCTTATAAATGGGTGCTCACTCTCAACCAAGTACCAGGAACTCATTTCCTGTACTCAAGGACGGGGGTATATCGCCCTCTTGGCACCCAGCCAGTCCCACATTTATTAGCAACCGAAAACCATCCTGGGAACACTAGTTACTCAGCCAGGGGTGTCCCATACCACCCGTGTGGTCGCACTGTGAGATGCTTGGATGGAATTCCCTAAGGAATTGGTCCTTATATGCGAATACGAAGTGCCACCACACAGGCGATCACTTTGCACCGCGGAAATTTTCGCAAATAAATTTTGTTTCACAAATCCACCGACATCGTATGTCGGGTTTTTAAACCACTTTGGAAACCCAAATTTTCCCAAATCGACAAACAATTGTGCTGGGGGTGGGACCATCGAAGTTCATGCTCAGAGAGCACGGTCACCGAGGTACCATGGGTGGAGCGACAAGGGACAGGGTATCAAAGACCTACAGGGTCTATGCAACTACCGGGCAGGTCTATCGGTTCATACAAACCGAGGCCAATCAATTTAACGTGCACACTAATCATGTAATTTTGCAAACAAAATTATTTTAAATTTAAGAGCAATATGGTCAAGGAGTGACTTGCCTCAGACTTCGTCTTCAATCTTCGCGAAAATCCAACGTCCGAAGAATTTCCGAAGCGTCGACTACACGCGAAGCGAGAGAAAAACACACAAAACCCTAGAAATTAATAACTAATAGTGCCATGAGATAGATCTCATTTTTATAGAAATTTAGAGACTTGAACGGACTAAATCGGAGTTACGGTTTGGAAGATATGAATTTTGGAAGTTTTTGGGATTTTTCTAGAAAAGAAATAGTTTAATTGGATGAATTATTTTTGGAATCAGGGACTGACAGATGGGGCCCTTGGATAGTGGCTGGAGAGAGAGGAATGAGGGGATGACCCACTGTCATAGGGGGAGGAGAGATAAAGAGTGGATTGAATGGGGCCCATATGGAAGTGAGAGGAAGAGGGGTACTCTATATGGGTCCACTTGTCAATGACTTAGGGTTAATTGGAGGAAATTAATTAAATGGGGGCCCACATGGCAGTGGTTTGGTTTAAATGGGCCCACAGACCAGTGAAGCTTGGAGAGAGGAGGGAATCACTGTGTCACTGTGCCTGGGCCCACAAGTCAGAGACCGAGGGAGGGAGGGGGTTGCCGAACGGTGTACAGGAACTGCCGGCAGGGAGATCGATAGTGCACGGCGGCCGAAGAGGGAAATGGCAGCCGAGGGCTCGCCGGTGGAAGGGAGCTACGGGAATGGGATAAGGAGAAGACGGGGAAGAAATTGGCCGGCTCGGATTGGGCTGTTGGCGATCGACGGCTACTGGCGACGAGCAACAGGAGCAACGAAGAGAGAGAAAAGATGGGGCTGCGGCGGTGGAACGTCGGCGAGTTGCTCGGGCAGAGGTGTTTTGGGCTCGGGTTAGAGGCGGTGAGACGAGAGGAGGGCAGAGAAGGGAAAGGCCGGCCTCTACCTGTCATGGCGGCGAGATCCCGAGCGGCAATGGCGGCGGAGGCGGCCGGTCAATTTGGGCGTTTCCACCTCCGTGGTTTTTGGGCACCGGTGAGGAGCTTGGGGAGGTCGCGGGGCTCCGAGGAATCCCGTGGTGGTGGCGGTTTGGACGATTGTGCTTCAGGGCTGCCGGATTGGAGCGGGGCCGAAGGGTCTATGGCGGTGGAGAGAGAGGAGATGACGGCGAGGCTTGCTCGAGATGGGCAGCAACAGGGAGTCCAAGGTGGTATTTATAGGCAGCGAGTGGCACTAACCGATGAGGCGGTGGCAAAGGATAAGCTCGAGCTCAGCCGGCCATCAATGGCGTAGGCTTCTGTAGCCGACGTCACTCGATGGCGCAACTGTGGCTAGCGTCATCCGTGCTGGGCTCGGCTCCCGTGGCGTTGACGAGGAGAGCGCGTGCTGGTGCTTGCCGAGACAAGGAGGTATGGGGCGGGGGGGCTTGTGTCGGGGGAGAACCGAGAAGAAGGATCGAGAGAGGGGGAGAGAGAGAGAGAGAGAGAGAGACTGAGGAAGGAGACGGGGAGGAAGACGACGACGACCGGCTGTCCGCGGGGGCCCGCGTGTTAGTGACCGGTCGGGGGTGATGAAAGGGGCCCGCTTGCTAGCGGCAGGGGTGCGGGTGTAGCCGAGCGTGGCGTGTGGCAGGGAGCCTGACCGGAGGGGCCCAGCCGCCAGAGGGCGCGGGGAAGAAGGCCGGGCTGCGGCAGTGTTGGGCCGAGCGGCTCTGGGCTGCGCAAGCGCGGGGAGGGTAGAGGCCGAAAGGAGCTGGGCCGGGGATAGTATGAAGATGGCCCGGGTTGAATAGTGCTACTTAGGATTTTCCCCAGGAATTATTTTGAGGGGTTCTGGAGGATTTTGTTGAAGGATTTTATTCAGATTTTGATTTTTGGAGCCCACAAAATTCTGGAGATTTATGGAGAGGACTTGTACTGCCAAATTGGGAGATTTTTTTCTGAATATGTATATATATATATATATATATATATATGTATATATATATATTTATATACACATATATATACAAGGAAGAAATTGATGGGGATTTTGGAGGATTAAAAAGGGTATTAATTGGGAATTTGATGTTTGATTTCTCGGGAATTAAATCAGGGGAATTTTGCAAAGGGACTCTGAGATGGGTATATATATGT
This sequence comes from Oryza meyeriana var. granulata, assembly GCA_003991445.1. Classification (NCBI taxonomy): domain Eukaryota; kingdom Viridiplantae; phylum Streptophyta; class Magnoliopsida; order Poales; family Poaceae; genus Oryza; species Oryza meyeriana. The sequence goes on from RYFJ01003193.1 coordinate 173,270, forward strand.
ATATTTATATACATATATATATTTATATTGAAAGAGAGGTTTTAGAGAGAGTTGTTGGAAGGATAATTTGAAGATTAAATTTCGGATTTGATTTTGATTTTGGGATGTGATCTCCTGGGACCTTGGAGAATTTTTGAGAGGAGTTTCTGTGGTTTGTGGCTGAGCTTATATGGATTTTTGGATGATATTTGGGAAAAGAAAAAGAGATCCAAAGAGGGTTTGATTTAAAACTAGGACTCAATTCTCAGGGATATTTTTGGGAATTTGCAATGGATTAGAATTTGAGGACCTCGAGGGAAGATTAGAATTTGGATTTAATTCTTGGAATTTGAGGGCTTTAGAAATATATAAATTTGGCAAGTGTCGGGAATGGAGTTCTCGATGGACTTTAGGGTTTTTTGAGAGGAACAACATCAGAGGATTTAAATAGAGGGATTCAAGGGCGATTTTTGAAGGGTTTCATTGGAGGGCTTCGAATTGCAAAACTCGAACCCGAGGGCAGAGAAATTTTGGGAGGAGCGAAATAAGAGTATTTTGATCAAAGTCTTCAGAAGGGATTCGAAGGGGGATTTTGATTTGGAGTTTTTCAGAGGAAGTTTGAGAGAGACAATCGAATTGAAAAATTCGAGTCTCGGGTTTTAGGAGAGAGTGTGGGACTGAGGCTTTAGGGTTTCAAGGGAGGCTTAGACTGAGATCTATGGCACTTAGTCCTTAAGCACACTCAAAGAACCAAAATTTTTGAAATTAGGGTTTTTACCAAAATAGTTTTTAACGGCCCGAAAACCGGGGTGTTACAAGGAGTCCGCCAATCTTTGGATATGATCAGTACTTCGTCCGTTACCGGGGTAGGTTTGCCTCCCAACTGCTCTGGCACTGGTTTCTTCTTGACTGATGGCTCCATTAATTGCTCGACAAAGATCCTAGTCAGGACCACTTCTCGCTTGGATCCCATATTTGCCAATTCGTCTATAGCATCATTGTATTGTCGTAGGACATGTGTTATCTCTAGCCCGTCGAACTTGTTTTCCAGCTTTCGGACCTCCTGATAGTACGCCGCCATGGTATCGTTGAGACATGTCCAGCCTTTCATGATTTGGTTGACCACAAGTTGGGAATCTCCACGCACAACCAGTCGACGGATGCCGAGTGATATAGCAATGCGGAGCCCATGGATGAGTGCCTCGTACTCGGCGACATTGTGGGAAGCCAGGAAGTGGATCTGAAGAACGTACTTGAGTTTTTCACCAGTGGGGGACGTCAGTACGACGCCGGCCCCAACGCCGCCGATCCTTAGAGAACCGTCAAAGTACATTGTCCAGTACTCTAGCTTAGCTGTTGATGTAGGCATCTGAACTTCTGTCCACTCGGCTACAAAGTCGGCTAGAGCTTGTGATTTGATTGCTGTCCGTGGCTGAAAGGTGATGTCGAATGCCATCAGCTCGAGCGCCCATTTAGCGTTTCGGCCAGTGGCTTCGCGGTTATGCAAGACGTCCCCGAGTGGATACGATGTGACCACCGTGACTTGATGCGATTGGAAATAGTGCACCAGCTTCCGGACAGTGATAAGTAGGCCATAAAGTGGCTTTTGGACCTACGGATATCTTATTTTGGAGTCGGCAAGGACCTCGCTGACAAAGTAGACTGGCCATTGTATCTTCTGTATGTGACCCGGTTCGAATCGCTCGACCACCAGCACCGTGCTGACTACCTGAGTGGTTACTGCCAGATATAGCATTAATGGCTCTTGGGGCATAGGTGACACCAACACAGGTGGTGATGTGAGAAATTTCTTGAAGTCTTCGAAGGCTTGTTGGGCTTCGGGAGTCCATTGGAAATTGTCTGCTTTCTTCAGTAGCTTAAAAAAGGCATGCCCCGTTCGCCTAGTCGAGAGATAAACTGGCTGAGTGCCGCCATGCAGCCTGTCAGCTTCTAGACGTCCTTCTAACTAGTCGGGGGTGCCATGTTCATGATTGCATTGACTTTCTCCGGGTTGGCCTCGATGCCGCGATGCAATACGATGAAGCCGAGTAGCTTGCCGGATGGCACACCGAAGGCGCACTTTTCCGGGTTCAACTTCATCTTGAATCTTCGAAGATTTTGGAATGTTTCTTCCAGGTCAGCGATGAGGTCTTCTTTGGTCTTGGTCTTGATCACCACGTCATTGACATAGGCCTCCACATTGCGCCCGATTTGAGTGTGTAGACACCGCTGAATTGCTCGTTGATACGTTGCTCCAGCGTTTTTCAAACCAAATGGCATGGTGATGTAGCAGTATGCGCCAAACAGCGTGATGAAAGACGTCTTTAGGTAGTCCTCCTTCAGGCTGATTTGGTGGTATCCTGAGTAACAGTCGAGAAAGCTGAGAAGTTCGCACCCCGCGGTTGAATCCGCCACCTGATCTATTCTCGGTAGACCAAATGGATCCTTGGGGCATGCCTTGTTTAGATCGGTGTAGTCGACGCAGATGCACCATTTACCGTTTTTCTTCCGGACCAGAACTGGGTTTGCCAGCAAGTCCGGGTGGTAGACCTTTTTGATGAACCCGGTTGCGTGGAGCTTGGTTATCTCCCCCCGAATAGCATCTTTTCGGTCCTATGCAAAGCACCGTAGCCATTGCTTGACTGGCTTGGCGTCTGTCTTGACATTGAGGGCGTGCTCGATCACCTCCCTTGGTACGCCCGACATGTCGGACGGTTTCCATGTGAAGATATCTTTGTTGGTCTGGAGGAAGGTGACGAGCGCGTCTTCCTATTTGGGGTCGAGTCCAGTCCTGACTAGAGCAGTCTTGGAGGGGTCGGAAGGGTCCAGGGGGATCTTCTTCGTGTCAGAGTCTGCTGAAATTCCCGACTTTGCTGGAACTTGGTCATCGTTGACTTTAGTTGTAATGGCTTGCTGAATGCTGTTGTGTCCAACTGACGCCTCTTGCGATTGAGCCAACTCGTAGCTCTCCTTGTTGCAGGTGAAGTCTTGCTTGACATCGCTGCAGAGGGAGAGAACTCCGGCTGGCCCGGGCATCTTGAGCACCATGTAGGTATAGTGCGGTATCACCATGAATTTGGCGAGTGCCGGTTGTCCGAGTATCGCGTGGTACGTGGTCTCGAAGTTGGCGACCTCGAAACAAATATTTTCTGTGCGGAAGTTATCCCAGGTACCGAAGGTGACTGGCAAAGTTATCTGTCCGAGGGGGGTTGAAGATAGGCCAGGAATTATCCCGTGGAAGGGCGCCGTACTCGGCCGTAGTTCTAAACGAGGAATCTTCATCTCATCCAGAGTCTTAGCGAACAGAATGTTGAGCGCACTGCCTCCATCTATGAGGACCTTCTTCAGCTTGATATTTTTGACGACCGGGTCTAGGACGAGTGGGTAGCGCCCCGGGTGTGAAACCTGATCTGGATGATCTGCGCGATTGAATGTGATGGACATCTCTGACCAGTGCAAGTACTGGGGGGCGTCTGCTGTGGAGACCGCGTTGACGTCCCGTGCTGTAAGCTTCTGCTTTCTTTTGAACTAATACGCAGATGGCCCTCGGAAGATATGGTTGAGCTTGGCCTGGGGATCTTGAAAAATCATCGGCCAAGCCTGACTCTGGCTTATCTTTGTCCTTGTCGGCGCCACACGATGAAGCCTGCTCGGAAGCAAACTTCTTGGGCATGAAGCAGTCCTTGGCCGTGTGGTTGCCCTTGGGATGGAAGGGGCAAGGCCCATTCATAACCTTCTAGTACTCGTTGTTCCTTGGGGGTCGCGACCGGGTCCGCTCCACGTTGGCCACCTCATTATCCAACTTCCGCTTGCGGCTGGCGGATTTGTTCTGTGATGGCTCATTGTCGGCTTTGGCCTTCTGATCCTTTTGCCGGGGCTCTTTCTTCTCGTCGAGGGCCTCTGCGACTGCCTTGGCCGAGTCGGTGTATTTATTTGCCATATCGAAGAGGGCCCGGACAGAGGCTGGTGGCTTCCGAGTGAACTTCGCGATGAACAGGGCGTCCTTGACTCCCTTGTGGAAGGCAGCGATGACGACCTCGTCCTTGATCATTGGGATCGAATTGCGCTTCTCAGAGAATCTTTTGATGAACTCACAGAGAGACTTGTTCTTCCTCTGGTGCAGTTGATAGAGATCGTGCTCGGAAGACGGCCGCTCGTAAGTCCCTTGGAAGTTGGCTATAAAGCGTTCCCGGAGTTCCCCCCAGGAGCCGATTGATCGCCTTGGGAGCCCTGTTAGCCATGTCCTCGCTGAGTCAGCCAGGGCGACTGGGAGGTAGTTAGCCATGGCTTTGTGGTCACCTCCGGTAGCTCAGATTGCCAGAGTATATATAGAGAGCCAGGACTCGGGGTTAGTCTTGCCATCGTATTTTTCGATCCTCGTAGGCTTGAAGCCCGACGGCCAGTCGACATCTTGTAGCTCCTGGGTGAAAGCTGGTATGCCATCATCTACATGAGGGCTCTGGCTCCGACCGCGACGGTTAAACTACTCGTGGTGGAGACCAAAACACTCGTGCTCGTCCTCCAGTCGGCGGCGATTGTCGTCTTCGCGTTGGCAGCGCCGAGCGTTGATATCTTGGTGGAGATCACATTGTAGACGGACTCAGAGGTCTTGGTTGAACCAGCAATCGTTCTGGGGACACCGCCGATTGTTGTTTGTGTTGCCGAGAGACGTTTGGCGTGACTCCGCGTGCGGCCGACTTGAGCCGACCGCCTGGCGTCGTGCCGATGCCAACAAGACTGCCGCTGGAGAACTCGACCGGTTGGTCAGTATAAGTGTTTCGCCCAACTGCTGGTGCTGCTGACATGCGGCAGCTGTAATATGGCTTTGATCTTGGTGATAGTCGGGATGGCTTGATGATCAGGCCCGAGCTGGAGTGTGTCCAGCTGGGTTGCAGCAGCCACGACGTTCTACTGAGGTGTGACGAAGATGTCGTGGTCGCCGACTCGAGTCTAGAGGATCTGTTGCTGAGCGGTTCACCCAACCTTGCATAGCTCGTCGTTGCGAGCCTCGTGTTCAGCCTCCTCCTATTGTTGTAGTCGGCGGGCCTCCTCTTCTTGCTCCTGTTGTATTCGGCGCACCTCCGGTGGAGGGGTTGATGCCATGAAGATTTCTCGGGGAAGAAGGAAACTTGCCAGACTGGTGTCCGAACTGGTGTTCGAACCATTGTCCGACTTGGAGTCAAAATCCGAGTAGTTGATCGGAGTAAGGACGACTCCGACCTCCCTAGATCCAATCTGGAGCGGCTCTGAGCCATGTCAAAACTGAATCGTAGGGGATCGGGTCTGCCACGTGGGATGTAGATCCGTGGCATTGCCAAGTTTACACGGGAGATTAACGATCTCTCCCCTTCCTAGCCCGACCCGAGCTGGCTCGAGGCCTAGCGCGAGTCGGACGCTGAAGGAGAGAGTTGTCCCGAGACCCGGGCAGGTGGTAGATTGCCACAACAAATCGACGAGGGTAGTTGCGGCATCTTGTGGGCCGACTGGCGCAGAGTCAGCTGGTTCCTCAACCGGTTGGATCAGGTCTGCATCGGCCAAGGTGAGATTGCCGATCTGGTCGGCGACGAAGTCGAGGCTTTCGAAAGTTATTGTGTCTCCAGGTGAGAATTTGCCGCCGTCGACTCTAGTTGCTGGATCCATCGAGCTTGTAGATGTAGATCTCGCCGAAGCCCCTACCTGGCGTGCCAACTGTCGATGTTTTACACCAGCAATATGAATATAGGGCTACTCGTCAGATCGGAACTCGGTGGACTGCAAAGGAACACGGAGAGTTTATACTGGTTCAGGCCCTCAATGTGAGGTAATACCCTACGTCCAGTTGTGGTGTATTCCTTTGAGGATGTGTGCTTGCTTCTATGAGCTTATGCCCTCAGGGGGCGCCCTGCCTCCCCTTTTATACTAGGGGACAGGGGTACAAGGTAGGAGTCCCAACCAGATTATAGCCAAGGGATCTCCTCTTAGAGATATAACCTACCCGACTACGACTGTATATTCCTTATGATACAAGGCAAAGTCTGCCGGGTTCTATCATATCTCTAATTACAAGGCTAGGCCCATCCTCTGTCCGAGTGGCCCATATGCTTGTCATGAGGTACCCGGGGCCCATGACCTCCACACTGGGCTTCTAGCATCCATTGAAAATTATCATCTTTCTTAATAATTGAAAAAGGGCATGCCCCGTTCGCTGAATCGGGAAACAAATCTGCTGAGTGCCACCATGCAGCCGGTCAGCTTCTGTCCGTCCTTCTGGCTGGTCGGGGGTGCCATGTTCATGATAGTGTTGATTTTTTCTGGATTAGCTTCGATGCCCCATTGTGATACGATGAAGCCAAGAAGTTTTCCCGAAGGTACTCCGAAGATGCACTTTTCCGGGTTTAGCTTCATCTTGAATCTCCAAAGACTCTGGAAAGTTTCTTCTAGGTCGGCGATGAGGTCCTCCTTGACTTTAGTCTTGATCACCACATCATTGACATATCCCTCCATGTTGCGCCCGAGTTGAGTGTGAAGACATTGCTGGATAGCACGTTGATACGTTGCACCAGTGTTTTCAACCCGAACAGCATAGTGACATAGCAGTATGCCTCGAATGGCATGATGAAAGAAGTCTTCAGGCAGTCCTCATTTTAGTTGATTTGATGGTATCCCAAGTAACAGTCAAGAAAGCTAAGTAATTTACATCCTGCGGTTGAATCGACCACCTGATCTATTCTGGGTAGACCAAATGGATCCTTGGGACACGTTTTGTTTAAGTCGGTATACACATGCGCCATTTACCGTTCTTCTTCTAGACCAGGATTGTGTTTGCCAGCCAATCCAGGTGGTAGACCTCTTTGATGAACCTAGCTGCTAGGAGTTTGGTTATCTCCTCCCGAATAGAATCTTTACGGTCTTGTATGAAGTGCCGCAGTCGTTGTTTGACTGGTTTGGTGTCTGACTTGATGATTAGGGAATGCTTGGTCACCTCCCTTGGTACACCAGGCATGTTGGAAGGCTTCCAAGCAAATATATCCCTGTTTGCCTAGAGGAAGGTGACGAGCGCGTCTCCCTATTTGGGGTCAAGTCCGATCCCGACAAGAGCAGTCTTGGTGGGGTTGGAAGGGTCCGGGGGGATCTTCTTCGTCTCTGAGTCCGCTGAAATTGCCGACTTGGCTGCTTTCTTAGCCAAAACTTGATCGTCCTCATTTGTAGTTGTTGCAACTAGTTGGATATTACTTTGTCCAACTGCCGCCTCGTGAGATTGGGCTAGCTCGCAACTCGCTTTGTCGCAGGGGAAGGCTTGCTTGACATCGCTACGCAAGGAAAGTACTCCTGCTGGTCCTAGCATCTTGACCACCATATATGTATAATGAGGCACTGCCATGAATTTGGCTAGTGCAGGCCGTCCGATTAGATCCTTCTTCAATTTGACGCTTCTGATGACCTGATCCAGGACGAGTGCGTAACATCTTGGATGAGTTACTTGGTCGAGGTGATCCACGCGGTCAAAAGTGATTGCCGTCTCTGACCAATGTAGGTATTGAGGGGCGCCTGATGAGACCGAGTTGATCTCTCGGGCCGTTAGCTTCTGTTTTTGCTTGGACTTGTACGTAGATGGCCCTACGAAGATGTGGTTGAGCTTAGCCTGGGGATCTTGATAATCACCGGCTGTGCACGAGTCTGGCTTGTCCTTGTCCCTATTATCGCTAGACGTTGATGTCTGCTCGGAAGCAAACTTTTTGAGCATGAAGCAGTTTTTAGCCGCGTGCTTCCCCATTGGGTGGAAAGGGTATGGCCCGTTCATGACCTTCTGGTATTCGCCCGTCCTCGGGGGGCGTGGTCAGCTACGCTCAACAGCTGCCACAATGTTGTCCGACTTGCTCTTGAGATTGCCGGACTTACTCAGGGCCGCACCATCGGTGTCCTTCCGCTCATTCTGTTGGGGCTCCTTCTTGTCATCTAGGGCCTCAGCAACGGAGTTGGCCGAGTCAGCGTATTTGTTCGCCATATCGAATAGAGCTTTAACAGAGCTTGGAGGCTTTCGAGTGAACTTAGCGATGAACGGGGAGTCCCGACTCCCTTGCAGAAGGCGGCGATGACAACCTCATCCTTGATCTCAGGTATTGAATTCATTTTCTCGGAGAACCGCTTGGTGAAGTCGTGGAGAGACTCGTTCTTCCTCTGGTGGCACTGGTACAGATTGTACTCGGAAGACGACCTCTCGTAGGTTTCTTGGAAATTTGCGACGAACCATTCATGGAGTTTCCCCAGGAGCCAATTGACCGTCTGGGAAGCACCGTCAGCCATGTTCTTGCCGAGTCAGCCAAGGCAACTAGCAGGTAGTTAGCCATGGCCTTATGGTCGCCTCTAGCCACTCGTATCGCCAAGTTGTAGGCTGTTAGCCAGGACTCCGGGTTGGTCTTTCCATCGTACTTCTCTGTTCCAGTTAGCTTGAAGCCAGATGGCTAGTTGACTTGCTGTAGCTCGTGGGTGAACGCCGATACTCCATCTGGGTGAGGGCTCCGACTTCGACTACGGCGATGAAATCGCTTGTGGTGGAGGACAAAGCACTCATGCTCATCTTCCAGTCAGCGGCGCTCGTCCTCCTCACATTTCTAGCATCGAGCGTTAATGTTGTGGCTGAGATCCCGCTGTAGTCATCCTCAGGCATCTTGGTTGTCTCAACGGTCGTCATGATGGTGCCGCTGTTGATCGTTGTTCTAGTTGCCGAGTGACGTATGATGGGACTGCGAGTGGTGCTAACGGGAGCCAGCTGCTCGGCGCCGTGCTGAGGCAGATGAAACCGCCGTATTAGGGCCCATCTTATTTGACGGTATGAGAGTGTCTCCATATTGTTGTCACTACTAACATGCTGCAGCGGTGATCATTGCCTTAATCCTCGCAATAGTCAGGGTGGCCTGGTGGTCGGGCCTGAACTGCAAGGTGTCTAGCAATGTGGTAGTGGCCACGACATTCTGCTGTGGGGTCACGAAGACATCGTGGTCGCCGACTTTGGTTTGGAGGATCTCTTGCGGAGCAGTCCGCCCAGCCTTGTGCAAGTTGTTGTTTCAAGCGTCGCGCTCGGCTTGCAAGCGTCGTGCGTCTTCCTCCTGTTGCTCACGTAGTCGACGAGCTTCTTCCTCTTGCTGGTCGTGCAGCCAGCGTGCGTCTTGTGTGGGAGTTGAGATCTTGGATGCCATAAACACTTCGCGTGGTGGAGAAAAGCTTGCTGAGCTGCTGTCCGACTGTGAGTCGGAGTCGGAGTAGTTTAGAGGGGTTATTACAACTCCAACCTCCCTAGATCCGATCTTGAGTGGCCCTGGGCCGTATCCGAGTCGAACTCCAGGGGATTGGATCTGCCGTATCGGAGTGAGATTGAAATTGTCCGTGGCATTGCTGAGTCCGAATGGGAGATTGACGATCTCTTCCTCCCTTAGCCCAATTTTGACCGGCTTAAGGCTGAGTCTGAGTTGAACACCGAAAGGAAGAGTTGTCCCTAGACTCGCAAATATTGGGGATCACCGCAGCATGTCGCCGAAGATTGCCATGGTGTTGAGTAGGCCGATTGGCACGAAGTCAACTCGGTTCCTAGCTGATCAGATCGAATTCGAGTCGGTCAGGGTGAGGTTGCTGAATTTGTCGACGACGAAGTCGAGGCTCCCGAAGCTGATGTTTGCCTGGGGAAGAACTTGACGCCGTTGACTCTAGTGATTGGATCCATCAGGCTTGATGAAGATGATCTCGCCAACTATCGATGCTTTGTATCGGCAATAATAATATGGGGCCACTCATGAGACCTAAACTTGATGGATTGCAATGGAACACGAAATGAGTTTAGCCTAGTTTAGGCCCTCAATATGAGGTAATACCCTACTTCCAGCTGTTGTGTATTGCCTTTGAGGTTTCTCTAGTTAGATTGTGTTTTTTCTGTCTGCCCCATGGGGCGCCTTGCCTCTCTTTATATACTGAGGAGGCATGGTTACAAGGTAGGGATCCTAGTCAGACTCGACCAAGGGATCTCCTTCTAGGAATACAACGTACCTGACTAGGACTATATCTCTTTCCTTAGCATACAAGGTAATATGCACCGAGTCCTGTTGTATCCCTAATTACAGGATTAGGCCGATCCTCTATTCGAGTAGCCACAAAGCTTCCCATGAGATACCTGGGGCCCATGGCCTTCACACTATAAATTCCGGGGAGAGAGAAAAGATTCCCCTTTCTTCCCCAACTCACCAAGTCGCTTTGGCTTCTAGAAATCGCGTCCAAACTTTGCGCTCTCCGCTCCGCCTATGGTTTCTGCTCACTCGAGCTCCCTTCCACAGATCCACAAAGCTCTCCAATCCAACGTCAATTCTCATCATCTAGAAGCTTTCCCCCCACTTTCTACACTCCAAAAATGCCGAGGGCTCCATTTGATGTCCCCCCACATCCTGACCGGGACATGGCTGACATCCACTATAGCTCCACGAAGCTTGCCTATCTGGAGAAGAAGAAATGCCTCCAGCCAAAGGAGCTCAACAACTGGCGTCCGGCCATAGGTGAGACAATTCCTTCCCCCGATTCCCACGAGATCGTGGTGTTCGCCTCTTTCTTCAACAGGGGTTTTGCTCTTCCTTCTTCTGATTTCCTCCGTGGCCTCCTCAATTATTATCAAATTGTGGAGGCCATGGGCCTCGGGTACCTCAAGGAAGACAATTACGGCCACTCGGACAGAGGGTGGGCCGGTCCCTACCATTGGAGATAGAGTAGGACTCGGCTTCATATTAGCTTGCATGACAAGGAAAGGGATATAGTCCTAGCCGGATACTCTATGTACTGATAAGGAAAGCTCTTGGTCATATCCGACTGGGTTTCCTACCCTATAACTCTCATCCCTCCAGTATATAAGGAGAGGTAGAGAGCCCCTAGGGCATATGACAATCTCACCAGAGAATACCGTGAAAGCAATACACCACAACTAGAAGTTAGGTATTACCTCACACCAAGGGTCTGAACCAGTATAAATCTCGTGTGTCCTTTCGACTCCATCGAGTTTCGGTCCAACAAATATCCTCATATAATTATTGCCGATATAAAACATTGACATTTGGCACGCCAGGTAGGTGCTTCGTCGAGATAGTTCTTCCCCGGGCAAACAATCAGCTTTAGGAGCCTCGACTTCATTGCCGACAAACTCGGCAATCTCACCTTGTCCAACTCGGTTTCAACCCGATCAGTCAGGGACCAAGCCAACTCGGTGCCGGTTGGCCGACTCAACACCGCAGCAGTTTTCAACATCCTGCTTCGGCAACACCCAAGACCTACGAGTTCTGGGACAACTCTCTTTCCTGATATTCGACTCGGATTTGGCTCTGAGCCAATCGAGATCGAGTCCAGGGGAGACGAGATCGTCAACTTCCCACTCAGACTTGTCAATGCCACAACAAGCTTTAATTCCAATTTGATGCGGCAGACTCAATCGTCTAGAATTCGACTCGGATATGGCCCAGAGCCGCTCGAGATTGGGTCCAGGGAGGTTGGGGGCATCATCACACCATTAAACTACTCCTAATCCGACTCCCAGTCGGACAGCAGCTCAGGAAGCTTTTCTCCACCACGTGAGGTCTTCATGGCATCAAAGGGATCAACTCCAACACAAGATGCACGCCGACTATACAACCAGGAGGTTCGCCGACTGTGTGACCAATAGGAGGACAACGCACGACGCTTGCAAGTCAAGTGTGACGCTCGCAATGACAACTTGCACAAGGATGGGCAGACTGCTCAACCAGATATCCTCCAAACCCGAGTCGGCAACCATGACGTCTTCATGACCCTACAACAGAATGTCGTGGCCGTTACCACATTACTGCACACCTTGCAGTTCGGGCTCGACCACCAGGCCACCTTGACGATTGCAAGGATCAAGGCTATGATCACCACTGTGGCATGTCAACAGCGACAACAATCTGGAGACACTGTCATACCATCAAACAAGACAGCTTCAGACACGACGGTTTCATCTGTGTCAGCACAGCGCCGAGCAACTGGCTCTGGTTAGCATCACTCGGAGTCATGACATACGTCACTCGGCAGTCCAAGTAACGATCGACGACGGCATCATCATGACGACCACCACGATATCCAGGATGCCCGAGGATGACTACACCGGGATCTCCACCACGATATTAACGCTCAACGCCGAGAACACGAGGAGGATGAGTGCCGCCGACTAGAAGATGAGCATGAGGGCTTCGGTCTCTACCACGAGCGGTTTCATCACTGTAGTTGGAGTCGAAGCCCCTACTCAGATGAAGGAGTTTTAGACTTCACTCGTGAACTACAACATGTCGACTGGCCATCTGGCTTCAAGCCGACTGTAATAGAGAAGTACGATGGGAGGACCAACCCGGAGTCCTGGCTCACAGTTAACACCTTGGCAATCCATGCGGCTGGAGGCGATCACAAGGCCATGGCTAACTACCTCCCAGTCGCCTTGGCTGACAGCTAGGACATGGCTGACAGGGCTTCCCAGGCAGTCAATCGGCTCCTGGGGAGAACTCCGTGAGTGTTTCGTCGCAAATTTCCAGGGAACGTACGAGAGACCGTCTTCCGAGTACGATCTATACCAGTGCCACCAGAGGAAGAATGAGTCCCTCTGCAACTTCATCAAATGGCTCTCCGAGAAGAGGAACTCAATACCTAAAATCAAGGACGAGGTCATCATCGCCGCCTTCCGTAAGGGAGTCAGAGACACGCCGTTCATCGCCAAGTTCACTCGTAAGCCACCCAACTCCGTCAAAGCTCTCTTTGAGATGGCCAATAAATATGCTGATTCAGCTGACACAGTGGCAGAGTGTCGATGTTTTGTATTAGCAATAAAAATATGGGGCTACTCGTGAGACCTAAACATGATGGACTGCAAAGGAACACGGAACAATTTATACTAGTTCAGGCCCTCGAGATGAGGTAATACCCTACGTCCAGTTGTGGTGTATTGCCTTTGAGGTTTCTCTGGTGAGATTTTGATAGTTCTGCCCTCAGGGGGTGCCCTGCCTCCCCTTATATACCAGGGGACAGGGTTACAGAGTAGGAATCCCAGTTGGACTCTGACAAAGGGATTTCCTTCTAGGAATACAACGTGCCCGACTAGGACTATATCCTTTCCTTGTTGTGCAAGGTAATGTATGCCGAGTCCTACTGTATCCCTAATTACAAGGTTAGGCCCATCCTTTGTCCGAGTGGCCCAAATGCTTCCCATGAGGTACCCGGGGCCCATGGCCTCCACATAGAGGCACTCGACGATAAGCCCCGACAGAAGGAGCGAGGAGAGATGGACGACGCGGCCCTATCCAAGCCTAGGAACTACAAGCGAAAATCTGAGGCCCTCATTGCAGCAGTCGATCGCAACCATCCTCGACCTCCTAGAACCAAAGATTATCAGAACGACAAGTGACATGCTCGGGGGCTCAAAAACTCAAAAGCAAGGATGGCATCCCCACTCCCAACTTGTGCAATACCAAACAGCTAAGTCGTTTTCTGATACATATTTTCTCCTTATATGATGTTCTCATCTAAACGGGGCTGGAGGCAACTCACTTCCCTATGGTTTGACTCGGATATGGCTTAGCGCCAGTCGGGATCAGATCTAGCGGGGATGAGATCGTCAACTCCTCACTTGGCCTCGCCAATGCCGCAGCCGCTTACACCTAATAGGTGTACATACTGCGCATTTTTTGTTTTTGCTCTTAATGATTGCAAAAGTACTCGAGTGGCATAAATTCCGATTCGTGAAGCTTTGCTCCATGAAAGGCGAACTCAAGTCACCCAAAATGCGTGTCTGGGAAAGAGCCATGAGCCGATTCCCGACGCTCGGGGGCTATGACTAGTCGGCAGAGTGTTTAAACATAAGGGGTCAACTACTTGCGGAAATTAATATCAATAAGAGGAGGAGCGCATATTTACATACATTGTAAAATATTTAGATTTTCTTCGGGTGATTGTTTTATACATCAGATGCTACTCATCCGATATGTTTATAATGCAGGGCCCAGTTCCGGATACGCGTAACAGGAACTCATGGCTATGAGCCTATCTCCTACGCTCAGGGGCTGGACCAGTTTGCCATGATACACTTGGAGTGCGACGCTTCAAGAATCACTTGGAATGCTCCATGAGGGCTACTGACCGAATACCTACGCCAGTCGAGACACGGATGTCACCTTTACCTTGGTATGCCCCATGGGGCTTATAACCGACCTCGGGCACCAGTCGGGGCTCGGGTACCATACTGATGGGTAGGGTACACCCCATGAGAGTTGCCAACCAAATCTTATGCTAATGCGAGGTTTGGGTACCTTATTTGGCCACAACTCAGTTGGGTAGGGTACACCCCATGGTCGCCAGCCGAATCATATGCCAATGCGAGGTTCGGGTACCTTATTCGGCTACAATTTTGCTAGGTTGGGTATGCCCTAAGGAGGGTCGCCAGCCGAATCCTGCGCTAGCGCAGCGTTCGGGTACCTATTTGGCCAAAACAAGGAAAGAAACCACTATAAGAGCTCTCAGTTAAGAAGAAGCCAAAACCCGTACAATCAGAGGTTGCACCAAACCTGAAACCTACGGGGTGCTTATTATTTTTCAAGACTAGAGTAAATCAAGCGACGGAGCAAAACCTTTATTATAGTCGGAGAAGACCTATATCGTCAATGTGCATCCGGAGTTCTCATGCACTACGTCACACCTGAGGAGGGCAAGCAGATCCTGCAATCTATCCACTCGGGCATTTGTGGCAACCATGCTGCATCCAAAAGATAAGTTGGAAAGGCTTGCAGATAAGGATTCCTTTGGCTGATTGCGGTTACCGACGCTGAAACACTCGTCCTGTCATACAAGGGATGTCGATTTTTTGTTTGGCAAACTCACCTACTGGCACAGGAGTTGCAGACTATCATATGCGCAACGCATACTGAGTATAATCTATAGATCTGGAGTCCCCAATGGCATCATTATAGGCAACGCGCTCAGTTCATGGGTGACATATTCAAAGATTTCTGCAATGATTTTGGCATCAAAAGCTGCTATGCTTTGGTGGCACACCTCCAAAGCAATGGGCAAGTTGAGCAATGACCAAAATCTCCGGATTTTATACGGCTGCATTGGGTAGGTCAGTTTGGGCCGGCTTATTCGGTAGTAGGCCGAAGATATGAGTTCTTAAATAGCATGCCCTATTGGGTCACCCGCTAGTCGCATTAAAATCACGATGCAGGTGCTATTTTACAAGAACCGACTAAATAATCAGATACGCTTCATACTAAGCCTATAGCCGGGTGTATACATTCGGGTATCGCGATTATTTTAAGGTATTGAGGATATATACTTATAAGGATCAATAGCTGATCTCCATTAAAATTGGGGATGTAGGTATCTCTCAAGTACACCTCATCACACATTGGATTTACTCCATAATGATACTCGGCTTACATGCTTAGCCAAATTGCCTTGAGCAAAATTTCCAGCTAATATATAGCTGAAGAGTCCAATTTATGAGAAACATATCACTCGGGAAAGATTTAAAGGTTAAAGATCTTTGACTTTATGTTTAATTGTTTCCTAATTAAGCACAAAGTCGGGGGCTACACCTAATAGGTGCGCTTATTCGGTGCACACTATTCATCTATTTCCATGAAGCCCCTCATAGCCTCGTTGCCAACTGACATGAAGCAGGACTCAGAAGAAGAAGCACTAGGACAATGAGTACTCGGGAGCAAAGCACTCGGGAATCTCTTCACCGTGGAGGATGAGCACTCGGCATCAGCTGTGACTCAACTATGAAGGTCTCAGGGGCTACTGTGGAGGCCATGGGCCCCAAGTACCTCAAGGAAGGCAATTACAGCCACTCAGACAGAGGGTGGGCCGGTCCCTACAATTAGAGATAGAGTAGGACTCGGCTTCATATTACCTTGTATGACAAGGAAAGGGATATAGTCCTAGTCGGATACTCTATGTACTGATAAGGAAAGCCCTTGGTCGTATCCGACTAGATTTCCTACCTTGTAACCCTCATCCCTCCTGTATATAAGGAAGGGTAGGGAGTCCCCTGGGCATATGACAATCTCACTAGAGAATACCGCGAAAGCAATACACCACAACTGGAAGTAGGGTATTACCTCACACCGAGGGCTTGAACCAATATAAATCTTGTGTGTCCTTTCGAATCCATCGAGTTTCGGTCCGACGAATAGCCCCATATAATTATTGCCGATATAAAACATCGATTATTATCAAATCGAGCTCATCCATCTCAACCCCAACTCCATCCTCCAGATTTCCATCTTCGTAACCCTCTGTGAAGCTTTTCTCGAAGTCGATCCCCATTTCAATCTTTTCCACTTTCTCTTTCACGTCAAACCCCAGCCATCAAAATCCAAACCTCAAGTCATTGGGGGAGCGGGGCTTCAGCTCTGTAACGAGATGAAGAAAGCCTATCTCCATACCCCCCTGAAGACTTCTCTGAAAGGGTGGCATCAAGAGTGGTTCTACTATTCCAATTCGAAGCCCTCCTTGCCACCCTTCACCGGGAATCCTCCCAATGTCATGGACAGCTGGTCGACTCTCCCCTCAGAGGCTGACATGGTTCAAGTGCTATAGATGCTGGAGAAGATTGAAGCCCTAAAGGACAAGGGGTTGACAAGGCCCTAGGTCACACAGACTTTCCAGAATCAGCGCACACAACCCCTGAAGGCCAGGATTCATCCTGGATATGAGTACCAGGGAAAGAAAGACCCAACTCGGGAGTGCACCAATTTTGTCGACAAGGATGTCATCATCGACACCCTGCTTGACTACTTCGTTAGCGGAGTAGTCGAGACCTTGGACGCTGAGAGGGCCCCCAAGCCCTACTACTTGAGAAGGCCTCAGCCAACGGTAAACTCTCGCCTCTTAGCTATGTTGATATTTGTCTGTACAATAATGGTAGATGTGAATCTAGTTCGATTAAGTTTGTCCTTGTTCATAATGCTTGCAGGAATTTGCCGACTTTGTGTCGAACCCTCCCAACCAGCCGGCCAGGGAGTCAAGGAAACAGCCGGCCAGCCCATAAGCTATCCAACCCAGCCCCAAGAGGGCTGGGAAACAACCAATGAAGGACTAGGCCAAGAAGAAGGACATGTCGAGTAAGGCATTAGGTGGTCCAATGATTAGAGACTCCAGCAGTGCAGCCCCAGTGCTAACCAGCACCACGACCACACCGCCGATAGCTCCACCAACCCAGTCGACCGCACCTAGTGCGGAGCCGACTGGCCTTGGCACCACACCACCTACTGCCACGCCTCCTAGCCCAGCACCAGGCATCACACCCCCTCCGAGTAAGCCTTCGGGCTCATCACCAACCACCTCCACTCCTAGCACACAGGGGTGGAGGTTTAAGACTTCCAAGAGGTATGAAATCTTCAATCTTCAAAAAATCTTGAAATGTATTGCAATGTCTTGATTGCAGTATGATCATGCAGGAAGCCAAGTGACGCTGATCCTAAGGGGACAGTGCCACCAACCCCTATTGCCGTCCCGGTCCCGACTGAGGCAGAGACAGAAGGGCCTCAGCCTGAGCCAAGTGCTGCCCCTGCCCTTGAGGTCGAGGTGGCGCACTCGGCTGAACCGCAAGCCTCTCCTAGTCGAGACCTCACTAGAGCAACCGAAGAGCCAGTCGTCGAGCCGACTAACGAACCAACACTCCCTGAAGGCCCAAGACCCAGAACTCCTTCTCCTCCATTGTCCTCGCCATCAGAAGAAAACGACCTCCCCAAGCTCGAAGCCCCTCCACCTAACTTGCCCCGGGTATTCTATTGGGTTAACCCAGACGGAAGCGATGATATGTTTGAGTTGAACGAGGAGGCTACCAAGAAAGAACGGATCGAATTGATGGAGGCCACAATTAAAGCTTCGAGGCATGTCCAGGTATGCGACTCGGCTGACCATGATCTCAACTTCATGTTGGTTGTTTGATCTTGTAACTGTTCGGTGATGACTCTCCTTGTTTGATAATTGTCTTGCTTTGCAGAAAACTATCGAGCGATCTGAGAAGATGAGTTAGGCACTCACCCGACTTACTCCCTAGATCTCTCAATTTACCCGCTGCAAGCCGAGAAGAATGAGCTGGAGCGGACCAGTATAGAGAGGGAAGCCTGGCTAAGGGACTCAGTTAATAAGCTGTGGGACAAGCAATGGGAGAAAACAGGGACCATTAGAGGTAAGTCTCCCTTTTGCCTGAGTAGCTCCAGGTGTCCTCTCTATGTTTCTAACCTTCAATCTTGGTTGGCTGTAGCTCATGAGACAAATATGCACAATTAGTACCTAGAGCTTGAACGCCTAAAGAAGGAGCTAAAAGAGCTTGAAAAGGCAAAAAGTTGCATATCTGCTCCTGAACTCTGTCCGACTAGATGTCCAAACTTGCTTATGTGTCACATCCGGATTTTTTTCGTTTTCCGTTCTTTTTGTCTGATTGCCAAAATACACCTCCGGTTTATTCGCCTCAAATAGCTTAATGAAAAATTCATAATAAAAAGGATTTAATATAATTAAATAATTAATTACGATGTAAATTGCTTCTGTTTTCTTAATCGGGGTTATTTGAATTTCGGAAGTGGAGCTCGTTTTCTACTTTATTTCTTTTCCAGATTCAAACTCTAATTTTCGCATCTGTACCAATTTCTAATTCCCCGAAGATTCAATTTCCTTTCATAATTCTACAAATAATCCCAACAATTTCAAAGGGTCAGAATTTGGCAATTTTCCAAAAAAGCCCCTGCAATTTTTCCTTTTCTATTTCCCTTCCTTCCTCTTCTTTTCTCTTTTTCCACTCAGCCCCCTGCCTTTCTTTCTTTTCCTCATTTTCTCCCTTCTTCTACCTTCGGCAGGCCTTCCTCCTCCTCCCGCGGCCGGCCCAGCTGCCGTCAGCCTGTGCCGCGCCGCAGCCTGGCCTGCGCCGAGCCGACGCACCGCCTCCACCTGCGCCTCGCCGCGGCCTGGCCTGCACCGAGCCGCCGCCCCTATATATATGTACAGCCGGCGTCGCTTTTTACTCTTCTTCCGAAGCTGACGCTGCCGCCATCTTCCTCCACCGCCGCTCGCCGACGACGCGCTGCCTCTGCCCGCCCTAGACACCAACGCCGCCGGTGAGCATCACCGCCCCTACGCCGTCTTCCCTCTTCGCCCTCGTCTGCGTCCTGTTTCGCCAGCCGAACCCGCCGCCTCCTGTTCCCCGGCCGACGCCGCCGCCGCCGAGCTCGCCGCCCCTGTGCCACCCCGGTCCGCCACCGCTCGTCGACGCCAGTCCGTCGCTGCTCACCGACGCCGGTCCCGACGCCCTGCGCCGCCCTTGCACCGATCCTGCGCCGCCGCCCAGCTGTGGCCGAGGCAGCCGGCTGGCCGGCAGCACCTGTTTTCCCCTTGGTGACATTGACCAGTGGGTCCCGTGGCTGAAAAATTCCCCTTGATCTACACCGTTGGATTTCCTAGATTGAATCTCAGCCGTAGGATTGCTTTAGTCCAATCATGTCACATCACCTCGCCATGTCAGCCCTAGACCTTGCCCTGTCATCGCCACATCCTCGTCACATCGTCCAATCTGGTACACGTGTCGCCACGTGGCGTCTACGTCATTATGTCCATCGAACCCCTCACTCTTCTGGTCCGTAGACCGAGTCCATCATAACCATCTCACTTACCAGTAGGTCCCGTTTCTTTTTCCTTAACAAAAATAATTCAATTTCCGTATTTAAATTCCAAAGAATATTCTTAGAATATTCCTTTTTCTTTTCTCCTAGGTTTGACCCATTCGGACCCCGATTTGACCCATTCTTTTTCCTCAATTCTTCTAAAATTGAGCTCTACCTCCCGGTTCAGTTGGTTATTTTAATTGATGTTATTTAGGCTATTTTCTTGTTATTTACTTGTTTCCCATGAGCCGAGGAGCAGTTCGCCGCAGAAGACGCAGGGCAAGGACAGTACCTGGAGCAAGGCAAGTGCACCCTTTGAATATATTGGACCCAATTTATAAACTGTTTTGTTGTGAAACATGCATTATTTTTATTTATAAATTATCGATGAGTAGTATGACCTAATTGTTGTTATTCCATGCCTTCGACTGTTGAATATCCTGTGATACCTTGGCACCCTAGTCTTTGTAAGTTGAACATAGGGGTCAACTTAGGGTAGAATAGTAATTGCTTAGGCCCGCTCAAGGTCGTTTTACAAGCAAAATATAATAATGATTAATAACATACTTGTCACTATTTTATTTGAGCTGTGTGGCTATGTGCTATCTTTCCGGTAACATGTGTTGCACTGTGTAGTAAACAACGGGTGGATAAAATGTTTTAGACTAGGGTGATGGGTGGTTCTGTGTGAACCTAGAAAGGGGGTAAGGTATCTGTGTGATCCTTACCAGGTTAGGTCTCTGTGTGAGCCTAAGGTGAAGCTATGTGCTACTGTAGATTCGGCAAGTTGCCCTTGTCAATTAAGGACTTCACTTCATAAGTCAATGATCTGAGCCTAATGTACAACCACATGCCCTAATGGGAAGGACCTGGCCCAGTAGGATTCCGAGTCTTGGCATTGCTGGCCCAAGTGGTTAGATGATAGGTTTATGGTTAGCCATGGGTATTTTATTGTCTGTGTGAGGGAAAGGTGGCTCATGGGGGAAGGCAGTGTTGAGGCAGAGTTTCTAAAAAGCCTTGTTACAGATTCCTTGGCCGCACACAATGAGAAGTGTGACATTTGGCATGGCCATTAAGAGGATGATGTATCTTGTAGGTAAAGCTATACAACCTCTGTAGAGTGTTTAACTAATCTATTCGAATAGCCGCGTCCGCGGTCATGGACATGCTCGGTGAATTCAAATGAGGGGTAGTTTGTGAAAACAAGGGATGGTAATGATGCTGTGTGCAGGAAAATGAATTTAGCTATGTGGTCCTGTGTGGATGGTTGGATGGTAACACCCATTATTTAAAACGTTGTTTTCGATCTCTGTTTACAAATGGTTTATAACTGCAACTGCTGTGTTATGCAAAATAGCCTTAGCCTTTCTTTGTCAGCTGTGCATATGCATATTTCCGTGCACTTGCTGAGTATTACATGTACTCACCTTGCAATTCTCCCCCAATTCCAGAAGAAAGGTTTCCGTTGTTTTTGGAGGAGTTTGCTGCTGAAGACGAGGAATAGGCTGTGTGCCCTAGTTGACTGCCTGTGGCATGTTAAATGGAGTTTCCACATATTTATTTTATTTCCACTACTATCTTGTTTTCTTTAGGCCCTTCATGGCATAATAAATGTAAACTTTAGCCATAAGGCTTTTCACAGTCAATTTATTAATAAATTGTTTGGTTTCCTTCGTGATGTTGGCTGTGATATTATTCTTGTGATTGTGTGTGCTAGCGTGATCCTGGGGCTAGTACATGTACACAGTGGGTCCTACTTTGGGGTCCCACAGGGTTGGTATCAGAGCCATGTCGACTGTAGGTCGCAGCCTTAGTTAGCCTGGTCGTACTTCAAAACCATTTTAAAAAGAATCACAAAACAATATAATTTGTTCCTTCTTTACTTACTCTTTCTTGACTCTTCCCTTTTTTGGAAATCTTCCCTTACCTGCTTTAATTTCTACCGTCAGCCGTGGAAGGAGGATCTACACCAGTGATGCATTGGGTTTCATGAAGCTTCGTCATGGACCAGGGTAGTTGTAGAAGTGGCTCTTGTTTTGGGTCGCTTTGCCTGTAGTTAGTAGTTCACGTTAGTAAGTCGTTAAGGTTGTGTGTTAGAAGCGTTGCCCTTTTTTTAAGTTTTTGGTTTTTGGTTCTTTCTTTTTCTGGTTTGTCATATGTTTGTTTTGGTCTGGATGTGCTGTTCTACCCCATTAGTTGCCCTTCTTCTTAGAGCTGTTCTCTCCTTCCTAGTACCTCTCTAACGGGCCACATGTTGAACAGATGGTGAACACCAGGACTGGGGGTCACACTAGAGGTAACCAGAACAATGATGCTCAGCCCGATGGTCAACAACAACCCCAAGCACCTCAAGTGAACCAACAAAATTTCAAGCCTTCATGCAGGCCTAGACCGATCTCATGAGGATGATGATGCAACAACTTCAGAACCAACAATAGCAGCAGCTGCAACAACAACCGCAGGGCCATGTTCATGCTCCCCCTCCACAAAGCAAAATGTTTGAATTTCTGCGTACCAAGCCACCGGTTTTCAAGGGATTGGGTACTCCACTTGATGCGGAAGACTGGATGCGTAGCATGGAACGCAAGTTGGAGATCACTCAGTGCTCTAATGGAGAGAAAGTCCGTTTCACCATCCAGCAGTTGGAAGGAGCTGCCTTAGACTGGTATGAGAATCTTAGGGGAGGTTTGGATGACCCTGAAGCCCTAACTTTTGAGGAGTTTCGTGCAGCTTTTCATGATTACTATGTCCCTGCTGGCATCAAAGAGATGAAGAAGGAAGAGTTCCGTACTCTTCAACAGGACAACAAGACGGTTCAACAGTACCTGACCCAGTTCACTACTCTGGCCCGCTATGCGCCAGAAGATGTTGCTAGAGATGCAGATTGCCAAAGGCACTTCCTGAAAGGTCTCAATTCTGGGCTTAAGGTTGGACTGGTTGCCCATGATTTCAGTAGCTTTCAAAGCTTGGTGAACAAGACTCTCCTTTTAGAGAAAGAGTGCAGGAAGCTTGGTGAGGACCACAAGCGCAGGATGAGCCAAAACGTCGGTGGCCCAAGCCAGTGACAACGTGGAATGTTTCCATAGTACAGTTGTCAGACAGTTACCCCACACTCTAGGATTGTTCCACAGATGCCACCTCCAAACACATAGACACCTCGCCCGTCTACTCCGATTCAGCCAGTCCAGGGAGTCGGAAGTCAAGCAATTACGCGTCGCTGTTACAACTGCAAGGACCCAGGCCATTTCGCCAACAACTGTCTTCTTCCCAAGAACATTACTCCCGTGAAGTTCAATCTGGGAAGTACCCTAGCCAAGACGCCTGCACCAGGAGCCGGCCAACAAGCTATACCAGCAACACCGCAGACCGTGGTCAGAGGACGTGTCAACCATGTCACTGTGGAGGAAGCCCAGACCTCTACGGACGTTGTCGTGGGTAAGTTCCTAGTTAACTCTATACTTGCAACAGTTTTATTACATTTTGGAGCTTCACATTCGTTTGTTTCTCGAGTTTTTGCTTCTCAACACCAGTTTCCCACCATACCTCTTTAAGTGCTCCTTGCTTATCCAAACCCCAGGGTCAGAAATGAGAACCCAAACCGGTTGTCCAAGAGTGAAAATTGAAATATAGGGTGTAGAGTTCTTTGCCAATCCGATTATGTTAGATACACCCCGGCTTGATGTCATCCTAGGGATGGACTGGTTGCAGGCCCACAAGGCAGTGTTAGATTGTGGAAGTTGATCAATCACTTTAGAAAACTCTAAAGGAGAGAAAGTGAATTTCAAAGCCTTAGCTAATCCCCCTTGGAAAGGAGCCTTAGTGCACCACATGGAGATCTCTGAGCTACAAAAAGTACCGGTTGTTAGAGAATATCCAGATGTTTTTTTTGGAAGAACTGCTAGGCATGCCACCACATAGAAATATTGAGTTTGTCATCGATCTAGCTCTAGGGACATCACCCATATCCAAGAGGCCGTGCCGTATGGCAGCTAATGAGTTAGCAGAGATGAAGAAGCAGATACAAGAGTTGCAAGAGAAAGGTTTTGTGAGGCCTAGCTCATCGCCATGGGGAGCCCCAGTTATTTTTGTTGAAAAGAAAGATGGGAAGAAAGAGAAGAAGTTTCTGTGGACACAAGAGTGTCAGCGCAGCTGTGAAGCCCTGAAGAAGAGTTTGACATCAGCACCAGTATTGGTTTTGCCCGATATCCACAAAGGGTTTCACATCTACTCTGATGCATCTCGTACAGGACTTGGTTGTGTTCTAATGCAGGAGGGCAAAGTGGTTGCCTATGCCTCAAGACAACTACACCCACATGAGGAGAATTATCTAACCCATGATTTAGAGCTTGCCGCAGTGGTACACGCACTAAAAATATGGAGGCATTACCTAATAGGCAACCGATGTGAGGTGTATACAGACCACAAGAGTCTAAAGTATATCTTCACCCAGCATGACCTGAATCTGAGACAGAGAAAATGGTTAGAACTGATCAAGGATTACGAT
The DNA here is from genome assembly GCA_003991445.1 of Oryza meyeriana var. granulata. Classification (NCBI taxonomy): domain Eukaryota; kingdom Viridiplantae; phylum Streptophyta; class Magnoliopsida; order Poales; family Poaceae; genus Oryza; species Oryza meyeriana. The sequence continues at coordinate 197,426 of RYFJ01003193.1, forward strand.
GTGGGAATCCGCTACCACCTAGGCAAGGCAAATATTGTTGCCGATGCCCTAAGCAGGAAGGTCTATTGCAGCAACCTGGAAATTCAAGAGAGCCAAATATTACTCTTTCAGGAGTTTGAAAGGTTGAGTTTGGAGATAGTGCCAAAAGGGTATGTGGCTAACCTGGAGGTCAGGCCCACCTTGGAAGACCAAATCAAGGAAGCTCAGAAGGATGATGCGAATGTCAAAGACATCAAACTCAACATGAAGAAAGAAAAAGCCATAGGATTTATTGAAGATGAGAATGGTGTTATATGGCTACAGGAGAAGTTAGTTGTGCCCGATCAGCCAGAACTCAAGAAGCTTATCTTGTTAGAGGCACATGAGTCCCGTTATTCCATCCATCCCGGTAGTACCAAGATGTATCAAGACCTCAAGGGCAAATTATGGTGGCCTAGCATGAGACGAGAGATTGCAGAGTATGTAGCACTTTGTGATGTCTGCCGGCGAGTCAAGGTAGAACACCAATGACCCGCTGGACTCTTACAACCGTTGAAGGTACCAGAATGGAAGTGGGATGAGATTGGCATGGATTTTATCATAGGTTTGCCAAGACTCAGTCAGGATATGATTCCATCTGGGTTGTTGTTGGATCGTCTCACCAAAATTGCTCACTTTATTCCAGTTAAAGTAACCTACTCAGGTGACAAGTTGGCAGAACTATATGTGAATCGGATAGTGTGCTTATATGGAGTACCCAGGAAGATACTCTCAGATCGGGGGACTCAGTTTACCTCTCGCTTCTGGCATGCTTTGCATGAGGCAATGGGTACTCGTCTCAATTTCAGCACCGCATATCACCCACAGACTGATGGGCAGACAGAGAGGGTTAATCAGATTTTGGAGGATATGCTCCGAGCTTGTGCTTTAGCCTATGCTTCTAGTTGGGACAAGAATCTACCCTATGCCGAGTTCTCCTACAACAATAGCTATCAAGCGAGTCTACAGATGTCACCGTTTGAAGCTGTATATGAGCGGTCATGTAGAACACCTTTGAATTGGAATAAGACAGGAGAAAGAATGGTTTTTGGACCCAACGTGATCCGCAAAGCTGAAGAGAAAGTTGCTTTGATCAGGGATAGATTAAAGGTAGCTCGGTCTCGGCAGAAGAATTACGCAGACAACCGTCGCAGGGATTTAACTTTCGAACAGGAGGACTATGTCTATTTGAAGGTAACCCCATTGAGAGGAACCAAGAGGTTTTGAGTGAAAGGAAAGCTTGCCTCGAGGTATGTAGGTCCGTTCTAGATCGTTGCTCGTCGAGGAGAAGTTGCGTATCAGTTGGAGCTGCCGCCATCAATGTCAAGGATCCATGATGTGTTCCACATCTCGCAGTTGAAGAAGTGTCTTCGGGTGCCAGAAGAAGAAACCCCGTTGCAGACAGTGGATTTGCAACCAGATCTGACTATCATGAACATCCAATCAAGATCCTCGAGACTGTAGAGCGAACCACGAGGAGTAAGACCATCCGTTTCTGTAAAGTTCAGTGGAGTCATCACACAGAAGCAGAAGCCACCTGGGAGCGTGAAGATGATCTGAGGGTAGAGTTTCCCGAGTTGTTCCCAAGCCTGTCCGAATCTCGGGGTTGAGATTCTGTTTAAGGGGGGTAGGTTTGTCACGTCCGGATTTTTTTTGTTTTCCGTTCTTTTTGTCTGATTGCGAAAATACACCTCCACTTTATTCGCCTCAAACAGCTTAACGAAAAATTCATAATAAAAAGGATTTAATATGATTAAATAATTAATTACGGTGTGAATTGCTTCTGTTTTCTTAATCAGGGTTATTTGGATTTCGGAAGTGGAGCTCATTTCCTACTTTATTTTTTTTCCAGATTCAGACTCTAATTTTCGCATCTGTACCAATTTCTAATTCCCCGGAGATTCAATTTCATTTCCTAATTCTGCAAATAATCCCAACAATTTCAAAGGGTCTGAATTCAGCAATTTTCCAAAAAAGCCCCTGAAATTTTTCCTTTTCTTTTTCCCTTCCTTCCTCTTCTTTTCCCTTTCTCCACTTAGCCCCAAGCCTTTCTTTCTTTTTCTCTTTTTCTCCCTTCTACCTTCGGCAGGCCTTCCTCCTCCTCCCGCGGCTGGCCCAGCTACCGCCGGCCTACGCCGCGCCGTGGCCTGGCCCTCCCGAGCCGCTGCGCCGCCCTAACTGCCGCACCGCCCTAACCACCGAGCCGCCCCTATATATATGTACAGCCGGCGTCACTTTTTCCTCTTCTTCCAAAGCCGACGCTGCCGCTCGCCAACGATGCGCTGCCTCCGCCCGCCCTAGACACCGATGCCGCCGGTGAGCATTGCCACCCCTGCGCACCTCCTGATTCAGTTGGTTATTTTAATTGATATTATTTAGGCTGTTTTCTTGTTATTTATTTGTTTCCTGTTGCGAACGCATAGACGCGGGAGCCAAGGAGTAGTTCACCGCAAATGACGCAGGGCCAGGACAGTACCTGGAGCAAGGCAAGTGCACCCTTTGAACATATTGGACCCAATTTATAAACTGTTTTGTTGTGAAACATGCATTATTTTTATTTATAAATTATCAATGGGTAGTATGACCTAATTGTTGTTATTCCATGCCTTCGACTGTTGAATATCCTGTGATACCTTGTCACCCTAGTCTTTGTGAGTTGAACATAGGGGTCAACTCAGGGTAGAGTAGTAATTGCTTAGGCCCGCTCAAGGTCGTTTTACAAGCAAAATATAATAATGATTAACGACATACTTGTCACTGTTTTATTTGAGCTGTGTGGCTATGTGCTATCTTTCCGATAGCATGTGTTGCACCGTGTAGTAAGCAACGGGTGGATAAAATGTTTTGGACTAGGGTGATGGGTGGTTCTGTGTGAACCTAGTAAGGGAGTAAGGTATCTATGTGATCCTTACCAGGTTAGGTCTCTGTGTGGGCCTAAGGTGAAGCTGTGTGCTATTGTAGATTCGGTAAGCTGCCCTGGTCAATTAAGGACTTCACTTCATAAGTCAATGATCTGAGCCTAACTACAACCACATGCCCTAATGGGAAGGACCTGGCCCAGTAGGATTCCGAGTCTTGGCACTGCCGGCCCAGGTGGTTAGATCATAGGTTTATGGTTAGCCATGGGTACTTTCTTGTTTGTGTGAGGGAAAGGTGGCTCATGGGGAAAGGTAGTGTTGAGGTAGAGTTTCTAAAAAGCCTTGTTACAGATTCCTTGGCCGCACACAATGAGAAGTGTGACATTTGCACATGGCCATTAAGAGGATGATGTATCTTGTGGGTAAAGCTGTACAACCTCTACAGAGTGTTTAACTAATCTATTCGAATAGCCCCATTTGCGGTCATGGACATGCTCGGTGAATTCAAATGAGGGGTAGTTTGTGAAAACAAGGGATGATAATGATGCTGTGTGCAGGAAAATGAATTTAGCTATGTGGTCCTGTATGGACAGGTCCTGTGTGGATGGTTGGATGGTAACACCCGTTATTTAAAACATTGTTTTCGATCTCTGTTTATAAATGGTTTATAACTGCAACTGCTGTGTTATGCAAAATAGCCTTAGCCTTTCTTTGTCAGCTGTGCATATGCATATTTCCATGCACTTGCTGAGTATTACATGTACTCACCTTGCAATCCCCCTCCCCCAAATCCAGAAGAAAGGTTTTCGTTGTTTCCGGAGGAGTTTGCTGCTGAAGACGAGGAATAGGCCGTGTGCCCCAGTTGACTGCCTATGGAATGTTAAATGGAACTTCCACATATTTATTTTATTTCTGCTGCTATCTTGTTTTCTTTAGGCCCTTCGTGGCATAATAAATGTAAACTTTAGCCATAAGGCTTTTCATAGTCAATTTTTTAATAAATAGTTTGGTTTCCTTCGTGATGTTGGCTGTGATATTATTCTTGTGACTGTGTGTGCTAGCGTGATCCTGGGGCTAGTACATGTACATAGAGGGTCCTGCTTTGGGGTCCCACATTATGTCTCTCCTCTGAATGAGCAGCCTTCAAGACTAATGCGCAGAAACAGTTCAGCTCGTTTGTCGAGGAAATAAAGGTAATAGAGAACTCGCGGAGCGCCATAGTAGGCTCGGTGAAGTCTATATTAGATATTATGCAGCCGGGCCAAGTTGGGTCCGGTTCAAACTCTCCTTCTCAAGTGCTAAAACGTCTTCAAGATGCTCCGGCTATCTTGAAGGAATTTGCCACAGAGCATGCCACCGTGGGGATTTCGCAAGCCTTGGCCATGACCAAGTCTCTCTACCCCTGGGTGGACATTGAGACGGTCGACGAAGGATTTGCTGAGGGCACTACTTCGGAGGAAGGATTAGAACTGATAAACCAATCGAGGCCGACTGCTCGAGCAATAGCTGAAGATCTGCCAATGTAAAACAAGCTCTTCTAAGTAGTCTATGTGTAGGAAAGTCAAAAACCATCTATATATATTGTAAATGCTTTTGTTTGTTGTGAAATCTGGTTGAGTGCATGTTCTATCGTAGCCATCATTAGTCTTATCCGACTAGCCAATCTATACTGAGCGTTAAGGACTAACTTAAAAAATGTTTATCCCATAAGACTATACTCAGCAAGAGTTAGCATAATTGTTATAAAACTTCATGACTTAGATAAAATAGACTCGAACTCTAGTAATAACAGAAGATGTGATATCATCATGCAGCCTCCGACCCACTACTTGGTTGAAACAATCGGCGTAGTGAGTTAGAGCAAAAACTTTATTTATATATAGAAATTGAGTGCAATGCTCAGGTATAGAAAAGACATAGTTATTCTATATTCCATGAGTTCTTGATTAGGACGCCGTCTTCTGTCTTCAGTCGGTAAGCACCCGAACGTGTTACCATAGCGATAATGAACGGCCCCTCCCATAAGGGAAATAATTTGTGCCTATCTTTGGTGGTTTGTATTTTTCTCAAAACGAGATCTCCCACTGAAAAGGCACGGCCACGGACATTATGACTGTGATAACAACGCAGGCTTTGAAGATATCTTGCTGACTAGATAGTGGCGATGTCCCTTGCTTCTTCCAACTGATTGAGCTCGACTAGTCGGTCTTCATTTGACTTGTCTTCTGAGTTGGCCTGGACTCGCGGAGAGCCAAACTCCAATTTGGTTGGTACCATAGCCTTGACATCATAGACTAGGAAGAAAGGGGATTGCCCTGTTGCCCGACTAACTGTTGTTCATAAAGACTAGAGAATTGATGGGAGTTCTTGTACCGGCCGACATGGATATGGTCGTAGTCGGTCAAACACCTTAGTCTTGATACCTTGTAAGATCATGCCGTTTGCACGTTCGATTTGCCCATTGCTCCGTGGGTGAGCCACAGAAGCATAACAGATCTTGATGCCGAAGTCGTCACAGAAATCTTGAAAGATGCCACCCATGAACTGAGTGCCATTGTCCATTATGATGCGATTGGGAACTCCAAACCGGTAAATAATACCCATGATGAAGTCTCTTGCCCTGGCCGTCGTGATGGTAGCAACGGGTTTTGCCTGAAACCACTTTGTGAATCTGTCCACTGCGACGAACAAGTGTGTGAACCCTCCTGGTGCTTTTTTGAATGGCCTGACCATGTCGAGCTCCCAGACTGCAAAGGGCCAAGATATTGGGATCATCTGTAACTCCTGAGCAGGTAGATGTGTTTGCCGAGCAAAGAATTGTCATCCCTCGCATGTCCGAATTATGTCCTTAGCATTGGTAACTACAGTCGGCCAAAAGAAACCTTGCCTGTAAGCCTTTCTGACTAACATCCGTGACGCAGCATGGTTGCCACAGATGCCGGAGTGGATTGATTGTAGTATTTGCTTGCCCTCCTCAGGTGTGACATAGCGCATGAGGACTCTGGATGCGCTTCAATGATAAAGGTCTTCTCCGACTACAAGGAAACATTTGCTTCGATGCTTGATTTGCTCGGCTTCGCTGCTGTCTTCTAGGTGCTCATCTTCCAATAAGAATCGAATAATAGGAGTCCACCAGTCTTGAGAGATACTTAGCACTTCTCTTGGTTCCAGGGTAGATTCAGCCCCCGACTGCTTGTGATCAAGCTTTCTCTTGACTGATGGTTCCCGCAACTGCTCAACAAAAACTCCAGTCGGAACTACTTCTCGCTTGGATCCCATGTTGGCTAGTTCATCTACGGCTTCGTTGTATTGGCACAAAACATGTGTGATTTCTAGCCTGTCAAACTTGTTCTCCAACTTCTACACTTCTTGACAGTATGCCGCCATGTTGTCATCCAGACACATCCAGTCTTTCATAACTTCGTTTACCATGAGTAGGGAATCTCCGCGAACCACCAATTGTTGGATACCGAGTGATATAGCGATACGAAGCCCGTGGATGAGTGCTTCGTACTCGGCAACATTGTGAGATGCTGGAAAGTGTATTTGAAGGATGTATTTGAGTTTTTCTCCATTGGGTGACGTCAAAACGACGCCAGCTCCTGCTTTGCCAATCCGTAGAGAATCGTCGAAGTACATTTGTCCAGTATTCAAGCTTGTCCGCAGGTGTGACCGTCTGAACTTCCGTCCACTCGGCCACAAAGTCGGCGAGGGCTTGAGATTTGATTGTTGTGCATGGTTGGAAAACAATGTCAAACGCCATCAACTCGAGTACCTATTTAGCGATTCGGCCAGTGGCTTCACGATTTTGTAGAACATCCCCGAGTGGAAACGATGTGACAATTGTGACTTGATGCGACTGAAAATAGTACACAAACTTCCAGATAGTTATGAGCAATGCGTATAGCAACTTCTGGACTACGGGATATCGCACCTTGAATTCGCCTAGGACTTCGCTGACAAAGTAAATTGGCCTTCGAACTTTTTGTACATGTCCTGGCTCTGTTCGCTCGACAACCAGGACCGTGCTGATTACCTGTCACACCCAGACATTCACCAAAATTTCCAAAGCTAATTTGTGCAATAAATCCTCGTCTAGGAATCAGCCGAGGTACACAAATCGATAATTTGATAAACATAACCAAAATGTAGTAATGATAAATACTTATAGAAGAGGCACTTAGTCCTCACATAGAAGAAATCAGCAGCAAAACGGCAACTAGCGAAGCAGCACCAAGCCATAGGCAGCTCAATTGGGGTATAAGCCAAACACCAAACTTCTCCTCCTCTCAAAACTTCACTCTGATGATTGTAATATAGCAAGACTGAGTACCACCCACCGTACTCAACAAGCCACACAAGGAATGCAAAATAATGCAAACGGTTCCAAAGGAAAGGCATATTATGGCTCGTTTGCATAAACAACATTTAATAAAATATTTAAGAGAGTAATAAAACAATAGTCATTAGTCAATATTAACCAACACTATGCCTCTCTCCAAGGCAATATAGGCCCAACCACTCCAACCTGGAGCTAACCAAAATTCCATCATTTATCACCATTTATGAGTAGTGTGGGACTAATCACAAAAACACTGCTAGGCTCGCCCATAACCGTGGGCATGGCTATTCGAACAGTTTTACTCTGGCCAAAGGTGTACAACTTTACCCACAAGACACAATCTCAACATTATGTCAGCCATGCGTCACGATACTCGAAAGTACCCGAATAGACATTGTGACAGGACCCTTCGCATAACACACCCAATAGAAAGAGCACCAACCAAGTCCCCAGTAGAGGTGGCCTAACCTCCAGGCTAGAGAAACTCTTGGCTCCCAAACACATGGACTTATTGGCACTGCCATTGTGGATTTATTGACAGTACAACCTATCAACTAAACACACCGCGGTGCCTCCTGCTGGGACATGCTACACTACAAGTCCAGCCGTTGCCCATTCTGGCATGTGGTTAGTAGGTAAATGCTTCGTAACAAGTAGTCCGCGAACTGGTCCTTAACTATCATGAGCAACACTAGCATCATCACAATCCTGGTGCTCACAACCCACCATCAGTCAAGTTTTAGTTGGCATATTAATTAACCAGCCACGACCAACTGTCATGAAAGTATAACCGTTTAAACATTAATTATCCATAAATGATTCCATAATTATCCCACATAAAATTACGCTACAGTTTCTATGCATGGGCTAAGCAAATACTAAAATAATATAGCTAGATCATTAAATAGTCATCCAGCTAGTCAGTATTAATTACCCAGGGTATCAAGGTAAAGGTAACAATATCAAAATGGCCATACTCAAGAATTTTAGGAATAATTAATAAGTACCCGTATAAATGACATTGCATGCAATACCGTTAAAACAAAATATATTTCACAAATGAGATCAACATGCTCAAGGGATTCTCGTGTGACTTGCCTTGCAATAACTCTTCCACGAACTTCGCAATCTCTCGAAACAACGAATAACGCGACTACACACAAAATTAGGAAAAACCCTAAGAAACTCCAAATAAATAGTACATAAAAAGTTCATAAACATGTAGATCATGATTTTAGATGAATTTAGAATGAAGAACGGGTCGAATTGAAGTTCAAACAGAAAAGTTATGGCTTCCGGAAGTTCGAATTCAGAGAAAATTCAAAAAGAATTAGAAAAGGAATATTCTCATAATATTCCCTCGAAAATTAATTATCGAAGGAATTATTTTTGAATGGATAAATGAGGTGGGGCCCACTGTCATAGACTGGGTCCACATGAGCTGGGTTCACAGGGCCAAGGAAAAGAGAGTGGTAGTGAACTGAGGATGACATGGATGCACACGTGGCGACACGTGGGCAAAGGGATTGATGTAGTAGCTGAGGTGGATTGATGACATGGCTGTAGGGCTTACATTGTAGCATCCAGAGACACATGAATATCCAATGACCCAGATTAGATCTCAGTAAATCAACGGTAGGGATTTGATCCAATTTGAACGGCTAACATTCACTTCGGGTTTAAGGGGTTTGGACGGCCTGGATCAGATCTTGGAGCTCCAACGGTGGGGATTGGTCTAGAGGTTTAACCCTGTCGATGTTTTACACCGGCAATAAGAATATAGGGCTACTCGTCGGATCGAAACTTAGTGGACTGCAAAGGAACACGAGAGATTTATACTGGTTCAGGCCCTCGATGTGAAGTAATACCCTACGTCCAGTTGTGGTATATTCTTTTGAGGATGTATGACTTGATCTTGGTCATCTTGCCCTCTGGGGGCGCCCTGCCTCCCCTTATATACTGGGGGACAGGGTTACAAAGTAGGAGTCCCAGCAGGACTACGGCCAAGGGATCTCCTCTTAGAGATATAACCTGCCCGACTAGGACTGTATATTCCTTATCGTACAAGGCTAAGTCTGCCGAGCTCTACCATATCTCTAATTACAAGGCTAGGCCCATCCTCTTTCTAAGTGGCCCATATGCTTGTTGTGAGGTATCCGGGGCCCATGACCTCCACAGCAGCACCTGAGACCTTCGTAGTTGAGTCACAGCTGATGTCGAGTGCTCATCCTCCACGGTGAAGATTGCCCGAGTGCATTGCTCTCAAGTACTCTTTATCCGAGTGCTTCTTCTTCCTGAATCCTGCTTCATGTCAGCTAGTAGCGAGGCTATGAAGGGCTCCATGTAGAAGTATGAATAGTATATGCCAAATAGGCGCACCTATTAGGTGTAGGCCCCCGACTTTGTGCTTAATTGTGAAACAATTAAACATAAAGTCAAAGATCTTTAACCTTGTAGTCTTTCCCAAGTAGTATACTACTAGTATATGAGACTCTTCAGCATCATATCAACCAAAAATATTTTATAGTCTTTCCTGAGTAGTATATCACTCGGAAATTAGACTCTTCAGCTTTATGTCAGCTGGAAAAATGTTTATACTCTTTCCCGAGTAGTATACTACTTGGAAGTTAAGACTCTTCAGCGTCATGTCGGCTGGAAAGATGTTTGCTCATGGCAATTATTGGCTAAGCATGTAAGCCGAGTACCACTTTATGGATTTTAATCCAATATGTGATCAGGTGTACTTGAGAGATACATGCGTCTCCAATTTTAATGGAGACTAGCTTGTGACCCTTACAAGGATATATCCTCAATACCTGGTGGATAATACAGATACCCGAACACATGTGTTCAGCAATTAGGCCTTTATGAAGCATATTTGATTACCCAATTAGGTCCTGCAAGTAGCACCAGCACTGTGGTTTTAACATAGCTAGCAAGCGGCCCACATTGAGCGTGCTACTGTAGAAACTCATATCTTGATGGCCCAGTACCGAATTTGTAGGCCCAAGCCCACTTATCAGTACAGGCTCTATAAAGGCGAGGAGAGAGAAAAGATTCCCTCATCTTCTCCAATACACCAATCGTTTCGTCTTCCAGGTTCCGCATCGAAATTTCGCACCTCGCCTCGCTAGGGTTTGCCATTGCTAATGCTTCCCACTCAAAACTCGAGCAATCCTGCTCCTCCGCGTCCATTCCAAACCCCCAATCGCATTTTCCCCAAATTTCCTTGCCTTGAGCCATGCCGAGAGCGTCAAAAATCCCAGAGGTGATTGATGAGTCTTGGCCAACTTTGGATTGCGGGTCGACTAAGCTGAAATATTTGGAGAGGTTGCTAAGACTTGAAAGCCGTGAAGTCATCCATTGGCGTCCGGCAGAAGGGGAATTAATTCCAGTAACCCAAGCTGGTGAGACTATAGTTTTCGCCTTTTTCTTCAACCAGGGTCTTTCTCTTCCGTCTTCAGATTTTCTTCGCCAGCTTCTTGCCTTCTTCGAGCTAGAGTTGGTGAATCTGAATCCCAACTCCATCTGGCAAATCTCTATATTTGCAACTCTATGTGAGTGTTTTCTGGGTGTGGAGCCCCATTTGAATCTGTTCAGATATTTGTTCCACATCAAACCTCAGCCCTCCAAGAGCAAAGTCAGTGATTGGGGGGCCGGTATCCAGCTCAAGAGCAAGATGAAGAAGATTTATATCCATGTCCCCTTGAAATCCTCCCTCAAAGATTGGCATAGGGAGTGGTTTTATTGTTCTAATCTTGAACCACGCCTCCCCCTTTTCACTGGTTTGCCTCCAGAGGTCATGCCCAACTAGTCGTCTATGCCTAGTTTTGAGGAAATGGGCCAAGTATATATGCTGATTGGTAAGATTGATAAGCTGAAGAGCTCCGGATTGACTGGTCCATGGGTGGCCAGGCGTTTCTTGACTCGTCGCATCAGGCCGCTAAAGTTGAGGAGCCACTTTAGCTGGGATTATGAGGGCAAAAATGATCCCAGCTGAGAATATCCCGACCTGACCGACAAGCACAAGGTGACCGACATCCTGCTTGATTATTTTGCTAGCGGGGTGATCGAGACAGAAGATGCCGAGCGTGCCACGCCGGCTTACAGCCAAAAAAGGCCTCGTCCAGAGGCAACTCTTGCTGATGTTAACTTGTTGTCCATCTGTGTTAAATACTTGTAGGTGTGTATCCAGGATAGCTCTGCAATGTGTGACATATGTTGTTGAACCACTTGCAGGAATGTAAGGAGTTTGATGAAGACTCCCAAACTTTGTCGGCCATGAAATTGAAGAAAAGGTCATTGAGTCCTTCTGCTGCCCAGCCTAGCTCCAAGAGAGCAGGGAAGAGACCTGTTGAAGACCCGGACAAGAAAAAAATTAGTAGGCCAAGTGCGGCAGCGGAGAACCTGAAGATTAAAGACACTGCCAGCGTAGCTCCCAAGCCACCGAGTCCAAGACCGGGACCGGCGCCATCAGGCTCAGTAACATCGAGCCCAAGGACGGCACCACCGAGTACAAGGTCGTCAACGAGCCATAAAGCGGCGCCACCTAGCATCCCAGTGCCCCAGTCAGCCGCACCAAAAACTGGGTTGGCCAGGATAAAGACGCCACCGCCGACTGCCGCGCCATCTAGCTCGACAGCCAGCAGCCCTCCACTGCCAACATCTAGAACCCTCAGATGGAAGTTCAAAACCTCCAAGAGGTAAATGACTTTGAATCTTCTAAAAATCTTGTTCAGTATAGTAGCGTCTTGACATCTGACTCATCATATAGGAAACGAACCAATATCGATCTCAAGGAGACCACACCGGCTGCTCCTGTTGTCGAGCCAGCCCCAGCCGAGCCAACCCCAGCGAGCTCATCTACTGAGCCGGTGACCGCCCCAGCTGTGGAGACTGAGGCAGTTCCGACAGCAGGGCCACTTGCGCCGGCTGACCAAGGGGCAGATACTGAAGCTGCTGCTCCAGCCCCCAAGCGAGTCCCCGAAGCCCCATCAGCTACCAAGTCAGTGGCCAGGACCATGTCGCCGTCTGTGTCATCGTCGTCTTCAGAGGAAATTGATCTCCCCAGGCTTGAAGCCCCTTGTTGCAGGTTCCCGAGAACATTCCACTAGGTATCTCCCGAGGGAACTGCGAAATGCTACGAGCACGATGAAGAGGCAGTGGAGAGGGAGCATGAAGTTCTTCTTCGCGCTGCAATTGCCGCGTCCCGAGGGGTCCAAGTGTGTAGCGAGCCTTGCAATGTTGAGTTCTCGATGACTTCCCTTATTTCTGGTATTGCGCCGCTTGACTCTGCTTTGCTCTGTTTTACCTCGAGCAGAAGATTGTCGATCGCTCAAAGAAGATAAATGAGGTTTTGACCCAGCTTGCCCCCTAGCTCCAACAATTGGGCCAGCTCTAGACCTCGAAGGCCGACTTGAGCGGTCTAGCTAGGAGAGGGAGACTTGGCTGAGGGGAGTAGTTGACCAGCTCCGGGATGAGAATTGGGCACTAGCCGAGAAGATCAGAAGTAAGTCTCTTGTATTTGTCTTCTCGAGTAATCCCCAAGTATATTTCTCCCGCTTTATTGTTTCCCGACTGCCCCACTGTGTCCTGACTATAATCTCGAGTTCTTGACTATTCTGATATACAACCCTCGAAGGTGAGTTGAAGACCCAGACAGAGGGGGAAGCCAAGCTGAAGGAAGCCGAGAAAGCCAAAGCCAAACTTGAGAAAGACAACGCCGAACTGAAGAGGGCCAATGGCAAACTCGAGAAAGAAAAGGCCAAACTGGAGAAGGCCAAAGCCAAAGTGGAAGCCGACTACGAAAGTAAGTCTTCCCTCTGACAATGATCTTAACCAATCCTTTAGGTACTCCTACTACAATTTTGGCTAACTAGTTTAAATGTTAATGAATCCGAGCAGTTGCAAGAGCCAACGCCCAAACCCAGTTTTGGGCCTTTGCAGAGGAGATCAAAGTCGTCAAGGAGTCACGGGAGATTCTTGCCAAGTCCGTGAAAGGGCTCCTTGATGTCATGGATCCTCACCATGTGGGAACCAGCTCCAACACAGTCTCCCAAGTGCAGGCGCGCCTTAACGGAGCCTCGAGTATCCTGAAGAGGTACTCGGATGAGCGTGTTGTCGTCGGCGTGGCCCAGACCCTCGCGATGACCAAGTCGGTCTACCCCAGGGCAGATCTTGAGGCCATCGATGAAGGGTTTGCCGAAGAGACAACACCTGAGGAGGCGTTGGAGTTGATCACCCAAGCGAGGCCGACTGCAAAGGCGATCACCAAGGACCTAGGAATGTAAGAACAATCCATCTTGCAATCAGTATATATAAAGTCTTTTGTAAGAACATGTGTTGATCACTCAGGTGAGGCTGACTGCAGAGGCGATCACCAAGGACCTAGGAATGTAAGAACCATCCATCATGCAGTCAGTGTACATAAATCTTTTGTAAGATATGTGTACAATGCCGCCGAGTTCTTGGTTTTACTTAGTTATCATTAGCTTTGCCCAACTATATAGTCTACACCGAGTTAGTCTATAGGAACTTAATAAAATCGTTCACTGTAGAAAGATAAACTCAGGCAAACATAACATAGTTGTTGCAAAACTTCATAACTTAGATAAAACATGCTCGTATATTGTTGACAAAGCACATATAATACATGTAGCCCCCGACTCACTACTCGGTTGAAACAAGCGATGTAGTGAGTCAGATAAAAAATTCATAGATATGTATGAGAGAAAATACAGGATTCAGGTATAGAAAGGACGTAGTTGTTCTATGTTCCATGAGTCGTTGACTAGGGCACCGTCTTCGGTCTTTAGTTGATAGGTGCCTGGCCGTGTAACCTCGGCGATAATGAACAGCCCTTCCCATATTGGGGATAGTTTATGCCAGTCTTTGGTGGTTTGTATTTTTCTTAAGACGAGATCCTCGACCAAAAAGGCACCGCCACGGACATTGCGATTGTGATAACGATGCAGGACTTGAAGATACCTTGCCGACTGGATTATTGCGATGTCCCTCACTTCTTTCAACTGATCTAGTTCGACCAATCGGGTATTGTTTGATCCATCTTCTGAGTAAGCCCGAACTCGCGGAGAGCCAAACTCTAACTCGGTTGGTAACACAGCCTCAGCATCGTAGACTAGGAAGAAAGGGGATTACCCTGTGGCCCGACTAACTGTGTTCTTAGAGACCAGAGAATGGATGGGAATTCTTGTACCCAATGCCCCGCATATGGTTGTAGTTGGTCAAATATCCTTATCTTGATATCTTGTAAGACCATGCCATTGGCACGCTCGACCTACCCATTGCTCCGTGGGTGTGCCACAGAAGCGTAACATATCTTGATGCCGAAATCATCACAGAAATCTTGAAATACGCCGCCCGTGCTGAGTAACGTCGTCCGTTATGATGCGGTTGGGAAACCCGAATCGGTATAATATACTCATGATGAAGTCCTTTGCTCGTGCTGCTATTATGGTAGCAACGGGTTTTGCCTCAATCCACTATGTGAAGTTATCCACTGCGACGAACAAGTGTGTGAACCCTCCTAGCGCTTTCTTGAAAGGCCCGACCATGTCAAGCCCCTATACTGCAAAGGGCCAAGAGATTGGAATGGTTTAAAGTTCTTGGGCTGGAATATTTATTTGTCTTGCATAGAACTAACAACCCTCGCAAGTGCGAGCTATGTCTTTAGCATCTGTTACTGCTGTTGGCTAGAAAAATCCCTGCCTATAAGCCTTTCTGACTAACGTCCTGGATGCGGCATGGTTGCCACATATGCCCGAGTGGATCAATTGCAGGATCTGCTTGCCCTCGTCGGGTGTGACACAGCACATGAGGACACCGGATACACTTCTTCGGTACAGGTCTTCTTCGACTACTAGGAAACATTTGCTTCGACGTTTGATTTGTTCGGCTTAAATGCGATCTTCTGGGCGTTCATCATCCAAGAGGAATTTGAGAACAGGAGTCCGCCAATCTTGAGATATGATCAGTACTTCGTCTGTTGCCGGGGTAGGTTCATCTCCCGACTGTGCTGGCACTGGTTTCTTCTTGACTGATGGCTCCATTAGTTGCTCGACAAAGATCCTAGTTGGAACCACTTCTCGCTTGGATCCCATGTTGGCCAATTCGTCTGCAGCATCATTGTATTGTCGTAATACGTGTGTTATCTCCAGCCCGTTGAACTTATTTTCCAACTTTTGGACCTCCTGACAGTACGCCGCCATAGTATCGTCGAGACATGTCCAGTTTTTCATGACTTGGTTCACCACGAGTTGGGAGTCTCCATGCACAACCAGTCGGCGGATGCCAAGTGATATAGCAATACGGAGCCCGTGGATGAGTGCCTCGTATTCAGCAACATTGTGGGAAGCCGGGAAGTGGATCTTGAGAACATACTTGAGTTTTTCACCGGTGGGTGACGTCAGTACGACACCGGCCCCGGCGCCGCCGATCCGTAGGGAACCATCGAAGTACATTGTCCAGTACTCTAACATGTCTGTTGTTGTAGTCGTCTGAACTTCTGTCTACTCGGCCACAAAGTCAGCTAGAGCTTGTGTGATTGATTGCTGTCCGTGGCTGAAAGGTGATGTCGAACGTCATCAACTTGAGCACCCATTTAGCGATTCAGCCGGTGGCCTTGTGGTTATATAGGATGTCCCCGAGTGGATACGATGTGACCACCATGATTTGATGCGATTAAAAATAGTGCACCAGCTTCCGGACAGTTATCAGTAGGCCATATAGCAGCTTCTGGACCTGCGGATATCTCATCTTTGAGTCGGCTAGGACCTCGCTGACGAAGTAGACTAGCCGTTGGATTTTCAAGATATGACCCGGCTCGGATCGCTTGACCACTAACACCATGCAGACTACCTGAGTGGTTGCTGCCAGATATAGCATTAATGGCTCTTGGGGCATAGGTGATGCCAGCACTGGTGGTGATGTGAGAAATTTCTTGAAGTCTTCGAAGGCTTGTTGAGCTCCCGGAGTCCATTGAAAATTATCTGCTTTCTTTAGTAATTTGAAGAAGGGCATGCCCCGTTCGCCTAGTCGGGAGATAAATCGGCTGAGTGCCGCCATGTAGCCTGTCAGCTTCTAGACATCCTTCTGGCTAGTCGGGGGTGCCATGTTCATGATTGCGTTGATTTTCTCTGGATTGGCCTCGAAGCCGCTATGCGATATGATGAAGCCGAGTTGCTTGCCAGATGGCACATTGAAGGCGCACTTTTTCGAGTTCAACTTCATCTTGAATCTTCTAAGATTTTGGAAGGTTTCCTCCAAGTCGGAGATGAGGTCTTCTTTGGACTTTGTCTTGATCACCACGTCATCGACATATACTTCCATGTTGCGCCCGATCTGAGTGTGTAAGCAGCGCTGAATTGCTCATTGATACGTTGCTTCAGCGTTTTTCAAACCGAACGGCATGGTGATGTAGCAGTATGCTCCAAACGGCATGATGAAAGAAGTCTTCAGACAATCCTCCTCCTTCAGGCTGATTTGATGGTATCCCGAGTTACAGTCGAGAAAGTTGAGAAGTTTGCACCCTACAGTTGAATCCACCACCTGATCTATTCTGGGTAGACCAAATGGATCTTTGGGGCATGCCTTGTTCATGTTGGTGTAGTCGACGCACATGCGCCGCTTACCATTCTTCTTCTGGACTAGGACTGGGTTTACCAACCAATCCGGGTGGTAGACCTCTTTGATGAACCCGGCTGCGAGGAGCTTGGTTATCTCCTCCCGAATAGCATCTTTGCAGTCCTGTGCGAAGCGCCGTAGCCGTTGCTTGACTGGCTTGGCATCTGTCTTGATGTTGAGGGAATGCTCGATCACCTCCCTTGGTACACCGGGCATGTCGGACGGCTTCCACGTGAATATGTCCTTGTTTGCCTAGAGGAAGGTGACGAGCGCGTATTCCTATTTAGGGTCGAGTCCGGTTCCTACTAGAGCAGTCTTGGAGGGGTCGGAAGGGTCCAGGGAGATCTTCTTCGTGTCAGAGTCCAATGAAATTCCCAACTTTGCTGCTTTTTTCACCGGAACTTGGTCGTCCTCGATTTCGGTTGCAGCGGCTTGCCGAATGATGTCACGTCTGACTTCCGCTTCTTGAGACTGAGCCAACTCGTAGCTCTCTTTGTCGCAAGTGAAGGCTTGCTTAACATTGCTGCGGAGGGAGAGAACTCTGGCTGGCCCAGGCATCTTGAGCACCATGTAGATATAGTGCGGTACTACCATGAATTTGGTGAGCACTGGCCGTCCGAGTATCGCGTGGTACGCAGTCTTGAAGTCAGCGACCTCAAAGCAGATATTTTCTGTGCGGAAGTTATCCCGCGTGCCGAAGGTGACCGGCAAAGTTATCTGCCCGAGGGGTGTTGAAGACAGACCTAGAATCGTCCCGTGGAAGGGGGCCGTACTCGGCCGCAGTTCTGAACGAGGGATTTTCATCTCATTCAGGGTCTTGGCGAAGAGGATGTTGAGCACACTGCCTTTGTCTATGAGAACCTTCTTCAACCTGATATTTTTAACGACCGGGTCCAGGACGAGTGGGTAGCGTCCCAGGTGTGAAACCCGATCTGGTGGTCTGTGCGATCGAAACGTGATGGGTGTTTCTAACCAGCGTAGATATTGGGGGGGTGTCTGCTATAGAGACCGAGTTGACGTTGCATGCTGTTAGCTTCTGCTTCCTCTTGGACTCGTATGCAGACAACCCTCTAAAGATATGGTTGAGCTTAGCCTGGGGATCTTGATAATCACCGGCTGTGCCTGGATCTAGCTTGTCTTTGTCCTTGTCGGCGCCAGATGTTGAAGCCTGCTCGGAGGCAAACTTCTTGAGCATGAAGCAGTCTTTGGCCACGTGTTTACCCTTGGGATGAAAGGGGCAAGGCCTGTTCATCACCTTCTGGTACTCGTTGTTCTTTGGGGCTCGTGACCGAGTCCACTCCACGTTGGCCACCACGTTTTTCGACTTCCGCTTGCGGCTGCCGGATTTGTTCTGTTCTGGCTCGTTGTCGGCTTTTGCTTTTTGGTCCTACTGCCGGGACTCTTTCTTTTCATCGAGGGCCTCAGCGACCGCCTCGACTGAGTCGACATACTTATTCGACATGTCGAAGAGAGCCCTGACAGAGGCTAGAGGTTTCCGAGTGAACTTGGCGATGAACGGGGCATCTTTGACTCCCTTGCGGAAGGCGGCGATGACGACCTCGTCCTTGATCATTGGGATCGAGTTGCGCTTCTCAGAAAACCTTTTGATGAACTCGCGGAGAGACTCATTCTTCCTCTGGTGCAGCTGGTAGAGATCATGCTCGGAAGACGGTCTTTCGTAAGTCCCCTGGAAATTGGCTATGAAGCGTTCCCGGAGTTCCCCCTAGGAGCCGATTGATCTTTTTGGGAGCCCTGTTAGTCGTGTCCTCGCTGAGTCAGCTAGGGCGACCGGGAGGTAGTTAGCCATGGCTTTGTGGTCACCTCCGGCAGCTCGGATTGCCAAAGTGTATACGGTGAGCCAGGACTCGGGATTGGTCTTGCTGTCATATTTTTCGATTCCCGTAGGCTTGAAGCCCGATGGCCAGTCGACCTCTTGTAGCTCCTGGGTGAAGGAGGGTATGCCTTCGTCTGCGTGAGGGCTCTGGCTCTGACTATAGTAGTGGAACCGCTCAAGGTGGAGACCAAAGCGCTCATTCTCGTCCTCTAGTCGGCGGCGCTCGTCTTCTTCGCGTTGGCGGCATCGAGCGTTGATGTCTTGGCAGAGATCGCGTTCCAAACGGCCTCGGAGATCTTGGTTGAACCGGCGGTCGTTCTGGGGACGTCGCTGATTGTTGTTGTTAGGGTTGCCGAGAGATGTTTGGCGTGAATCCGTGTGCGTATGACTTGAGCCGGCCGCCCAGCATTGTGCTAATGTAGACGAGACTGCTGCTGGAGAACCCGACCGGTTGGTCGGCATAAGTGTATCGCCCAACTGCTGGTGTTGCTGACAAGCCACAGCTGTTATCATGGCTTTGATTCTCGCTATAGCCGAGGTGGCCTGGTGATCCGGCCCAAGTTGGAGTGTGTCCAGCAGGGTTGCAGCGGCCACGACGTTCTGTTGTGGCATGACGAAGACGTCGTGGTCGCCAACTCTAGTCTAGAGGATTTGTTGTTGAGCGGTTCGCCCAGCCCTGCGTAGCTCGTTGTTGCGAGCCTCGCATTCGGCCTCCTTCTGTTGTCGCAGTCGGTGGGCCTCCTCTTCTTGTTGCTCTTGTACTTGGCGCACCTCCTATGGAGGAGTTGAAGCCATGAAGATTTCTCGGGGCAAAAGGAAGCTTGCCAGACTGGTATCCGAACTGGTGTTCGAACTGTTGTCCGACTTAGAGTGGGAATCTGAGTAGTTCATCGGAGTGATGACGACTCTAACCTCCCTAGATCCAATCTGGAACGGCTCTGGGCCATGTCCGAACTGAACCGTAGAGGATCAGGTCTGCCATGTGGGTGTTGACACCAAAAATCACCAGCAGCGTCGAGAACGAGCTGAGGATCTAGTTCCATGCACTAGACACGCGAAGGCCTGCGAGATCTGCTTAGCTCCAGTGCAGGTCCTAAATTTGAGGTTCGTAGGCATGCCAGTCAATTTGACCCCGCAATTGACAAGGAGATAGAAAAAAGTTAGATCATTGATCCAATTGGCCGACAAGCCGATACAGACTTCCTCTAGCCGATTGCCGATAGTACTTGTATATCGGCTAGAAATACCGATGATAATATAAATAAATAAATCAGCCAACTACTAATAGAACATGTGCATCGGCTGGAAAGCCGATGATAGTGTAGATAATCAAAATAATAATCAAGACAATGCAGTCGGCTTTATCTAGTAAAAGATAACTTATCGGCTATACATCCCGATAAGACGTTTGCATAAAATCTATCAACCTAGCAGGAATAACTTATCGCAGGCAGTTTAGTAGGTCGGACCTAACCGATGTAGCACAAACTGATGATAAATTATCCCCAGTAAGCCGATAAAATCTATGCACGCGTGATGTGATATGTCCACTCGGCCTAAGAGATCAAACTTAACTGATGCAGCCATAGACAGAATAGATACACCGTGGTAAGCCGACTACCGTAGATCAGCTAGAATATCGGACCTAACCGAGGAAGTCCTAGCTGATAAGGTAGTCGGGGTAACGAGACTTACCCTCTCGCAGGAGTTCGGACCTAACCGATGCAGCCCGGCTCGAGAAGCAAGAACCCGTCGAAAGGGGTGGCAATGCGCCGAATTTGTATTGATCTGAAAGATAGTTTACATGGTCCCCGGGCATACGTATTTATACCCCGAGTTGATACAGTCTTGATCGGATATGAAACAGGAGTTTCCTAACTATAAAAGGAAAATTAACAAGCCCTGATCGGTCACGAGATCAGGTTTTTCCTAAAAATTATTAAAGCTACCTGATTTATAGATAAAATAGCTAACTGCCATGCTGTGGTCTTCACAATTCCTTCCTGAATTCGGTTTCTTCTGGATTAGCTTCCATCGGCTGATATAGCCTCTTTCCTTAACCGAACATGATAACGAACCGTACCAAATTTTGGTGTTAACACATGCCCCCAATTTCGGAGTTTGTTATCAAACTTCGAAATTCTTCTGTTTGGGCCTCAACATTCCTTCCTGGCCTCTTGAAATTGGCTTTCATGAGCCGATACCTTCTGTATTAGGTGTGCTAGGCTCTCAAATTCCTGTGATGAAAATCTCTCTCTGATCGGAGCCAACAAACCTTTGAATGCCAATTCGGCCAACTGTGCATCATTCAGACTTAAACTATAACATCGGCTTCTAACATCACGAAACCACCGTATATATTCTGGAACTGATTCCTCCGGCTCTTGTATTACCGATGTTAAGTCTGTTAACCTCATTTCATGAATCCCAGTAAAGAAATATTTGTGGAATTGTTTTTCTAGATCGGTCCAACTCCGAATTGAGTTCGGTGGTAGCGAAGAAAACCATGTAAAAGCCGATCCAGACAATGATAGCGGGAAAAATCTAACTCTCAAAGCTTCTTCAGCCGATGCCTCCCCACAATGAGCCAAAAATCGGCTGACATGCTCCACTGTAGATACATCATCTTGCCCTGAGAATTTGGAGAAGTCTAGTACTCTGTATCGGCGCGGCAACGAAACTCTATCAAACCAATCTGTATATGGATGCCGATATATAAATGTTTCCTTCTTCGGTTTTAGACCGAATTGTTCTCTCACCACCTCTGTGATTCTTGCTGTCCAATCTTCTTCCCTTGGATCTTCGACGTGATAATGCAGAGGTGGAGTTGGTAGCCAATTCTGCTTCTGATAATCTCTCTGATAATTGTACTCAGGGACAGCTCCTGGATAACTCTGTCGATGCCCCCCATAGTATGCAGTTTGATGATATCCTTGAGAAATTCCATCTTGTTGCCCCCCAGCCAGTTGAATCGGCTCCACCGCCTTCATGATCAAGCTCAGTAATGTGTTCACCAATATCCTAGATTGATTGATCAATGCATGGTGAACTGCTTCATTAATCATCTCTTGAAGTGGCTTCTGTGAACTTGCAGGCAATGTATGGCTCGATTCCCCAATCAGAACAGGCTTTGGAAATTGGACTTTTGAATCGGCCCCTTGACGTGTCATACCGAAGGATTCTAGACAAAGCTTCCGAAAATCATCGATGTTGTGTTCTACCAGTTGTCTCTGTTCTTCGGTCAAGTCTTCCATTGTGACTGGGGTTATATTGTCTGTGCTGACCTCCTTTCTAGCCATGTTGAAGTTTTGTGTCCCACCAGGCGTGCCAAAAACATGTTGACACCGAAAATCACCAGCAGCGTCGAGAACGAGCTGAGGATCTGGTTCGATACACTAGACACGCGAAGGGCTGGGAGATCTGCTTAGCTCTAGTGCAGGTCCTAAATTTGAGGTTCGTAGGCGTGCCAGTCAATTTGACCCCGCAATTGACAAGGAGATAGAAAAAAGTTAGATCATTGATCCAATTGGCCGACAGGCCGATACAGACTTGCTCCAGCCGATTGCCGATAGTACTTGTATATCGGCTAGAAACACCGATGATAATATAAATAAATAAATCAGCCGATTACCAATAGAACATGTGCATCGGCTAGAAAGCCGATGATAGTGTAGATAATCAAAATAATAATCAAGACAATGCAGTTGGCTTTATCTAGTAAAAGATAACTTATCGGCTATACATCCCGATAAGACGCTTACATAAAATCTATCAACATAACAGGAATAACTTATCGCAGGCAGTTTAGTAGGTCGGACCTAACCGATGCAGCACATACTGATGATAAATTATCCCCAGTAAGCCGATAAAATCTATGCACGCGTGATGTGATATATCCACTCGGCCTAAGAGATCAAACTTAACTGATGCAGCCGTAGACAAAATAGATACACCGTGGTAAGCCGACTACCGTAGATCAGCTAGAATATCGGAACTAACCGAGGAAGTCCTAGCCGATAAAGTAGTCGGGGTAATGAGACTTACCCTCTCGCAGGAGTTCGGACCTAACCGATGCAGCCCGGCTCGAGAAGCAAGAACCCGTCGAAAAGGGTGGCGATGCGCCGAATTTGTATTGATCTGAAAGATAGTTTACATGGTCCCCGGGCATACGTATTTATACCCCGAGTTGATACAGTCTTGATCGGATACGAAACAAGAGTTTCCTAATTATAAAAGGAAAATTAACAAGCCCTGATCGGTCACGAGATCAGGTTTTTCCTAAAAATTATTAAAGCTACCTGATTTATAGATAAAATAGCTAACTGCCATGCTGTGGTATTCACGATTCCTTCCTGAATTCGGCTTCTTCTAGATTAGCTTCCATCGGCTGATATAGCCTCTTTCCTTAACCGAACATGATAATGAACCGTACCAAATTTTGGTGTTAACAGTGGGATGTAGATTGTAGGTGTCCACGGCGCCACCGAGTTTGCATGGGAGATTGACGATCTCCCCCCTTCCTAGCCCTACTCCGGCCGGCTCAAGGCCGAGCCCGAGTCGAACGCCGAAGGGGAGAGTTGTCCCAAGACCCGAGCAAGTGGAAGATCGCCGTAGCAAGTCGATGAGGGTTGCTGCAGTGTCGTGTAGGCCGACTGGCACAAAATCGGCTGGTTCCTTGGCGGATCGGATCGAGTCCGAGTTGGCCAAGGTGAGGTTGCCGATCTTGTTAGCGACGAAGTCAAGGCTTCCGAACGTGATCGTATCTCCGGGGGAGAATTTGCTGCCGTCGACTCCGGTTTTCGAATCCATTGAGCTTGTTGAGGTTGATCTCACCGAAGGCCCCTACCTGGCACGCCAACTGTCGATGTTTTACACAGGCAATAAGAATATAGGGCTACTTATCAGATCGAAACTCGGTGGACTACAAAGGAACACGAGAGATTTATACTGGTTCAGGCCCTCGATGTGAGGTAATACCCTACGTCCAGTTGTGGTGTATTCCTTTGAGGATGTATGACTTGATCTTGGTCATCTTGCCCTTAGGGGGCGCCTTGCCTCCCTTTATATACTAGGGGACGGGGTTACAAAGTAGGAGTCCTAGCCGGACTACGGCCAAGGGATCTCCTTTTAGAGATATAACCTGCCCGACTAGGACTGTATATTCCTTATCGTACAAGGCTAAGTCTGCCGAGCTCTATCATATCTCTAATTACAAGGCTAGGCTCATCCTCTTTCCAAGTGGCCCATATGCTTTTTGTAAGGTACCCGGGGCCCATGGCCTTCACAAACCCCGAACCCACACGACATTCACTGGGGAGGAAAGGATGCGTCGGGCCTACTCATCTGTCACAGAGGGAAGAGACGCCTGTGGGACCTGCATGGTAGCGACCCAAGGGATGAGGCAAGCTCGCCAGCACCATGGCTCAGTGGCACAGCAAGGAGGCCAGTGGCAGGAGCGGTGACAGGCAAGGCGGCACAGCAGGATGTTAGCACAGTGAGGACGTCGCCCCAGAACGGTGTTTGGCGGTGACCGCAGCATCCAAAGACGACGACACAGGAGTGGCTTGGCGGCGTTGACAACAGCCTGATTGCGACGGAGAGGAACGGTGACCTGACGGCGACAGAGGATTAGGAAGGGGAAAAGAGCGCCAGCGAAGTGGAAAGAGGAGGGCGGCGGCTTCAGGGCTCACCGGCTGTGGACGAAGGACGATGACTAGGACATTTGGGAAGACGAAACAATGGAGATATTTTTATGAAGACTAGAAAATTAGAACATTTGGGATTTCTAGGTGTTGATGTTTTATACCGGCAATATGAATATAGGGCTACTCGTCGGATCGAAACTCGGTGGATTGCAAAGGAACACAGGGAGTTTATACTGGTTCAGGCCCTCGATGAGAGGTAATACCCTACGTCCAGTTGTGGTGTATTCCTTTGAGGATGTATGATTTTGATGAATTTCTGTATGCCCTCAGGGGGCGCCCTACCTCCCCTTATATACTGGGTCATAGGGGTACAAATTAGAAGTCCCAGCCAGACTATGGCTAAGGGATCTCCTCTTAGAGATATAATCCACCCGACTAGGATTGTATATTCCTTATCATACAAGGCTAAGTCTGCCGAGCTCTATCATATCTCTAATTACAAGGCTAGGCCCATCCTCTATCCGAGTAACTCATATGCTTGTCATGAGGTACCCGGGCCCATGGCCTCCACAGCAGCCTCTGAGACCTTCATAGTTGAGTCACAGCTGATGCCGAGTGCTCATCCTCCACAGTGAAGATTGCTCGAGTGCATTGCTCCTAAGTACTCTTTGTCCGAGTGCTTCTTCTTCCCAAGTCCTGCTTCATGTCAGCCGGCAGTGAGGCTATAAAGGGCTGCATGTAGAAGTATGAATAGTATGCGCCGAATAGGCGCATCTATTAGGTGTAGCCCCCGACTTTGTGCTTAATTGTGAAACAATTAAACATAAAGTCAAAGATCTTTAACCTTGTAGTCTTTCCCGAGTAGTGTGCTACTGGTATATGAGACTCTTTAGCACCATATCAGCCGGAAATATTTTATAGACTTTCCCAAGTAGTATGTCACTCGGAAATTACTCTTCAGCTTCATGTTAGCTGGAAAAATGTTTATGGTCTTTTCCGCGTAGTATACTACTCAGAAGTTAGACTCTTCAGCGTCATGTCGGCTGGAAAAATATTTGCTCATGGCAATTATTGGCCAAGCATGTAGGCTGAGTACCACTTTATGAATTTTAGTCCAATATGTGGTTAGATGTACTTGAGAAATACCTGCATCCCCAATTTTAATGAAAACTAGCTTGTGACCCTTATAAGGATATATTCTCAATACTTGGTAGATAATACAGATATCTGAACACATGTGTTCAGCAATTAGGCCTTCACGAAGCATATCTAATTACCCAATCAGTTCCTGTTGGTAGCACCAGCACTGTGATTTGAACACAACCAGCGAGCGGCCCACATTGAGTGTTCTACTGTAAAAACCCATATCTTGGTGGCCCAATGCCATCTTTGCAGGCCCAAGCCCACTTATTCGTACAGGCGCTATAAAGGCGGGGAGAGAGAGAAAAGATTCCCTCATCTTCTCCTATCCACCAATCGTTTCGTCTTCCAGCTTCCGCGCCGAAATTTCGCCCCTCGCCTCACTAGGGTTCGCCATTGCTAGCGCTTTCCCCTTGAAACTTGGGCGATCCTGCTCCTCTGCATCCATTCCAAGTCCTCAATCGCATTTCCCCCAAATTTCCTCGCTTGAGCCATGCCGAGAGCGTCAGAAATCTCGGAGATGACTGATGAGTCTTGGCTGACTTCGGATTGCGGGTCGACTAAGCTAAAGCATCTGGAGAGGTTGTTGAGACTACAGAACCGTGAAGACATCCATTGGCGTCCGGTGGAAGGGGAATCGATTCTAGTACCCCAGCCTGGTGAGACTGTAGTTTTCGCCTCTTTCTTCGACCGAGGCCTTTCTCTTTCGTCTTCGGATTTTCTTCGCCAGCTTCTTGCCTTCTACGACCTGGAGTTGGTGAATATGAATCCCAACTCCATCTTACAAATCTCTATCTTTGCAACTCTGTGCGAGTGTTTTATGGGTGTGGAACCCCATTTGAATCTGTTTAGATATTTGTTCCACATCAAACCCTAGCCCTCTAAGGGCAAAGTCCAAGTGATTGGGGGGGCCGGTATCCAGCTTAGGAGCGAAATGAAGAAGATTTATATCCATGTCCCCTTGAAATCCTCCCTCAAAGGCTGGCATAGGGAGTGGTTTTATTGTTCTAATGTTGAACCACGCCTCCCCCTTTTCACTGGTCTGCCTCCGGTAGTCGTGTTCAACTGGTCATCTGTGCCTAGTTTTGAGGAGATGGGCCAGGTATATATGCTAATCGACAAGATTGATAAGCTGAAGAGCTCCGGATTGACTGGTCCATGGGTGGCCAGGAGTTTCTTGACTCGTCGCATCAGGCCGCTAAAGCTGAGGAGCCATTTTGGTTGGGATTATGAGGGCAAAAACGATCCTAGCCGAGAATATCCCGACCTGACCGACAAGCACAAGGTGACCGACATCCTGCTTGATTACTTTGCCAGCGGGGTGATCGAGATAGAAGATGCCGAGCGTGCCACGCCAGCTTACAACCTAAAAAGGCCTCGTCCAGAGGTAACTCATGTTGATGTTAGCTTGCTATCCATCTGTGATGAATGCTTGTAGATGTGTATCTAGGAGTGCTCTGCAATGTGTGATGTATGTTGTTAAACCACTTGCAGGCATGTAAGGAGTTTGACGAAGACTCCCAAACTTTGTCCGCCGTGAAATCGAAGAAAAGGCCGTTGAGTCCTTCCGCTACCCAGCCCAGCTCCAAGAAAGCGGGGAAGAAACCTGTCGAAGATCCGAGCAAGAAGAGAATTAGTAGGCCAAGTGTGGCAGCCAGGAACCTAAAGATTAAAGACACCGCCAGCGCAGCTCCCAAGCCGCCAAGTCCAAGACCGAGACCGGCGCCACCAGGCTTAGCAACATCGAGCCCAAGGATAGCACCGCCGAGTACAAGGTCATCAACGAGCCATAAGGCGGCACCACCAAGCATCCCAGTGCCCCAGCCGGCCGCACCAGAAACTAGGCCGACTAGGACAAGGACACCACCGCCGACTGTCGCGCCATCCAGCCCAACAACCAGAAGCCCTCCACTACCGACAGCTAGAACTCCCGGATGGAAGTACAAAACCTCCAAGAGGTAAGTAACTTTTGGATCTTCGAAAAATCTTGTTTAGTATGGTAGTATCTTGACGTCTAACTCATCATGCAGGAAACGAGCCAATATCGATCTCAAGGAGACCACACCGACTGCTCCTGTTGTCGAGCCAGCCCCAGCCAAGCCAGCCCCAGCAAGCTTATCTGTCGAGTCGGTGACCATCCCAGCTGTAGAGACTGAGGCAGTCCCGATAGCAGGGCTGCTAGCGCCAGCTGACCAAGGGGCAGATACTGAAGCTGTTGCTCTAGCCCCCAGGTGAGTCCCCGAATCCCCATCAACCGCCGAGTTGGGTGCCAGGACCATGTCGTCATCTGTATCTTCGCCGTCTTTAGAGGAGACGAATCTCCCCAGGCTTCAAGCCCCTCATCACAGGTTCCCGAGAACGTTCCACTGGGTAACTCCCGAGGGAACTGCAAAATGCTACGAACATGATGAAGAGGCTGTGGAGAGGGAGCGTGAAGTTCTTCTTCGCGCCGCCATTGCCACGTCCCAGTAGGTCTAGGTGTGTAGCGAGCCTTGCAATGTTGAGTTCCTGACGATTTTCCTTATTTCTGGTATTCCGCCGCTTGACTTTGCTTTGCTCTGTTTTACCCCGAGCAGAAGATTATCGACCGCTCGGAGAAGATAAACGAGGTCCTAACCCAGCTTGCCCCCTAGCTCCAACGATTGGGCTAGCTCCAGACCTCGAAGGCCAACTTGGAGCGGTCTAGCCAAGAGAGGGAGACTTGGCTAAGGGGAGCAATTGACCAACTCAGGGGTGAGAATTGGGCTCTAGTCGACAAGATCAGAAATCTCCTGTATTTGTCTTCCTGACTTAGTCCCATGTATATTTCTCCAACTTTGCTGTATCCTGACTGTCTAGTTGTGTCTTGACTGTAATCTCGAGCTCTTGACTATTCTAATATACAGCCCTCGAAGTTGAGTTGAAGACCCGGACAGAGGGGGAAACCAAGCTGAAGGAGGCCGAGAAAGCCAAAGCCGAACTTGAGAAAGACAAGGCCAAGCTGGAAAGGGCGAAAGCCAAGGTGGAGGCCGACTACGAAAGTAAGTCTCCACTCTAACAATGACCTTGTCCTATCCTTTGATTACTCCGACTGCAGTTTTGGCTGACAAGTTTATTTGCCAATGAATCTGGGCAGCTGCAAGAGCCAACGCCCAAACCCAGTTTTGAGCCTTCGCAGAGGAGATCAAGGTCGTCAAGGAGTCACAGGAGATTCTTGCCGAGTTCGTGAAAGGGCTCCTTGACATTATGGATCCTCATCATGTGGGAACTACCTCCAACACGGTCTCCCAGGTGCAGGCGCGCCTTAACGGAGCCCCGAGTATCCTGAAGAGGTACTCGGATGAGCGTGATGTCATCGGCGTGGCCTAGAACCTCGCGATGACCAAGTCGATCTATCCCAGGGCAGATCTCGAGGCTATCGGTGAAGGGTTTGCCGAAGAGGCAACACCTAAGGAGGCGTTGGAGTTGATCACTGTGGGGACCGTTCGGAGGCGGTCCAAACGTCCCCACAGTACACGTAACCGTCCAGGAAGTTCAGTTACATATAGAATAATAGAGAAACAGAACTTCGAATTAATTATACAAACCGACAAGGTTCTAGTACAACCCAAACTCAACACACACACACAATGGGCCTATGGCCGTACACATACAACCAAAAGACGCAACTCTACACCACAAGAACGACCTGAGTGTAGAGTCGACCTAAAACTCGAAGCCTTCGTCTTCATCCCAATCCAGCGGATCAACAGCTTCCTTGACTTCACCTGCAACTTCCTCCTGAACAGCGGGAGCCCAAAAATATGCAAGACTGAGTACACAAGTACTCCACAGGCCATGCAGGAAAATATATAGTGATACAGGATATAACAAAGGAGGGAACTGGTTTAACTCTAAACCGTATCAGTAGTTCACAAACATCCCAATTTATAAACCAATTTAGTTTTAGAAGGGTTTAATATTACATGCCATCATCTCTCAATTTAAACCATTATCACAATTCTACTCATACCATTACTCTGGATTCACCCATAGACATATCTCCATTAACTGGGAGCACGATGTATTCGAATACCAAACGACTCTGCAGCGTCTACCGAGCTTTACCCGCATGATACCCACAGCTAGCTAGGCTGAAGATAACAAAGTGTAGTATTGCCCCAAGCTCATGTCTGTTCTTCCTAGCAGGTTATAGGACAAGACGCCTGTTGGCCTCAACTTGGCCTTCGCGAGGGTGTGCACCAACCCGACGACTCGTCCACCCACTATTGCATGACTAGGAGGAACACCCAGTCCTCAAAGACCGCAAAAGGGCACCGCAGCACCCACACTCATATAAACAAATAATCTTACATCACTCAGTGGCCATACACACGTTAAAACCTAAAATGCCAATGCACAGAATGGCTGCAGAAGTTCAATTCACTGGAGCAGTACACACGGGTCCAAATACCTCGATCGTGCGGATGGGCACTAACTATGGCACTTATACTAGCACAAGGGGGTTATGTCCTTAAAACTTTAAATATATCATATACTTTCAAAACTATCACATAAAATAACAATTTCATATAATATTCAACACATTCATAATAAGCAGGATTAACCTAAAGTTATCAAAGATATATATATATATATATATATATATATATATATATATATATATATATATATATATATATATATATATATATATGGCTCAAATCAAGGCATGGCATTATATTTATAACAATATCAAATAAAAGGTGTTATCTATTTCAAAATACTTTAGATAATTAACTCATGCATCCTATTTAAGTACTTCAAGGTAGTACTCTACCCAAAATATGACCTAGCTCCAGATTGGGTTCAATTATTGTTCAAAGGATGCATGACTTGCCTTCGGGATCGGCGTAGTCGTACCAATCGTCTCCTCCTACGACTGCGTAGGTGTATGCGCAGCTGTGGACTCGGACTCCTCGATTGGATCTGCTACAGCGGAATCTATCGATACACAAATAAAATAAATAAGAAAATAATTCCAAATAAATACCAAAAATTCAGAAAATACACAGAATATTAAAAGAGGAATTATGAAGAAATCTAGGATTTTTCCGAAGTCGTATCGAGCGAAAACCCTAGAGCCAAAATTAGGGTTTCGTTAACGAATGCTCGAATCGTGACGAAACTAGCGCGGATAGATTCGGAATAATTCAAGGAGTTAAGAATAGGTCTCGGAATTAATTTCGAGGACAAAAGAGTGATAAACCAGTTGAAACACGAATTAAGGAATTTCTGAATTATCTTTTAAAAAGGAAAAGGCTGGTTCTTCGGTTTTCTTCGGTTCACCGGGGACGGCGGCGGTTTAGCAGCGCCGGCGACGAGGGAGGCGGCGAGGCGGCGAGGGGAGGCCGGTTCCGTGCTCCTGGGAGGATGGAGATCCCATTCCCCTAGTCTGTTGCGGCTGAAGAGGCGGCGGCAGAGCTGGCGACGGCGGACAGAGAACGGCGGCGGCGACAGCCATGGCGGCGGCGGCTCCGGCGAGCTGGCGGCAGGGCACGCGGCTGGGGAGCATCAGGGCGGCCACGGGGAGTCGACAGTGGTGGCAGCTGAGCACGAGGAGGCCGGGAGCGGGCTGGTACCGCGCGGCCGACAGGCAGCCGTGCAGGGGCGGCGGCGCAAAGCGGCGCCGGTGAAGCTCCGGCGGCGATCTCGCCGGGGAAGGAGAGCGGAAGGAGGAGTCTGGTATGGAGAAGGCGATGGTCACCTCAATTTTGAGAGATAGACGACGACTGCGACGAATTTTGGAGATTAAGCGGAGGCGGCCGAAACTAGGGCTTCTCCTTTCTCGGCTCCGGCAAGGACAGACGGCGGCGCGAGAGTGGAGGCGGCTTCAGGGGAGTTGAAGAGAAGATGAAGGCGGTCCTTTTCACTTTTGGCGGCGACCGACGAGGTGCACTGAAGAGGGAGATAAAGAGGGAGGCAGAGGCGGCGCGAGGGTGGATGCAGCTTCCAGGCGAGCTCGAGCTGAGGTCGGTTCTCTGAAGAAGCTTCGGGGTTGCGACGCGTGGCGATGGCTAGAAGGAGCAGCGACGGTGTCTCTCGGCAGAGGCGGTGGAGGGAGCATAGGCCGGCCTGGGCTGGCGGCCAGAGGAAAAAAAATAAGAAAAAGAAAGAGAAGGAAGAATAAAAGAAAAGGACCGGTTCGAGAAAAAGAAACGGATCGACGATGAGGAAAAATGGGCCGATGATCTGTAAACGACGTGGACTCGTTCGCGAGAATTTTAGAATGGACGGATAGATTGATTTGCACTTCTGAAAAAGGAAATAAAATAAAAAGAAAAAGAAAACGAAGAAACAATTACGACGAACGAACAACGATAATTTGAATATAACAAAACGGAAAACTCAACGCGTGATTTTTAGAAATTCACAAAAATTAAAAACGGTTTTAAAATTTAGTGATTTTTAGGGCTGTTACAATCTCCCAAGCGAGGCCGACTGTAGAGGCGATCACCAAGGACCTGGGAATGCAAGAACAATCCATTATGCAGTCGGTGTAGATGAAGTCTTTTGTAAGGACATGTGTAAATATATGTGCAATGCCGCCGAGCTCTGAGGTTTTACTTAGTTGTCATTAGCTCTACTCGACTGTATGGTCTACGCCGAGTTAGTCTATAGGAACTTAATAAAATCGTTCACCACAGAGAGCTGTACTCGGGCGAACATGACAAAGTCGCTGCAAGACTTCATAACTTAAGTAAAATAGGCTCGTATATTATTGACAAAGCACATATAATACATACAGCCCCTGACTCACCACTCAGTTGGAACAAGCGGTGTGGTAAGTCAGAGAAAAAACTGTACACATTGGAAGGTATAAAACTCAGGTATAGAAAGGACGTAGCTGTTCTATATTCCATGAGTTGCTGACCAGGGCACCATCTTCAGTCTTCAGTCAGTAGGCGCCTGGCCGTGTAACTTCGGCGATAATGAACGACCCTTCCCATATTGGGGATAGTTTATGCTTGTCTTTGGTGGTTTGTATTTTCCTCAAGACGAGATTCCCGATCAAAAAGGCGCGGCCACGGACATTGCGATTGTGATAATGACGTAAGCCTTGAAGATACCTTGCCAACTAGATTATTGCGATGTCCCTCGCTTCTTCCAACTGATCTAGTTCGACCAATCGGGTATTGTTTGATCCATCTTCTCAGTAAGCCCGAACTCGCGGAGAGCCGAACTCTAACTCGGTTGGTAACACAGCCTCAGCACCATAGACCAGAAAGAAAGGGGATTGCCCTATTGCCCGACTAACCGTGGTCCTTAGAGACCAGAGAACAGATGGAAGTTCTTGTACCCACCGCCCTGCATATGGCTGTAGTCGGTCAAATATCCTGGCCTTGATAACTTGTAAGACCATGCCATTGGCACGCTCAATCTGCCCATTGCTCCGTAGGTGTGCCACAGATGCATAATAGATCTTGATGTCGAAGTCGTCACAGAAATCTTGAAATACGCCGCCCATGAAATTGAGTACCGTTGTCCAATTATGATGTGGTTAGAAACCCCAATTGGATAATATACTTATGATGAAGTCCTTTGCTCTTGCTGCTGTTATGGTAGCAATGGGTTTTGCCTCAATCCACTGCATGAATTTATCCACTGCGACGAAACAAGTATGTGAACCTTCCTAGCGCTTTCTTGAAAGGCCCGACCATGTCCAACCCCCATACTGCAAAGGGCCAAGAGATTGGGATAGTTTAAAGTTCTTGGGCTAGAAGATTTGTTTGTCTTGCATAGAACTGACAACCCTCGCATGTGTGAACTATGTCTTTAGCATCTGTTACTGTTGTTGGCCACAAAAATCCCTGCCTATAAGCCTTTCTGACTAATGTCTTGGATGCGGCATGGTTGCCACATATGCCTGAGTGGATCGATTGCAGAATCTGTTTGCCCTCGTCGGGTGTGATGCAGCGCATGAGGACTCCGGATGCGCTTCTTCGGTACAGGTCTTCTCCGACTACTAGGAAACATTTGCTTCGACGTTTGATTTGTTCGGCTTGAATGCGATCTTCTGGGAGTTCATCTTCCAAGAGGAATTTGAGAACAGGAGTCCGCCAATTTTGAGATATGACCAATAATTCTTCTGTGGCGGGGGTAGGTTCAGCCCCCGACTATTCTGGCACTGGTTTCTTCTTGATTGATGGCTCCATTAGTTGCTCGACAAAGATCCCAGTTGGGACCACTTCTCGCTTGGATCCCATGTTTGCCAATTCGTCTGCAGCATCGTTGTATTATCGTAATACGTGTGTTATCTCTAACCCGTCGAACTTGTTTTCCAACTTTCTGACCTCCTGACAGTACACCACCATGGTATCATTGAGACATGTACAGTTTTTCATAACTTGGTTGACCACGAGTTGGGAATCTCCACGCACAACCAGTCGGCGGATGCCGAGTAATATAGCAATGCGGAGCCCATGGATGAGTGCCTCGTACTCAGTGACATTGTGGGAAGCCGGGAAGTGGATCTAGAGAACGTACTTGAGTTTTTCGCCGGTAGGTGACGTCAGTACGACATTAGCCCTAGCGCCACCGATCCATAGAGAATCGTCGAAGTACATTGTCTAGTACTATAGCTTGTCTATTGTAGTAGTCGTCTGAACTTCTGTCCACTCAGCCACAAAGTCGGCTAGAGCTTGTGATTTGATTGCTGTCCGTGACTGAAAGGTGATGTCGAATGCCATCAACTCGAGCGCCCATTTAGCGATTCGGCCGTGGCCTCCGATTATGGTGGCGTCCCTGATGGATACGATGTGACCACCATGACCTGATGCATTGAAAAGTGCACCAACTTGGACAGTAATGAGTAGGTCATAGAGTAGCTTCTGGACCTGCGGATATCTCATCTTGGAGTCGGCAAGGACCTCGCTGACGAAGTAGACTGGCCTTGAACTTTTGTATGACCCGGTCCGCTCGACCACCAGCACCGTGCGGTTGACTACCTGAGTGTTGCCGCCAGATACAGCATTAATGCTCTTGGGCATAGCATGCCTAACACTGGCTTGCTGGGCTTCGGGGAGTTCATTGAAAATATCTGTTTCTTCATAACTTGAAGAAGGGCATGCCCGTTCGCCTATTCGGGAATAAATCGCTGATGTGCCACCATGCAGCCGCAGCTTCTGGACGTCCTTCTGTTTTTTTTTATGCGCTAGTCGGCTGCATTTATGATTGCGTTAATTTTCTCTGGGGGCGCACTCGCCTCGATCCATGACCTAGTCATACGATGAAGCCGAGTAAGCTTTGCCCGGGATGCACACCGAAGCCACTTTTCGGGTTCAATTTCATCTTGAATCTTCAAAGGTTTGGAAGGTTTCCTCCAAGTCGGCATGAGGTCTTTTCGACTTTGTCTATGATCACCGTCATCACGTATGCCTCCACATGCGCGATTGTGTGTAGACACTGCTGTTAATTTGCTCTTGATAGTTGCTCCAACGTTTTTAAACCGAACGCATAAGTGATTAGCAGTAACGCCAACGGCTGATAAAGACGTCTTTAGGCAGTCCTCCTCAGGCTGATTGTGTATCCCGATAATAGTCAAAAAGCTGAGAAGTTCGCACCCCGCATTTGAATCCACCACCTGATCTATTCTTAGTAAGACAAAATGGATCTTTTGAGCACGCCTTGTTTAAGTCGGTTATCGACGCGCATGCACCATTTACCGTTCTTCTTTCAGACCAGGACTGGTTTCCAGCCAATCGTGGTAACCTCTTGATGAATCCGGCTACGGAGCTTTAGATCTCCTCCCGAATAGCATCTTTATGGTCCTGTGCAAAAACGCCTACCATTTCTTGACGGTGGCTTGGCGTTTGTCTTGAACTGAGGCGTGCTCGATCACCTCCTTGTACCCCAGCAAGTCGGAACGGTTTCCAGGTGAGATGTCCTGTTTGCTGGAGAAGGTGACGAGCGCGTATTCCATTTTGGCGAGTTCTCCTACTAGAGCAGTCTTGAGGGGTCGGAAGGTCCAGGGGGATCTTCTTCGTGTCAGAGTCCCCTAAAATTCCCGACATTGCTCTTTTTCTAGCAAACTTGTTTCTCGATTCTATTTGATGCTTGCCAAATGTTGTCGCGTCCCGACTGTTGCTTCTGAGACTGAGCCAACTCGCAGCTCTCTTTGTCGCAGTTGAAGGCTGCTTGAATGTCGCTTAAGGAGAGAACTCCGGCTACCCAGCATCTTAAGCACCATTAGGTATAGTGCATCCCATGAATTTGCGAGCTCCGCCATCCGAGATCGCGTGGATGCAGCTCGAAGTCGGTGACCTCGAAACAAATATTTCTGTGCGGGAATTATCCCGCGTGCCAAAGGTGACCGCAAAGTATCTGCCCGCCGGGCAGGGTGTTGAAGACAGGCCAGGGATTATCTCGTGTCTCGGGTTGGAAGGCCCGTACTTGGCCGCATTTGAACGAGGATTTTCATCTCATCTAGGGCTTGGCGTATGATGTGAGCACGCTGCCATCCATCTATGAGAACCTTCTTCACTTGATATTTTTGACGACCAGGTCTAGGACAGAGTGGACCCCCCAGTGTGAAACCCGATCTAGTGTCTGCCGCAAGTCACAAACGTGATAGGCATTTCTGACCAGTGAAAGATATTGGGGGTCTGCTGTAGAGACTGCAGTTGATGTTGCGTGTCTTCTGCTTCCTCTTGGACTCGTATCAGCGGCCTTCGAAGATATGTTGACCTCAGCCTGGGGATCTGATAATCGCCGGCTGCGCTTGGATCTCTTGTCTTTTCCTTGTTAGCGCCAGATATTAAGCCTCTCGAAGGCAAAACTTTCTTGAGCATGAACAGTCTTGGCCGCTGTTTTACCCTTAGGAGAATGGGCACGGCCCGTCATCACTTCTGTACTCTTGTCCTTGGGTCGCGACCGGTCCGCTCCATTGCCACCACGTTTTCCTTCCGCTTGTGGCTTCGGATTATTCTGTCTGGCTCGTTGTCGGCTTGCCTTTTGGTCCTTCTACCGGACTTTTTCTTTCATCAACTAGGGCCTCAACGACACACTCGCCGAGTCGCGTACTTGTTCGCCATACTCGAAGAGAGCCCTGACAGAGGTTGAGGCTTTCCAAGTAAATTTTTCGATGAACGGCGTCCTTCCGACTCCCTTACGAACGGGGGTGATGACAACGTCGTCCTTGATCATTGGATCGAGTCGCTTCTCGGAAACTTTTTTGATGAACTCGCGAAAGTGAATAAAGAGACTCATTCTTCCTTTGGTCCAGCTAATAGATCTGCTCGGGAAGACGGTCTTCATAAGTCCCTGGAAGAATTGCGATACCATTCCCGAGTCTCCCAGGAATGACTGTATTGAGCCGCTTTGGGAGCCTGTGAGCCATGTCCTCGCCGAGTCAGTTAGGGCGACCAGAAAAGGTAGTAGCCATGCTTATGGTCACCTCCGGTACTTGGATCCCAGAGTGTATACGTAGCTAGACTCAGATTGGTCTTGCTTCTATTTCTCGATTCCCTAGGCTTTGACGTGTTCCGACGAGAGGTGCCAATCGACCTCTTGTAGCTCCTAGGTGAAGGCGGGTACGCCTTCGTCTGCGTGAGGGCCCGCTCCGGTCGACGATCGAACCACTCATTGGAGACGAAAGTGCCTCTACTCGTCCTCCGCGCGTTGGCGGCTCGTCATCTTCGTGTTGCTGCGCGAGCGTTGATGTTTTGGCAGAGATCAGTTGCAAATGGACTTTGGAGATTTGGTTGAACCGGCGATCGTTCTGGGCGATGCCGCCAATTTTTGTTGTTTGTGTTACCGAGAGATGTTTGGCGTGACACCGCGTGCGGCTAACTTGAGCCAGCCGTCCGGCGTCATGCTGATGCAGACGAGACCGCTGCGGAGAACCCGATCGTTGGTTGTATAAGTGTATCACCCGACTTCGGCTGTCTGCTAACCATGCGGCAATGCTGTAATCATGGCTTTGATCCTCACTTAGTCAGGTGGACTGGTGATCAGGCCCGAGCTAGAGTGTGTCCAACAGGTTTGCAGCGGCCACGATGTTCTATTGTGACGTGACAAAGACGTCGTGGTCGCTGACTCTAGTCTGGAGGATTTGTTGCTGAGCGGTTCGCCCAGCCCTGCGTAGCTCATCGTTGTGAGCCTCGCGTTCGGCCTCCTCCTGTTGTTGTAGTCGGCAGGCCTCCTTTTCTTGCTGCTCTTGTACTCGGCGCACCTCCTGTGGGGGGTTGAAGCCATGAATATTTCTCGGGGCAGAAGGAAGCTTGCCAGACTGGTGTCCGAACTAGTGTTTGAACTGTTGTCCGACTTGGACTCGGAATCTGAGTAGTTCATCATGGTGATGACGACTCCGACCTCCCTAGATCATCAATTAGAACAGCTCTGGGCCATGTCCCGAACTGAATCGTAGAGGATCGGTCTGCCGTGTGGATGTAGATTGTAGATGTCCGCGGATCACCGAGTCTGCATGGGGAGAATGACGATCTCCCCCTCTAGCACGATCCAGCTGGCTCGAGGCCGAATCCGAGTCGAACACCGAAGGGAGAGTTGTCCCGAGACCCGGGCAAGTGGAGATTGCTACAACAAGTCGATTATGGTCGCTGCAGCATCATGTGGGCCGACTGGCATGGAGTCGACTGTCCTCCCGGCAGAACGGATTGAGTCCGAGTTGGCCAAGGTGAGTTTGCCGAGCTTGTCGGTGATGAAGTCAAGGCTTCTGAACGTGATCGTGTCTCTAGGGGAGAAGCCGGTGCCGTCAACTCCGGTTGTCAAATCCATCGAGCTTGTTGAGGTTGATCTCGCCGAAGCCCCTACCTGGCGTGCCAACTATCGCTGTTTTACACCAGCAATATGAATATAGGGCTACTCATCGGATCGAAACTCGGTGGACTGCAAAGGAACACAGGTAGTTTATACTGGTTTAGGCCCTCGATGTGAGATAATACCCTACGTCTAGTTGTGGTGTATTCCTTTGAGGATGTATGATTCTTATGAATCTCTGTATGCCCTCAGAGCACCCTGCCCCCCTTATATAATAGGGGATAGGGGTACAAAGTAGGAGTCCCAGCCAGACTACGGCCAAGGGATCTCCTCTTAGAGATATAATCCACCCGACCAGGGGTACAAGGCTAAGTCTGCTGAGCTCTATCATATCTCTAATTACAAGGCTAGGCCCATCCTCTATCCGAGTGGCCCATATACTTGTCATGAGGTACCCGGGGCCCATGGCCTCTACACTAGGATATTGGAATATTCGGGATTATGGAGATTCGAGGAATAGTTAAATATGCAAAATATATGAATATTTCGGGGAATCCGAAGATGGAATATTTGAGGGATTCGGAAAATGGAGGATATTTCACCGAGGAATATTTGGGGAATAGAATATCGGGCATTTTAGAGATATTCAAAATATTCTTTGACTTGTTAATTGGAGGATATTTCCTGAGAACTCGAGAATTGGAATATTCATGATATTATAAATATTCCGAGATAAAGGAATTGACGAGGATATTTTATGGAGACTGAAGTTGGGGCAAATCTCGGAAGATTTCCTGAGATTTGGAATTCATCTTCAAAAGGAATTTCAAAGGTAAGGAGTTTCCGAGAGTCAAAAAAATATAGGGGATTTTAGGGTTTCGAAATAGAATGGATCCGAGAACTTGGATTTAGGATTTCGAGGGTCTTTAGGGTTTCAAGAAACGACACCGACCCTAAAAGAAAAAGGAACCAGGGTTCGAGGTGAACGGAGAGACATCAAGGATTAGGCAAGAATGACCCGAACAGGAGAAAGAAAGGATTTCATTTTCTATTTATTTAATTACTGAAATGATCTTTATTACATTAAAATTAATTCTGGAGCTCCGAAAAATTCGAGAAAATTTCAGATAGTTTGATAAACCATGGGGAATTTACCGAAGGCAAAAACCACCATGAAACAAAAGATAAATTTATTACTATAAATACTTAAATTCTTAAAACATTTTGACAAAACTCCAAGGAATATAAAAGCATCCAAGCATTACTTGAAATTTCAACTTGGGATTTTTAATATTGGAAATTTTAGAATTTTATTCAAACACTTTAACAAACAAATTTTCTAGTGTTTTCTTGTATTTCCATTTACCCAATATAATTTTCAATTAGGCTGCTTTTCAAGGTGTGACACTACCTGAGTGGTTGCCGCCAGATACAACATAAGTGATTCCTAAGGCATTGGTGACGCCAATACGGGTGGTGATGTAAGGAACTTCTTGAAGTCTTCGAAGGCTTGTTGGGCTTCTGGCATCCATTGAAAATTGTCAACTTTTTTTAGTAATTTAAAAAAGGCATGCCAGTTCGTCGAGTAGGGAATCAAATCGGCTGAGTGCCGTCATGCAGCCAGTTAGCTTCTGTCCGTCCTTTTGGTTAGTTGGGGGAGCTATGTTCATGATTGCGTTGATTTTCTTTGGATTTGCCTCAATGAGACGTTGTGAAATGATGAAACCGAGTAGTTTTCCCGAAGGTACTCCAAAGACACACTTTTTCGGGTTCAGCTTCATCTTGAAACTTCGAAGACTTTGAAAAGTTTCTTCTAAGTTAGTGATGAGGTTTTCCTTGACTTTGGTCTTGATTACCACGTCATCGACATATGCCTCCACGGCGCACTCGAGTTGATTGTGAAGACACTACTAGATAGCACGTTGATACGTTGCGCCATCGTTTTTCAACCCGAACGGCATAGTGACATAGCAGTATGCCCCAAATGGCGTGATAAAAGAAGTCTTCAGGCAGTCCTCTCCCTTTAGGCTTATCTGATGGTATCCCGAATAGCGGTTACGAAAGCTGAGTAAGTCGCATCCCGCAATTGAATCGACCACCTATCTATCCTTGTAGACCAAATGAATCTTTGGGACACGCCTTGTTTAAGTTGGTATAGTCGACGCACATCTGCCATTTACCGTTCTTCTTCCGGATCAGGACTAGGTTTACTTGCCAATCCGGGTGGTAGACCTCCTTGATGAACCCGGCTGCCAGGAGCTTGGTTATCTCCTCGTAGATAGCATCTTTACGGTCTTGTGCGAAGTGCAGTAGTCGCTATTTGACCAGTTTGGCATCCGGTTTGACCTTGAGGGAATGCTCGATCACCTCGCTCGGTACACCAGGCATGTCGGAAGGCTTCCAAGCAAATATGTCCCTGTTCGCCTGGAGGAAGGTGACAAGCTTGTCTTCCTCTTTGGGGTCGAGCCCAATCCCGACAAGCGCAGTCTTGGTAAAGTCAGAAAAGTCCAGGGGGATCTTTTTTGTTTCTGAATCTGCTGAAATTCCCAACTTGGCTACCTTCTTCGCCGGGACTTGGTCGTCCTCCTTCAAAATTATTGTTGCTAGTTGGATATTGCTTCGTCTGACTGCCGCTTCATGAGATTGGGCCAGCTCGCAGCTCTCCTTGTCGCAGGTGAAGCCTTGCTTGACGTTGCTGCTGTTGACGCCGAAAATCACCGGCAGCGTCGGGAACGAGCCGATGATCTGGTTCGGTGCCTAGAGACACGCGAAGGCCTGGGAGATTTGCTTAACTCCAGTGCAGGTCCTAAATCTTAAGGTTCGTAGGCATGCCAGTCAATTTGACCCTGCAATTAACAAGGAGATAGAAAATATTAGATCGTTGAGCCAATCGGCTGGAAGCCGAATTGGACTCGCCCCATCGGCCGATGGCCGATATAGACAAAGCACTTATACATCGACTGGGAGTCGATGATGGCATAGATGGATAAGATAAATATACCATGTGGCTAAAGAACCAATAACAATATAAATAACTAAACTAGCCGATTACTAACATGAAGTGTATCGGCCGGAAAGCCGATAACGGTGTAGTGTGCCAAAAACGTGTTAAACAATGTAATCGGCCTTAATTAACATAAGATAACCTATCGGCTAAGCACTTCGATAGAACATCGCATAAACATCCATCGGCTCAGTAAGGATAGAATTATTATCATCAGTCTAATAGATCGGAGCTAACCGTTGCAGCATAGACTGATAATGATAACAAAACCTCGATGGGCCGATAGATCTAATGCCATTGTGATGTGAAATATGATAACTTATCGGCTATACATCCCGATAAAACGCTTGCATAAAACTAATCAGCCTAGCAGGAAAATTTATCACGCAGTTTAGTAGGTCGGACCTAACCGATGCAGCACAAACTAATGGTAAGTTACATCCGGTAAGCCGATAAGCCTATGCACACGTGATGTGATATATCTACTCGGCCTATGAGATCAAACCTAACTGATGCAGCCATAGACAGAACAAATATATCGTGGTAAGCCGACTACCGTAGGCCGACTAGAATATCGGACCTAACCGAGAAAGTCCTAGCCGATACGGTAGTCGGGGTAACAAGACTTACCCTCTCGCAAGAGGTCGAACTTAACCGATGCAGCCCGGCTCGAGAAGCAAGAGCCCGTTGAAAAGGGTGGCTATGCGCCGAAGTTTGTATTGATCTGTGTGATTATTTACATGGTCCCCGGGCATACGTATTTATACCCCGAGTTGATACAGTCCTGATCAGATGCAAAACAGGAGTTTCCTAATTATAAAAAGAAAAACAACAAGTCCTGATCGGGCACGAGATCAGGTTTCCTAAAAATTATTATCTCTACCCAATTTACAGATAAGATACTAACTGCCTCTCCATGGTCTTCACGATTCCTTCTTGAATTCGGCTTCTTCTAGATTTAATTCCCGCCAGTTATCCGTGATTTTTTCTTAACCAAATCCAATAAAGATCCGTACCAAATTTTGGCGTTAACACATGCCCCCAATTTTGGAGTTTGTTATCGAACTTCGAAATTCTTCTGTTTGGGCTTCAGATTCCTTTCATACTAAGGCGGCCCAAGGTAGCCCACTTTTCCTTAAATGTTTGAAACAGTGCCAATGGCCTCGATTCCAGCCCGGTCATCATACCTCTATAAACCGCTTCGCCTTCCTAGCCTCTTTTCTTTAAGCTTTCACATCACCAGAGCCCTTTCCACTTCCTCCGAGACCTCGACGAACTCCGGCAAACCTAGGTGCATCACTGCGGTCCTCTTCTTCAACCTCCGATCTTTGCTCATCTCCCTCTTTCACAATGGCCTCCGCAATCGCCGTCCCAGAGGTAATCTCCTTATTTAATCGCTCTCTCTGCCTTGTAACTTAGATTGAATCTGCCGCCATCTTCATCTGTTCTTCGTGTTCTTGTTCACTGTAGGACCTTAAAAACCAGATTTTAATCCCGGCCGCCGATTATCCGAACTTCTTCTACCATGGTCCCATGGGTAGTGAAGATCCTACAGATTTCATCAACACTGAAACTCAACGCATCCCTTTCAAGAACTCCGCCATGTTAGTCAGCAATTGGAGCAACAATTTTAGGTCATGGCCCAGCAAGATTCCAGGGTGGAGGAACTGGTATAACAGAGTATCAGCCGCCAAGAAAACTCTTTGGGACGAAGCAGACATCGGCCACTGCATCAATCTCTCGCTGGTTGAGATAGAGAGGAACGAACCTCTGCTTGCATCGGCCTCGTACTTCTGGTCAGACGCCCTCAATGCCTACCTATTTGGACATGGGCCGATGACCCCAACTTTGATAGATGTAACCATGCTTACCTGCCTCAACACAACGAGTTACATCAATCCCTTCAATCTCCAATTCAAGCCTACTCATCGGCTTCAAGCAAAGAACATCGGTGGTTGGTCCAAGTACATATCAATCCATAATAAAGGGACTGGACCAGTCGATGATCGGGAACACGTCGCTTTATTGAATTTGTGGTTAGAACGGTTCGTCTTCGGCGGTGCAACCCTTGGTCCAACAACCAACATGCAATGTTTGGCAGAATGTTTGGCCGATCGGAAACAAGTTCCCTTGGGGCAATATTTTCTTGGTGCCACTTATCAACTGCTGCATCAGGTGGTAGTCAAGCTATCGGCTGGCCAGCTAGTTGGCCATATCGGGGGCCCTTGGTGGTTTGTGCAGTTATGGCTCAATGTGTACACATCCAAGGCAATTCCCAATACCTCCTTCCTTAATCTAACTTTCCCAGACGATCACACGGAGGAACAAGAACCCACCTATCGCCGATGCATCTCTATGGGCGAAGCTGCATCGGCTCTTCCTGGTGGTAAAATAACTCCCGTCGGACTCGGCCAATGGTTCAAAGGCCTTTCTTATGGCTTCACAAAGGATGCCACACTGTGGTTCGCATATGATGATGCATCATCATTTGAGTTGCCCTCCAACTTCAATACACTTGACGTTCTGGTCGATGATGAATCGAAGACCATATTCTTATCGGCCATTACTCCCCGTTTTCTACCGATTGGCTTCTCTCAAGGCCGATCACAGCCATCGTATGAATTCTATCACCCAACAGTCAGCTCTCGCCAGCTCAGCCTCGGTCAACTCCCCATCGGCTTATTCTTCATCGACAAACTCCAGGCCCGGGGAAATGTAAATAGCGCTCTGGAGTACGATCGGCTGCGGACACTAACAGAATCCCTATCTCTGGGCACCACTACCGACGTGGAAGTATGCACTGCCAATACAAAAGTTTTTGCCCGATGGTGGTCAGAATGGAGAAAACACCTGTTCAACTCATCGGCCATTCACTACTGCTCTCGTCTCAACTCCAACTACATCGAATCTGATAACGAGGTAACATTCCATCACCCTTTAATTTTTCTCCAATCATCTCTTACAATTCTATCTTGCAGGCTGTTGATGTGGAGCCACCGACAACAAGCACCAGTGGCCAGCCGATTATATACCAACCACCATCAGCCAACCCACACCTAGGGCATGGTGCTCCTCCTCCATCGGCCCTTCTCCGGCTGCCACAGCCGACAGGACCACTATGCAAGAAGCTGGCATCTCGCCCTCACAAGAAACAGAAAATTAGTTCCGATGTCGTGGTCATGGCGCCGCCTGCTACTCAAACAACATCGGCTCCTTCATCCCCGCAGGTATGTGCCAAGTCTTGACATTATCATCTGTTTCCCATCTTCACACTCGATCTTATTGCCAGCTTGAGTCATCGGCTCCCGAACCTCAACCTTCTACCGTCATCTCTGCAAGCATCAAGCCGATGACTTCTGCAGCCATTCCAATTCCGTCATCTAGCCCTGAAGCCGGTATTGAGATTGCTCCTACTTCGGTGCCAGACATCGACCATTCTGAAGAACAACCTATTCAACCATCTGATGCTGATGTCACTCCTCAAGCTGCCCCTTCCCTGCCTCAGGTAACTTCTTCACAACCATACTTTATTTTAACTCACTACTGATCCCTTTACTGATGGCAACCTGCAGTCCTTAGCCAATCTGTTTTCCTTCGACATCGGCAAGTATTTGGAAGCAGATGAGGAAACAGCCACCAGTGCAGCA
Organism: Oryza meyeriana var. granulata; assembly: GCA_003991445.1. Classification (NCBI taxonomy): domain Eukaryota; kingdom Viridiplantae; phylum Streptophyta; class Magnoliopsida; order Poales; family Poaceae; genus Oryza; species Oryza meyeriana. Next base: position 242,291 of record RYFJ01003193.1, read on the forward strand.
ACCAAGCTATCCTTTCTAGCCGACGTGCGCGAATACCTGCTAAATATCAATCGTCTGCTGGAAAACCCGATCGACGCATTGGTGGAGGATTGCGGGCCGATCCGGGCAAGATTTGTAGAGATTGAGCATCACTTGCCTGAAGAGCTCGTCGACGCACTGACCCCTGCAGCATACCTGGAATCCCACATATTCCAACTTGTCAAGCTCAGGCAACGTGTAGCCGATCGTGCCAATCAACAGAAGATAATCCAAGACATCCAAACCGATCGGCTATCAGCTCAAACAGAAAAGAAGAAGCTTGATGATATGGTAGCTGCCCCTCAAGCACTCCAACCCAAATTGGATCAACTGAAGAGGAGGGAAACCCATCTGCTGGCAGAACTTGAAAAAATCCGCAAGGATATCGCAGCAACAGAATCCTAGCTCATCGGCCTACCACAAGCCATCCAAGATCAAGAGGCTAGAGTTGCAGCAGCAATGCGTCAAGTCATTCATCGGCGCAAGAACATGAAGACTATTCCATGCTCCGATGAATATGATATCCATGCCATAAATGAAATCGACCAGATTCGCCTGCGTGCTATTGAAACAATTCAAAAATTCTTGTAAAACTTTAACATTAACGCCGTTGATGTTGCTCCCGAACATGCCGATCATCTTTTGCTGTAACATAATCTGGTCGACTCTGTTGCTTATTCATCTCGTTCCATCTTTGCTTGATAGTATTTTATTTATTTGATCTAAAGGCGATATCAATGGATATCGGCTATCTTTAGGCGATGCAAAAACATCGGCCTTTTGAACTGTTTTAGAAATCGGCCGCATCCAGCCGATTCAGAAATTGACCCAAACGCTCGGATAGTACTTCTTGAGATATTTCCCATTAAGCGCTTTAGCAAACTCCGTCCCCCCAAGATCTTCGAATATGTAAGCATTGCCAGGCACACAACGATTAATCCGATAAGGCCCTTCTCAATTAGGCGACCACTTTCCAAACTTACTATCTCTGGACCTAATTGGCAAAATCAATTTCCATACAAGATCTCCCTCAGCAAATGACTTATTCATCACATTTTTGTTATAATGCCTAGCCGCCTTAGCCTTATTTTCCTTGATCCTCTCCAACGCCCTTAACAGATTCTGAGCCAAATCCTCGAGTTCATCTATCATCAAGTTATAATAATCATCGGCCGTCAATTGATTTTGCAAAGAAATCCTCCTAGAGCCGATGTTAGTCTCCCAAGGCAAAACTGCCTCATGTCCATACACCAACTGATAAGGTGGCACTCGAGTAGATCCATGACATGCCATCCGATAGGCCCACAAAGAATCGGCTAATGTAGTATGCCATCGTCGCGGCTGTTCATCAATCTTCCGCTTGATTAATTTGATTAGACTCTTATTTGAAGCTTCTGCCTATCTATTGGCTTGAGCATAATAATGTGACGGATTTAATAACTTAATTCCCATACTGGTAGCAAATTGTTTTAAACTCATCGGACACAAAAATTGATCCCTGATCGGTAGTTATCGTCTGAGGAATTCCAAACCAATAAATTATATGCTCTTTTACAAACTCAATCGCATCCTTGGACGTGACTTTCTTCAATAGAATTGCTTCTACCCACTTTGTAAAATAATCTGTTGCTGCCAATATGAATTTATGTCCTTTACTTGACGGAGGATAAACCTGGCTGATCATATCAATTCCCCATCCTCTAAACGGCCACGGTTTGATGATAGGATTCACAGCCGATGCTGGTGCCCGCTGTATATTTTCAAACTTCTGACAATCTTGACATCCTTTATAGTACCTGAAGCAATCTTCCAGCATTGTTGGCCAAAAGTATCCTACTCTTCTTAAAACCCACTTCATCTTATGAGCCGATTGATGAGTTCCACAAACGCCCTCATGCACTTCGCACATAACCACTTTGGCTTCTTCCAAATTCAGGCACCTCAGCAGAACTCCTTCAAAAGTCCGATAATATAATTCTCCATCAAGCAGCACATATTTAGTAGCTTTATACCGAAGTTTCCTAGAAACCGATTGTGACGGATTTTGCAGATAACCAATTATCTCCTGTCTCCAATCATCGGCTTTATCCTGAATATCATTATCGGCTATTTCAACTTCAACCTGTTTATTCAGCCGATAACCCGAAGCAATTTGCGCAAGATCATTGGCTTCTAAATTTTGTTCTCTAGGGACATGATCCAACGATACCATCCTGAAATCCTTCAATAAATCACTACATTCTTCATAATATGACCTCAAAATATCATCCCTGCATTCATACTCCCTAGATAGTTGCTTGATCACCAATAAGGAATCCCCAACAATTTCTATGATATCGGCCCCGATTTCCTTTAAGAGTTGAAGTCCTTTCAATACCGCCTCATATTCCACTCGATTATTAGTCCGATAGAGTTTAATTGTAAAAGCAAACTCAAAACTTGCCCCCCAAGGCGATACAATGACCAAGCCGATACCAGATCCATGCTTGCAAACCGACCCATCGAAAAACAAAGTCCACGGGATCGGCTCTACATAATTTTCATGAACCCCTCTGTGTTGCACAATGAAATCGGCCACTGCTTGTCCCTTGATCGCTTTAGCCGATTCATATCTCAAATCAAACTCCGTTAGGGCAAAAATCTATTTACCAACTCGCCCTTTTAAGACTGGAGCCGACAACATATATTTCACCACATCGGCCTTGCAAACCACCATGCACTCAGCCGATAGGATATAATGCCTTAACTTCGTGCATGAGAAATATAAACAAAGGCACAATTTCTCCACCGCAGGATATCTCGTTTCAGCATCCAAAAGCCTTCTACTTAAATAGAACACGACTCGCTCCTTGCCTTCAAACTCTTGGATTAAAACAGACCCGATGGATTTTTCATCAGCCGATAAGTATAACTTGAACGGCACTCCTTTCTGCGGTGGAATCAAAACAGGTGGGGAACTTAAATAACTCTTAATTCCATCAAATGCCTTCTACTGATCTGCCCCCCACACGAACTCTTGACCGGCTTTCAACTTCAATAACGGAGTAAAAGATTCAATCCTTTCTGACAAATTTGATACGAATCTCCTTACAAAATTAATCTTGCCGATCAATGACTGTAACTCTGTCTTGTTGCTTGGTGGCTCTGTAGTCTTAATGACTCTGATGCTCCGTTGACTAACTTCAATTCCTCGCTCATGAACCATAAAACCCAAAAACTGCCCAGCCGATACACCAAAAGCGCATTTATTGGGATTCATCCTTAATCCATATTTCTTTGCCCTTTCCAGCACTTTTTGCAAATCGGCTATATGGCTTTCATAACTCTTGGATTTAACCACCACATCGTCGATGTAAATTTCCACTAGCAAGCCGATGAGATCATGAAATATATAATTCATCGCCCTTTGATAAGTCGCACTGGCACTTTTTAATCCAAACGTCATTACCACCCACTTATATAAGCCGATAGCTCCAGGACATCGAAACGCAGTCTTATGTATATCTTCTTCAGCCATAAAAATCTGATTGTATCCTGCATTGCCATCCATGAAGCTAATAATCTTGTGGCCCAATGCTGCATCTACCAACAAATCTGCTATCGGCATCGGGTATTCATCCTTGGGGGTAGCCTTATTCAAATCCCGGAAATCGATACGTATCCTCAATTTTCCATTCTTCTTTTCCACCGGGACGATATTAGAAACCCACTCAGCATATCGGCACGGCCTTATAAACTTTGCATCATATAACCTTGTAATTTCTGCTTTGATTGGCTCATATAACCCTGCCTTAAATCTCCTTGGAGCTTGTTTAAACGGCCGATATCCTGGTTTAATAGGAAGCCGATGTTCAACAATGGATCGGCTTAACCCTGGCATTTCATGATATTCCCAAGCGAAACAATCTTGAAACTCTTTCAACAATTTTATTAATTCTTCCCGGAGTTCAGGACATAATTTTTTACTTATGTACGTTGGCCTTGGCTTATCTCCTGGTCCTATATCAATTTCTTCCAAATCATCGGCCGACGTAAATCCTTGTCCCAATTTCCCTTCGAAGTCTTCAATGGTGCCCATCAGAGTAATAGTTCTGAGCCGACTTGCCGAATTAGCTGTATCTCCCAACTGGTAATCTTGAGATAATCCGCTTCCCATACTTTTCCAGACAAATAATCGATACCATCGGCTTCTCAGATCGGCAAATCAGTCATTGCAATGTTGGTCGATTGATCCGCTGGGATTATCTCAACTTGATCTCCTTGCCACTGTATCAGACACTGATGCATCGTCGAGGGCACGCAACAATTTGCGTGAATCCAATCCCTGCCAAGGAGTATACTATATGATCCTTTTCCATCGATGACAAAAAACGTGGTGGGCAATGTCTTGTTTCCTACTGTCAGTTCCACGTTCAACACGCCTTTTGTCTCCGATGGATTCCCGCTGAAATCCTTCAACACCATATTTGTTTTGATCAAATCTTCGGCAGTTTTCCCCAATTTCCGATATGTGGCATACGGTATTAAATTGATAGCTGCCCCCCCCCCCCATCAACTAGCATCTTCGTCATCGGCTTCCCATTTACAAAACCCTTAATATATAATGGCTTTAAATGCCGATGCTCTGATTCTTCAGGCTTATCAAATATAGCCTGATCGGGTTGCAACTCAACTGAGCAAAAATCTCCTCATCGCCCTCTTCGTCAGATGAAAACACTTTGTATTCTCTGGGCAGAAAGAAAACCATGTCTACTGGAGCCGATGGATCAACCTCATCATCATTTTTCTTCACACGCCATACCCGCTTAGTCCTCTTATGACGATGATCGGCTTCCTTATAGTCCCGCCGTTGTTCCTCCTGCTGCTCCCGGTGCCGTAACCGCTGTGCCCTTCTTTTCTGATTTTTTTGTAAATATTCCACTAGGACACCACTGAGGGTTTGGGATTTGTTTTTCATGTACTTCCTCTTCATTTTCTTTGAAGAATTCTTCATGGATCGGCCCTAATCGGCTATGTACCGATGCTCTTTTCCCAAGCGGCCGATCTCGCGAAGATTCCTCATGCTCAAAATTCTGAGATCTTGTAGCATTACATTTAGGACAATCTCTGATCGATGGTAGTCTAATCCCTCGCTCCCAGCAAAATTGAAAGAATGGGCAATCCCAATGTGGATTGTATCTTTCCTCATATGGTGAAGCCCGCTGTTCCTCTTCGCGCCTTGCATATTTATCTATCAGCTGCGATGAAGTGATCCTAGATCTTCTAAATTCCCGATATCCTCCTTCATCAGCTTGATTCATCGATGATCCCGCGTAAACCATATTCACGGGGAACGGATGTCCATCAATCTTCATCGGCTTTTTGTCCTCAAACTTGATCCTTCCCTGTTCGACAGCCGATTGAATTTGTAGCCAAAAAACTTTGCACTCGTTAGTGTGATGCGATATCGTGTTGTGCCACTTGCAATATCTTTTCTTCTTTAGTTCATCGGCCGATGGAATTATATGATTTGGTGGGAGTTGTATCTGTTTCTCTTGCAGTAACAAATCGAAGATTTTAGCAGCTTTATTAATGTCAAAATCATACCGTTCCTCCTTGCCGATATCCTTCACCCACGGGCATGATACTGATTTCTTGTTTCTATCCCACTCCGCCAATCCGACTTCAGCATCGGATTCCTCATCATCTGAGTCCGATGAATAAACCTATACCTGAGCAACCCTTCTTTGATATTTATCCTTTTTCACCTCTTGAAATCGGCTTTCATGAGCCGATACCTTCTATACCAGGTGCACCAGGGACTCGAACTCCTGTGATGAAAATCTCTCTTTAATTGGCACTAAGAGACCCTAAAAAACCAAATCGGCTAGATGTCCGTCGCTCAGATTCAAGCTGTAACATCGGTTTCTAACGTCCCGAAACCGCTGGACATATTTCGGCACCGTTTCGTCTGGTCTCTGCCTAACCGATGTTAAATCCGTCAGTCTCATCTCATGGATTCCAGCAAAGAAGTATTTGTGAAACTGTTTTTCTAGATCGGCCCATCCCCGAACTGAATTCGGCGGTAATGAGGAGAACCATGTAAAAGCCAATCCAGACAGTGACAAGGGGAAAAACCTAACTCTCAGAGCTTCCTCAGCCGATGCTTCTCCACACTGTGCCAAGAATCGGCTAATATGCTCTACTATAGATATGATGTCCTGCCCTGAGAACTTGGAAAAATCTGGGACTCTGTATCAATGTGGTAATGGAACCCTGTCAAACCACTCGGGATATGGATGCCGATACATAAATGTTTGCTCCTTTGGCTTTATCCCAAACTGTTCCCTCACTATTTCTGCAACCCTTGCCGACAAGTCTTCCTCCCTTGGGACTTCCTGCTGATACTGTATAGGTGGGGTTTGTAGCCGATTCTGCCTGGGATATTCTCTCTGATAATTACCTGAATCGGCAATACCTCCTGGATAATTTTGTTGATATCCCCCATAATAAGCAGTCCGATGGTATCCAGCAGGAATATCTTGTTGCCCCCCAGCCTGGTTGTGTGAAAATAAGTTTTCCGGCATATCTTTTGTGGTGCCATAAATGACTTGATTTGGCTCCATCTTTGGTGGGAGGTAAGCAGGACCTCGAGTAGGCTCTTGAGCAATAGATCCATCCATTGCCTTCTTGATGAGGTTATGCAGCATGTTCACCAATACTCCTGATTGATTAATAAGCGCGTGATGCACTGCTTCATTTACCATATCTTGTAAGGGTTTGGTGGACTTTCAGGTGGTGTACGGCTCGATTCACCAAACAAAACTGGTTTTGGAAATTGGGTCTTCTGAATCGGCCCTTGTCGCGTCATACCAAAAGATTCTAAGCAAAGTTTCTGAAAATTGGCCATATTCTGCTCGACTTGCTATTTTTGCTCTTCGGTTGGATCTTCCATAGTGACTGGAATCATATTGTCCTGTTTGATCTCTTTTCCAGTCATGTTGAAATTCCGAGTCCCATCGGGCGTGCCAAAAACGTGTTGACGCCGAAAATCACCAGCAGCGTCGGGAACGAGCCGATGATCTGGTTCGGCGCCTAGAGAAACGCGAAGGCCTGGGAGATCTGCTTAACTCCAGTGCAGGTCCTAAATCTTGAGGTTCGTAGGCGTGCCAGTCAATTTGACCCTGCAATTGACAAGGAGATAGAAAATATTAGATCGTTGAGCCAATCGGTTGGAAGCCGAATTGGACTCGCCCCATCGGCCGATGGCCGATATAGACAAAGCACTTATACATCGACTAGGAGCCGATGATGGCATAGATGGATAAGATAAATATACCATGTGGCTAAAGAACCAATAACAATATAAATAACTAAACTAGCCAATTACTAACATGAAGTGTATCGGCCGAAAAGCCGATAACGGTGTAGCGTGCCAAAAACGTGTTAAACAATGTAATCGGCCTTAATTAACAAAAGATAACCTATCGGCTAGGCACTCCGATAGAACATCGCATAAACATCCATTGGCTCAGTAAGGATAGAATTATTATCATCAGTCTAATAGATCGGACCTAACCGTTGCAGCACAGACTGATAATAATAACAAAACCTCGATAGGCCGATAGATCTAATGCAATTGTGATGTGAAATATGATAACTTATCGGCTATACATCCCAATAAAACTCTTGCATAAAACCGATCAGCCTAGCAGGAATAATTTATCACGCAGTTTAGTAGGTTGGACCTAACCGATGCAGCACAAACTAATGATAAGTTACACCCGGTAAGCCGATAAGCCTATGCACACGTGATGTGATATATCTACTCAGCCTATGAGATCAAACCTAACTGATGCAGCCGTAGACAGAACAAATATATCGTGGTAAGCCGACTACCACAGGCCGACTAGAATATCGGACCTAACCTAGAAAGTCCTAGCCGATACGGTAGTCGGGGTAACAAGACTTACCCTCTCGCAGGAGGTCGAACTTAACCGATGCAGCCCGGCTCAAGAAGCAAGAACCCGTTGAAAAGGGTGGCGATGCGCCGAAGTTTGTATTGATCTGTGTGATTATTTACATGGTCCTCGGGCATACATATTTATACCTCGAGTTGATACAGTCCTGATCAGATGCAAAACAGGAGTTTTCTAATTATAAAAAGAAAAACAACAAGTCCTGATCGGGCACGAGATCAGGTTTCCTAAAAATTATTATCTCTACCCAATTTACAAATAAGATACTAACTGCCTCTCCATGGTCTTCACGATTCCTTCTTGAATTCGGCTTCTTCTGGATTTAATTCCCGCCAGTTATCCGTGATTTTTCCTTAACCAAATCCAATAAAGATCCATACCAAATTTTGGCGTTAACAGCTACGTAGAGAGAGAACTCCTACCAGTCCTGGCATCTTGAGCATCATGTAAGTATAGTGAGGCACCGCCATGAACTTGGCGAGTGTAGGTCGTCCAAGTATGGCGTGGTAGGCGGTCTCAAAGTTGGCGACCTCAAAATAGATGTTCTCTATGCGAAAGTTTTCCTGCGTGCCGAAGGTTACTAGCAGAGTGATCTGTCCGAGTGAAGAAAGGCCAGGTATTACCCCGTGGAAGGGAGCTATACTCAGCCGCAACTCAGATCGACGTATCTTCATCTCGTCGAGCATCTTGGCGAATAAAATATTCAGCGCACTTACTCCGTCGATGAGAACCTTCTTCAACTTGATGCTTCTAATGACCGGGTCTAGGACGAGTGGGTAGCGTCCTGGATACGTTACTCGATCAGGGTGATCCGCGTGGTCGAATGTGATTGCCATCTCAGACTAGCACAGATATTGAGGGGTGTCAGACGAGACCAAGTTCACTTCTCGGGCGGTTAGCTTCAATTTAAGCTTGGACTCGTATGCTAATGGCCCTCCGAATATGTGATTGAGCTCAGCCTGGGGATCTTGATAGTCGCCGGCTGCGCCCGAGTCCGACTTGTCTTTATTTTTCTATTCACCGAATGCCAATGTTTGCTTAGAAGCACAGCCCGTTCATGACTTTTTGGTAGTCATCCGGCCTAGGGGGCCGTGGTCGGTTGTGCTCAACTATTGCTACAACGTCCTCCAACTTGCACTTGTAGTTCCCAGCCTTGGACGGGACTGCATCGTCGGTATCCTTCTGCTCCTTCTGTCGGGGCTCCTTTTTGTCGTCAAGTGCTTCAGCAACAGCGTCAGCTGAGTTAGCGTATTTATTTGCCATGTCGAACAAAGCTTTGACAGAATTGGGAGGCTTCTAAGTGAATTTGGCAATGAACGGGGTGTCCTTTACTCCTTTGTGAAAGGCAGCAATGACGACCTCATCCTTGATTTTGGGTATTGAGTTCCTCTTCTCGGAGAACCTCTTGATGAAATCACGGAAGGACTCGTTTTTTCTTTGATGGCACTGGTACAGATCGTACTTGGAGGACGGCCTCTCGTAGGTTCCTTGGAAGTTAGCCACAAAGCGTTCACAGAGTTCCCCCCAAGCGCCAATTGACCGCCTAGGAAGCCCTGTCAACCACGTTCATGTTGAGTCGGCCAGGGTGACTGGTAAGTAGTTTGCCATGGCCTTGTGGCCACCTCCAGCCGCACAGATTGCCAAGGTATACATGGTTAACCAGGATTCTGGGTTGGTCTTGCCGTCGTACTTCTCTATACCAGTCGGCTTGAATCCAGATGGCCAACCAACTTGTTGTAGTTCGTGAGTGAAGGACAGAACTCCTTTCTCCAGGTAAGGGCTCTGACTCTGACTGCGACGATGAAACCGCTCATGGTGGAGACTGAAGCACTCATGCTCATCTTCAAGTCGGTGACGTTCTTCTTCCTCGCGTTCTCAGCGTCGAGCATTGATGTCATGGCAGAGATTCCATCATAGTCGTCCCCGAGCATCGTGGTTATCTTGGTGCTCGTTGTGATAGTACCGCCATCGATCGTTATTGCGGTTGCCGAGTGACGTGTGATGGGACTCCGAGTGGTGCTGACCAAAGCCAGCTGCTCGGCGTCGTGCTAAAGTAGATGAAGTTGCAGCGTTTGAAGCCGTTTTGTTGGATGGTATAAACGTATCTCCAAAATGCTATTGTTATTGACAGGCTTCAGCGGTTATCATTGCTTTGATTCTTGCGATAGTCAGGGTGGCTTGGTGATCTAGCCCCAGCTCTAGGGTGTCCAATAGTGTGGCCACAACCACGACGTTCTATTGTGGAGTAACGAAGACATCGTGGTTGCCTACTCTGGTCTGGAGGATTTCTTATTGGGCAGTCCGCCCAGCCTTGTGCAGATTGTCGTTACGAGCCTCGTGCTCAGCTTGTAAGCGTCGCGCGTCTTCCTCCTGTTGCTCACACAGTTGGCGAGCCTCCTCCTTCTGCTGGTCGTAAAGTTGGTGCGCATCTTGCCCTGGGGTTGATCCCTTCGATGCCATGAATACTTCGTGTGGTGGAGAAAAGTTCCCTGAGCTGCTGTCCGACTTGGAGTCGGTCTTGGAGTAGTTCAATGGTGTGATGACAATCCCAACCTCCCTGGATCCGATCTTGAGCAGCTCTGGGCCGTATCGGAGTCGAACTCCAGATTATTGGTTCTGCTGCATTAGACTTGAGTTGAAGATATCCGTGGCGTTGCCGAGTCCGAGTGGGAAGTTGACGATCTGTTCTTTCCTCAGTCCAATCTCGACTGGCTTAGGGCCTTGTCCAAGTCAAACATTAGGAAAAAGAGTTGTCCCTGGACTTGTAGGTCTTGGATATCGCCGCAGCAAGTCGCCGAAGATTGCTGCAGCGTTAAGTAAGCTGACTGGCGCTGGGTTAGCCTAGTTCCTGGCCAATCGGGTCAAAACCGAGTCGGTCAGGGTGAGATTGCCAAGATTGTCGACGATGAAGTCGAGGCTCCCGAAGCTGATTGCTTACCCGGGGAAGAACTTGACGCCATCGACTCCATTGATTGGATCCATCAGGCTTGTTGATGGTGATCTTGACGAGGCCTCTACTTAGTGCGCCAACTGTCGATGCTTTGTATCGGCAATAATTATATGGGGCTATTCTCAAGACCTAAACTTGATGGATGCAAAGGAACATAAAACGAGTTTATCCTAATTCAGGCCCTCAAGGTGAGGTAAGGCCCTACTTCTAGCTATTGTGTATTACCTTTGAGGTTTCTCTAGTGAGATTGGTTGTGTATCATTCTTCTCTTGCCCTAGGGGGCTCCTTCCCTCCTCTTATATACTGAGGAGACAAGGTTATAAGGTAGGAATCCAGTCGGACTCAACCAAGAGATTTCCTTCTAGGAACACATCATATCTGGCTACGACTGTATCATTTCTCTTGTCATGCAAGGTAACATAAGCCGAGTTCTACTGTATCCCTAATTACATGATCAGACCTATTCTCTATCCGAGTGACCATAATGTTTTCTATGAGGTACTCGGAGCCCATGGCCTCCACAAATATAAATTGAACCTCGTTGTTGTCTCTTGGACGAACTTGCAGAAAATACTATTTCTATTTATTTTCCACTTAATGAATAATACTTCTTTTGGCACAATGAGCTTCAAGCATAGCTGAAAGCACGGAAGGGCTCAAGTAGAAATAAATTAGCAAACTTGAATTATATAGGTCTTCTTAACCAATGTATGGTACACCTCTAGATATAAATTGTGGCTTGCAGGTGTTGGTCTCTGGACTCGCGGAAATTTGTAGTGTGTGTTTTTCTTCATTCTGTAGTTTCCATTTGACTCTTGGTAAGATGATTTGACTCTATTTTGAAGTAACTAATAAAATCACATTATGCAATCTTTTATGGTCTATTAAAAAATATTCTTCTAAATATAATGCGGGTGTTAAAAGATGTTGGTCTGTACATAGGTGTGGTGTTCTAAGAGTGGGTTTACATTTAAACCAAACTTGCATGTTACTGTATTATCTTGGTTTGGCTATATAATTGGACCAGTTATGCCCTATAATCACTATTAGATGTACAACGAATAGTCCTTTAAGGACTCTTCAATGGGTTCGAGTGGTTTTCAGAATTGTTACCCTTGGCAGGGCTTCTTTCCACTTTCACCATAAAGATTTGAGTTTTAATATGTTTATATATTTGATTGGATTTAACCTTTCATTCTATGGTTAATCAATAGTCTACCAGGGTGGTTTTTTTTTTATCATCCATACTCTCACAAGAAAGGAATTAAATCTGTATTTTTGGTTAATGTGAGTCTTACTCTCCCAAATTACCTTATTTTAGTTCTTAAATCTTTTCAATGTATTTCAACTCTACCAAGGCAACTGCTACAAGTAAATTAGAGTAATGTTGATGCACATTGTTCTTGGGCCTTACCCTGCATTGCACTTGTATCAAGTTTTATTCCTAGCCTATCTTGATTTCTTGCATAATCTATAAGCTTTGTCCATGAAACAACTCAACTTGTATTTAAGCATTATATTGTAAGTCTTCTGGCTAGATATTTAATTATTTATTTTTTGGCTAGGAATAAGTGCTCTATTTAGACTTAACTCAAGACTATATGGTGATAGCAGCGTTAAAAAGCATGGTCATTTATCAATCTTGCACCATTAAGAAAACTAAAAAATTTCAATAACTCAAATAGAGTACTATATTTTTATCCCACTAAAAAACTGAATTTGAATATTTACATATAATGATCAACACTATACACTATATAGTTGGGCCTTTTTTTTTCAAGATTCACTGTCTAAATCAGAAGCATGAAATATGGGGCCTTTTTCCAAGATGGAAGCCCAAAATTATGATAGTCAAATTTTAAATTATAGTTGAAGCCTGAGGTTATATCCACAAGCTGATTCCAAACAAAGAGCACACATTCATCAGATTCAAGATTTTCATCAGCCACTGTTAAACCAAAAACAGTTACTCTGCTTGCTCCCAAGATCTTGCAAAACCATTGTCAATGTAGAGTTTTTCTCGATTTAAAATAGTGTTTTTCCTTAAATTTCTGATTGTCTTTTGGCTATTGAATTATTGCAGAAGATGCATCGAAGTTGCTGCAGAAATCTCCTCCCTCGCGGTCCTGTCCATCGACGGCCGCAGGAGGACACCGTTGCCGCACCCTACGTCCCTTGTTGTCCTGTCCACCAACGTGCTCACCCACCTTTCCAAAGTAAGCAGCAAGCACCAATTTCTGAAATTCTTTCCTCCATCTCTAATTACTTCCATGGAGAAGCTCTCCATTCCAGCAATTCTTCAAATAAGAAATAATCAGTATAGCACATAATCTTACGTTGAGTAGTTAAGCATCCCACATAAAGAAATGATCTTTATGCGTATGAATATATTGTGAATAAATACTGAATTGGTGTGCTTGTATTTTCCATCTTTTTTTAAGTCTTGTATGATGCCTTTTAAGTACTTGATGTTGATTTGATTTTAAACGAATCTTGCTAGAATATTTAAAAAATAATAATTTAGTACCTGAGGTCAATAATTCAGATTTTTAGTTCATTCAACGCTTTGCGCTTTAGCTTGAGTTTTATGCTTGAGTCGGTTATTCTAGGTTGAGTGACCCAATGCTGACATGAAAGTAACTTTCTGCTTTAGCTTGTTATGTGCTGATTGCATAACACATTTTTTATACTTAAGGATCTTGTTTCCACCAATATTAAAAGCTGAAAATGATATTTTAGCTTCGACAGAACTTTGTTTCAATAACACTCTACCGAAATGCATGTGCGGTGCAAAAGACCAACTGTCAATGCTAGATTCTTTTTATGCTGTGAATTTTCCCTCTTCTTATGTTTATAATCAGTGGGGTGTGGGGATCTTGTTTGCATCCCAATCCAGTGGCATAATCTTCTGAGTATGGAAGTCGGGAGTCAGCACTACCTTCAATCATTCTTTTTTTTGGATCTTTTGTGAAAGGTCAAATTCATGGTCCATAGGACTAACAATATGATAAAATCATTTTTTTGATTGCCTAATTTAAAAGTGGCTTATTTTAAGCAAGTATGTATGTCATTGTACCATCTATTTTTGTTGTATTCGCATTGCAGATTCATGCATACAGATTGAACCAAAATATTGATTTCTACTTATTTTGGTTGCAATATATGTAAACCAACTATATACTTCTTGTCAATTTATATTTATATGCTTAAAATACCGCATGCATCTGCATGGACCAATATAACTGCTTTTTTAGGGATACATTTTGCTCACGGTGATCACTCGTACTCATCTTCTCTTCACATACCACTCACACACAGAGGATGCTAGGTGTGAGGCCGCTGCCGGCTACTGCCCTTTGCATCAGAGAAACTAAATGTAGGATGCTCCTTCCAAACTTCCTAATTTACCCTATAATACACCAACTTGTTTTACTCATCACCATTAACACATCCGACGGCATAAAACCATCTCACTTCGATCAACGATCCAGATTGCTCTCTCTCTCCCTCTCTCCCCGCATCGGGTCCCATCCCACCTGCATGTGCCATCCCCGAAACTGTGACATCCTGGCCCAATTAGGATATGGCCCATATGGCCCATGAGTGCGGTGTGCACATGATTAGTACCACCTTACTAGTTGAGCAAGGGTTGAACCAACTTATAAGGCCTTGTCCCTCCAACCATAGTACTTCCGGGTTAACCCTTTTACACGAAGCGAGGACGAAAGTGTAAGTGGGGTGCTATGTGTAAGTGGGCCCACCCGTCGGTTGGGCTGGGCTGTGCGGTTCTGGAGGGCAGGGTGTTACAAATGGTATCAGAGCCGATCCTCGCGGTTGCGCGTACGGGTCAGTGTGCGGGCATATGGCATATACGTGCGCTAAGAGGGGGCGCGTTCCTGGACATTTGCCTATATGCCTGTGTGGCTATGCGGGTAAGTTGGACTGGCGGGGACGCCAGGTCCTTTGAGGGGGGGTGTGTGTGACATCCTGGCCCAATTAGGATATGGCCCATATGGCTCATGAGTGCGGTGTGCACATGATTAGTACCACCTTGCTAGTTGAGCAAGGGTGGGTTAACCCTTTTACACGAAGCGAGGACGAAAGTGTAAGTGGGGTGCTATGTGTAAGTGGGCCCGCCCGTCGGTTGGGCTGGGCTGTGCGGTTCTGGAGGGCAGGGTGTTACAGAAACCCTCACCGTAATCCCTCCCTCGCAGCCATCGATCCCTCCCCTCTCTCCACGCACCCCCTCGCATCCCACCCGCGTGCGCCGCCCCCGATGCCCTAGCCATAATTCCTTCTTCACAGTCGTTGATCCCCAATACCACCAGGTCACCATCGCACCGCTCCGTGACCGTCACCGATGCCATGCCGCCTCACTTCATCTTAGATGGCGTCATCGATCCCCCACGCCACATCACCCGCGCCTTCACGCTGCCTCACCGTCATGCACTGCAGGTCCCTTGTCATTGCCGAGGTGCACACCACGAGTACTTCTACTGCCGAGGACACTGCTAGAACGTCGAGGCCGAGCAGATCTGGCCACTCCGCCACCAATGACACCGCCCTGGGTTGTTCGTTATAGCAAAGGATTGGAGTAGACTTAGGTTAGCTTTTTAAAACAGTTATTGTATTTTCATATAGGCATGTTTGAATATCCCGCATGTTGCTACTGGCATGTTTGAATTATAGGGTAGATATGCAGATCAGCATGAAAGTTTTAGAGGGAACAAAACGAGCATGTTTATTATAATATGAAATTTGCTTATAATATGAAATAGTTGTTCACTGATATGGCTTCTTGGTATTTCCTGATCTCTGTTTCTTGACTCCAATCCACGTCTCTCTGATTTTTTCTTTGTTCTTTGTGTGTGGTGCAAGACAGCAGTAGCAAGAGGATTACAATGGTACAGGGCATCTTCCAGATTGACCGTATGGTTAGCAAATGGATACATAGGTTGACATATGTTATATTATTCAGAAAGTTGTTTGTTGCTATACATGTATCTATATATGTGTCATATGAGAACCTGTATATATTATGTCATATGAGAACCTGTATATATGTATCAAGATGTATTTGCCAATATTCTGATTCATATAAACTGTGTTCTTAACTTGGGACAATAATTAGTACTGTTTTTTATTTACGTATAGTACTTGTGAGCATGCTTTCGATGGGATTTCTTCATATTAATCACATGTGCAGACTAAGTGCGATTCACAGCTCAAGTGCTTCTTGCAGAAAATAGAAAGCTTTGCTCATTTGAGGGAAACAAATCGAACAAGAAGAAGCCAGGTGAGAGGCATTTTATTATTTCGATAGACTGAGAAGTGGCAAACAACGTTTTGTTGTAACATTTACAATTTTTCTCAACTTTGAGACCTGGCCGTGGTGCAAGCCTGGCTACATATTCTTCCCATGTGAATAGCCTTAATGAACTCTAAAGATAACAGATAGCTCATCCATATAGTTGAAAATATGGTGGAAATTATACATGTTTTGTTAATTTTAATTCTGAGGAGTTATATGGAGATTATTAATTTTAACTCTGAGAAGTTATATGCAGATGACATGCTTTAATCATTTTGTGTTTTGATTATAGTAAAAGGCATGGGTTGTTCATTGGTGATGACTGTCCCATATATATGCACTTTTCATTATCTCGGACCACATTACATTGCAGGGCCACATAATTTAAGACATTTATATTTGAACCAAAGCCAAATTTTGTAAATATCAAATTTCCAAGTCCCTATCATAAGTTTTAGGACAAAAGTTTTACATGCGACGGTGGAAAAAATTATTTAAATTATCAGTGCAGCTCTATATTCATAGTTGTGTCATATGCATGATATCGCTTTGATGTCATTAATATACATACTCTGAGAGATTATTTCAACCTTATAAAAGTTGAAATGTTGCAATGCACCATTATCTTACTATGCAGGCCAGGAGCAAACACTAATATCATAATTTATCGATCAGGTATGGACACAAAGAGCCCACCGACCGGAGGGCATATTGCATTCGGAGATATAACCAACATATTAAGTGTATCGCAAACAACACCTTCAACATATTCCAATGAGGAAATACGTAAGAAGAAAGAAGCTAACCATAGACAACGTGAATGCCACGCAAGGAAAAAGATCGCAGCAAATAAACCATACCTTGGGACATTCATACAGCCGGCAACTGCTTCCGTTTCTATAAATGAAAGTGGCAATGTCCGGCGAGCTGAAATGACTAAAGATAGGAGAGAGGAAAGGAACCGCAAGCAACGTGAATATTGAACAAGGAGGAAGGTTGAGTCAAAGAATGTTGACAGTACTGTAATAACGGATACACAAGTCCAGCATGCAAATGATTCCCTTTCTCACCAGAATGAAGGGGACAATGGTTGTTCACCTAAAATGAACGAGATACAAAGGGAAGAAAGGAACAGAAAGCAGCACGAATACCGTGCAAGGACAAAGGCTGAGTCAAGCAATGTTAGCGAAGGGATTTCTACACCATCCACCCCTACTATCGGTAAAGTTTAGTATTATTAGCAACGTATGTCTATCATACTTGTTCTCATATTTCAGTTACTGTAGGTACATGCTCTAACATTTGTCAAGGGTCACTACATGGAACAGCGTATTCTACCATTGAGTAAGGACTAGGTGTAGCAGACAATGAAAATATCGATATAGATGATCCTGTAGAATGGCTTCATAGAAATGATATTTACAAACATCAATCTAAGAAGAGTAAAGCTGGAAGCATTGAACAACACCAAGCATCCAACGTGTTAGGTGAACACATTTTCTAAAATTAAATACATAGATCTCTATTTGTATAGTGTCTGATATTGTTCACATTGGCAATTAATCATGACTTGTTGTTTTGCTGTCAGAAGATGGAGTTACACAAAATGAACATATGCATGTGCCAGCTGGTCATCTGGACATTCCAGAGACTGGTTACATTGAATTTGATAGTGGATTATTCGAATATGTACTAGCTGGTTTTGACGATGAAGGTGAGTTTTGAAGTATTATTTTATGATTTATGGCGTTAATCTATAAACTATTTGATCTTATGTACAATCAACCGTTATTCTGTAGATCATGTTGAAGCCCCACAAACCTATGACATCACAGATAGTGATTATGAGGAAACCATGCAATTTTAGTAAGGTAACAAATGTATAATATTGTTTACCTTACAACGATGATATATACATGTTCATATTTTAATACCAAACATTTTTTCTCTGTCAGACGATGGGTACAAGTCATATCATGTGGATGTTAAGGGTGTTAATGGTATTGATACTGATGATCCACATGACTATATGTACCATAAACTGCCAAAGACACACCATGTTTTAAAGAAAGTGCATGTCTGCAAGTTCTGCCATGCGATAAGGTTTCAGTTCGAGCCTCCTAGATTCTATTGCAGACAGGGAAAGATAAATGTACATATTCCAGAAGTCCATGCCGAGTTAATATGGTTGTTTACAAGTCAAGTGCATAATGATGCAAAGTATTTTAGAGAATACATCCGGTACTTCAACTCTCATTTCATATTCACAAGTGTTGGACTGACCCTTGACCGCAGTGTCAGCACTACAGCCGATACCGGTGTATATACATTTCGTGCACATGGTGCGTTATACCATTGTCTAGACAATTTGATACCAGGTTCTCAAGGGCCTCATCATATGAAGCTATACTTTTATGATACAAAAGATGCTGATGCGCTGACGCATAGAGTTCAAAGGTCCCTTGACCTCGACATCAACCTTATTCGGATCATTCTAAGAATTTTGGCAGATAACCCAAGTCACACCCTGAAAATCGCGTTGATTAAAAATTATTATGGGTAAATAGAAATACAAGAAATCACTAGAAAAAGATTGTTTGTGAAAGTGTTTGAATAAAATTATGAAATTTACAATATTTAAAGTCCCAAGTTAAAATTTTAATTAATGCTTGGATGCTTTTATATTCCCTAGGGTTTTATCAGAATATTTTAAGCATTTAAGTATTTATAATAATAAATTTTCCTTTTGTTTAATGGTGGTTTTTGTCTCTGGTAAATTCCCCATGGTTCAATAAACTCTCTGAAATTTTCTCGGATTTTTCGGAGCTCTAGAATTAATTTTAATGTTATAAAGATAATTTCAGTAATTAAATAAATAGAAAACCAAATCGTTTTTCTTTTCCCAATCTCGGGTCATTTCTGGTCGAATTCTTTTATCTTTCTCTTTGACTTGCACCCTTGTCCCTCTCCTTTATCAATATCTAGTGCCATTCTCGAAACCCTAAAATCTCCTTGACATTGAGAATCTGGAGTTCTCGGAAAATCCAATTTCGGAACCCTAAAATCTCTTTGAACTCCCAATCCAAGGTTCTCGATATCTAAAATATCCATTTTCTTTTTGAAATAAATCCAAATCCCTAGATATTTCCAGATTTGCCCCATTTCAATCTCCATAAAATGTCCTCATCAATTCCTTTATATTTCTAATATTTTGACTCCCATAAAATATTCTCGATTTTCCGATTCTCAAGATATTCCAACATTTTGAGCATTCTAATAGTCCCTAAAATATTCCTCATTTTCGAATCCCAAAATATTCCCCATATTTTGGGAGGTTTAATTATTCCTCAAAAATCCCAAATATTCCAATCTCTTCCAATTTCCATAAAACTATTCTCGATTTCCCAATTCTCAAATTATTGCATTATTTTGGTGGCAATTTTTCAATATTCTCGAAATATTCCATATGACCAAAATCCCTTTTATTCCTATGTTCCAAATATCCCGACAACCGAAATATTCCAATGTTTAATTATTCCTTGAATATTCCAATTTTTCGATCACCGTAAAATATCCTCTATTTTCCAAATTCCAGATTCCATAAATATTCCCGAGTCATCCAATCCCAAAATTCAGAAATATTCCTCGGATTCCTTACAAAATTGGAATTTTTTCAGAAAACCCTTGTAATTTTTCTCCTTTTCCTTTTTTCTCTTTTTCCCTTCTCTCTTTCCTTTTTCCGTTTTCCCCCTTCCGTTTTCTTTTTCCCCTCTTCTTCCTCCTTCCTTCTTCTTCCTCCTGCTCTCTCTCCCCGAGCTCGAGCTGCCCTCAGCCTGGCCCCAGCCCGCGCTTTCCCTGCGTCACCTCGGCCCACACCGCCACCGTTGCCTGGCCCCCGGTCCAGCCGGGCCCGAGCCACGTCGCCCCAGCGCAACCATCTCTGCCCAAAATCAGCACCGCGCCACCATTGCACCCTAGCGCCTCCTTCCCTCTATAAATACCACAGCCATGCCTCCTTCTCCCTCGAGCCCTAGCCCGCCGCCCCTACCCTACTGCCGCCCCAACACCGCCTCACCCTGCACGTCGCCTCGCCCTACGCACCGCCGCCCCTGCGCACAGAGCCGCCGCCATTGCCGGGAGCCCACGCGGTCGTCGCCTCCGTGTCCACCACCTGTTGCTGGTGAGCTCTGAGGCCGCGTCCCGTTCTCCACCGTTCTCTTCTTCCTCCTCAATCTGGCATCCTCCTCTGTTCTTCCCTAAATCATCGTGGACCTTCGTCTCTCCTCTTCCTTCGCCGGCGAAGACGCCATCCCTCACCAACCTCAGGCCGCCGGTGCTCTGTCGCCCTCGTTCGTCGTCAGCCGTCACCGCCTTCGTCGTCGCCCCAACCACGCTGCCCTGGTGTCGTCGCCCTTCTCCATTCACAGCGGCCGCCGTCACCGTCGAACGTCCTCTCGGCCGTGCCGATTTATGCCATGGCCGGGTAGGAGCCCGCCTTCCCCCTCGGTGACGCCGACATGTGGGCCCCTCCGCCGGTTCCTCCCCTGTGAATGACAAGTAGGCCCCACACTCTGATCCCTAAGAAATCCTAGCCGTCGGATCATCCCGATCAATCTGAGCCCTCGGATCTTCATAAAACCTCAAAACAATCTAGGACGTCCGATCTCCTCAGATCGATCTCAGCCGCTTGATCTTAAACCACACCGATGCCACATCAGCCCTAGGCCACCTCGTCATCAATCCATCTCAGCCGCCACATCACCCCTCTGCTCACGTGGATGCCACATGGCAGTCCCCCCTCACCAAGAGTCCACCAAACTCCTCCACGCTCTGTTCCATGGACCTAGTCCATCATAAACCAAGCCTATGACAGTGGGCCCTACCTTCTTTTCCTATTCAAAAATAATTCCTTTAATAATTATATTCCGAGAGAATATCCTGAGAATATTCCTTTTCTATTTCTTTTTGGATTTTTTCTGAATTTGAACTTCCAAAGGACATATCTTTTCCGTCCGAACTCCGATTCGAGCCGTTCTTCTTCCTAAATTCATCTAAAATCATGGTATACATGTTCATGTATTTTTAGTACTGTTTCTTTGAAGTTTCTTAGTTTTTTTTCTCGTTTTGCGTATAGTCACGTAATTTTCGCCGTTTCGGAAGGTTGCGAAGTTCGAAGAAGAGTTCGGAAGATCGGAAAATTTTTCCATTGCAAGACAAGTCACACGACAATCCCCTTGAGCATGTTGATCCCATTTGTGAAAACTTATTTTATTTTAACGTTATTTCAAGCAAAACTTTGGAATGTCATTATTATGTGTAATTATTATTATCCAATATTCCTTGATTATTATGGCCATTTTGCTATTGATACATGTACCTTGATATCCTGGGTAATTAATATTGATTAGCTAGATGGCTATTTAATGGTCTAGCTAGATTATTTAGGTTCTGCTTAGCCATGCCTAGAAACTCTAATGTCATCTTATGTGGGAAACTATTCATTCACCTATGGATATTTAATGGTTAATGGCTATCTTTTCACGACGGTTGGTCGTGGTTGGTTAATTAATCTGGTCAATTAAAACATGACTGATGGTGGGTTGTGAGCACATGGAATGGTGATGTTCCTAGTGGTTCTCATGACAATTAAGGACCGGTTTGCGAGCTACTTGTTGCAAAGCAATACCATACTAACCACAAGCTAGAATGGGTAATGGCTTGATTGGACATGTGGCGAGTTCAACAAGAGGCTCCACGGTGTGTTGTGGCAGTCGTCAATAAGTCCACGCATGGCAGTCATAAGTCTATGGTTTGGGCGTTGGACCGTCTCCCTGCCTAGTAACTTGATCAACCCTACCAGAGACAAGTGATTCAGCGAGTGGCTCTTCTGTTGGGCGAGTTGCATGAAAGGTCTTGTCACGGTTTCTCCCTTTGCAGTACCATGGTGGTATTTCGGGGGTGGTGACATGTGTGAAACCGTGTCTTATGGGTAAATTGGTACACCTCTGGCCAGAGTAAAACTGTTTGAATAGCCATGCCTACGGTTAATGGGCGGCCTAGCAATGTTTTTCGTGATTAGTCCCACAACTACTCATTAATGATAATAAATAATGGAAACTTGATAGCTCTAGTTTGGAGGATTATGGTTTGGGCCTGAACTGCATTGAAATGTTGTTCAGTGTTTGGTTTAATATTGATTAATAATTAAACTATATTGTTTTAAAGTGTTCTTATTGCAAATGTTTTAAATGTTATTTATGCAAATAAGCCATTTATGCCTTTCCTTTGGAATCCTGTTGCATTATTTTGTACTCCTTGTGTGGCTTGTTGACTACGGTTCGTGGTACTCAGTCTTGCAATATTACCATCATCAGAGTGAAGATTCGCTTGGAGGGAGAAGTTTTTGGTATTTGGCTTATACCCCAGTTGAGCTACCTGTGGGCTTGGTGTTGAAGTTTCACTAGGTTGCCGTTCCGCTGCTGGTTTTCTTCTGTGTGAGAACAAGTGCCTCATTTGTAAGTATTTATCGTTTATCCTTTTTGGTTATGTTTATCAAATTATCGATTTGTGTACCTCGGCTGATTCCTAGACGAGGATTTAATGCACAAATTAGCTTTGGAAATTTTGATGAATTTCTGGGCGTGGCAACCCATATGTTCATACGTTCAACAGAGTCAGCACTATGCCTAATCTAGATGACTATATGATTGAGCTCAACACTAATATCACCCCTGACCAACGAAGATACAATGCCCCCATGGCATCTCAAGTTACTGCTATATAGTTAGAAGGGGATGATCCAATCAGAACTTTTTATCGGCATGTGATGGTACATGGCAAATGTGAGAAACCCAGCTATATCAAAGCATACCATGGTTGTAATGACCCATTGGTGTATCCTTTATTTTTTTCCTAACGGGATGGGATCTCAAAATGCCATACGAGGCTCCAAAAAGGATTCTAATGATATAGAAATAGATGGACCAAGTGAGGCACCAACTCCGGGTACATACACTCGTGTCATTTATCGAATCTTTGTAACATTTATACTCTTTGGTTGTGTATATTAATATCTTAGTTTTGTTGCAGAGGACAAAGGCGTTAATGATCGTTTAGACAATCAAGATAATAATGATGTGGAGAACGGATCTGGCAACAGGAAAAAAGAAAGTTTTGTCACAGCAAGGGAGTACTATTGCTTTAGACTGCATGTTAGGAGGGGACTTTTTAACATCATTTTGTTCGGATGACATCTTTTCCAGCAATGGGCTATTGATATATACATCAAAATCATGTCTATGAGGCTATGGTACTCTAACTCTTAGAACCAAAAAAAGATACGAGTTGAGCTACACCAGGTGAATGGAATAAAATATATTCACGTTAATTAAAACTACTGCTCAACCAGCTATCAACACACAAATAATTTGTTCATGTTGTTGTTTATCTATTATATGGTGTGGTTGACGTAATCAATTCTAGAGAGACAAGGGGTTCAGAGGTTGGTAAGATGATTGTTTTGCCTCGCTCTTTTCATCGGGGTGATCGTGACATACAACGAAGATTTCTTAATGCATTGGCTCTTGTCCAACGTTTTGGGAGACCAGATTACTTCATCACGATGACTTATAATCCATACTGGGAGGAGATAAAAGAAAGTCTCTGTCCTGGCCACTTACCGCAGTATCGACTGGACCTTGTTGCAAGATTATTTAGGGCCAAGTTGTGAGACTTGATAGATCTATTTGTCAAGAAAAAATATTTTGGAGAGGTTGAAGCGTACGCTCATGTTACTGAGTTTCAAAAGAGGGGCTTGCCACATGAATACATCCTGTTGATCATGAAGCCAAGCAGTAAGTTAACAAATCCTGATAGATATGATAAAGTAATCTACACGGAGATACCAGACAAGGATAAATACCCTCTGGTAATCAAGCATATGCTACATGAACCATGTGGTGAGCTAAACAAAAACTATCCTCAACAGTTTTTTCAAGCAACACAACAAGAAAAGGACCCGTACCCTTTATACAAGAGGAGAGATGATGGATGGCATGTCAACATTGGAGGTGTGGTATTAGACAACAGGTGGATGGTCCCATATAATCCTAAACTGCTTATGCGATATAACTGTCATATTAATGTTGAAGCTTGCTCGAGCATCAAATCTATGAAGTGCCTATATAAGTATGTATATAAAGGCCATGACTGTACATCGTTCTCAGTCGACCTGGTTGGGGAAATCAACGAGATTCGTCAGTATAGGGATGCTAGATACGTATCACCACCAAAAGTTATATATAGGATTCTTGGTTTCCCACTATTCGGTATCTATTCGCTGTTTTGCTGCTCCTGCTTCATTTGCCTAATATGCAGTATGTTACCTATGACAAGTTTGGTAATCTTGTGGATGTTGTCAGCCGACCATCTTTCTCTATGACAACACTTACTGAGTTTTTCGAAATGAATTGCAAAGATCCGGATGCAAGAAAATTATTGTACAAGGAGTTCCCAGAATACTATAGGTGGATCACTGGAAAAAATGTATAACAAAAAAGAAAAATTAAGAGAGGTCAGGTTGGATGGATTGTGGAGGCCATGGGCCCTGGGTACCTCAAGGAAGGCAATTACGACCACTCGGACAAAGGGTGCGCCGGCCCATATGATTAGGGAGAGAGTAGAATTTGGCTTCATGTAAACTTGCATGATAAGGAAAGGAATATAGTCCTAGCCGGATACTCTATGTTCTGATAAGAGAAACCCTTGGTCGTGTCTGAGTGGGTTTCCTACCCTGTAATCTTTATCTCTCCAGTATATAAGGAGAGGTAGAGAGCCCCCTGGGGCATAACCAATCTCACCAGAGAAATCGCGAAGGCAATACACAAACAGCTGGAAATAGGGTATTACCTCACATTGAGGGCCTGAACTAGGATAAACTCTCCGTATTCTTTTGAGTCCATCGAGTTTGGATCCAACGAATAGCCTCATATTCAATATTGCTGATACAAAACATCGATAGTTGGCACGCCAGGTAGGTGCATCGTCAATATCATCGTCAACAAGCCCAATGGATCCAACCACTGAAGTCATCGGCATCACCTTCTCTCCCGGGCAAGCAATCAGATTTAGGAGCCTCGACTTCATCGCCGACGACTTCGGCAATCTCACCTTGTCTGACTCGGTTTCAACCCAATCAGATAGGGATCAAGCCAACTTCGCGCTGGTTAGCCTCCTCAACATTACGACAACCTTCAACAGCTTGCCTCGGCGACATCCAAGACCAACGAACCCTAGGGCAACTCTCTTTCCTAGTGTTTGACTCGGACATGGCCCTAAGCCAGCCAAGATCGGATCTAGGAGAGACGAGATTGTCAATCCCCCACTCAGACTCGCAAACGCCGCAACCGTCTTCAAGTCCAACATGATGCAGCATACCCAATCATCTGGACTTCAGCTCAGATACGGCCTAGAGCCACTCGAGATTGGATCTAGGGAGGTTGGAGTTATAATTACACCGCTTCAGTACTCGAGACTCCGACTCACAGTCAGACGGCAACTCAGGAAGCTTCTCACCTCCACGTGAAGACTTTATGGCGTCCAAAGGGGGTACCCTAAGCCAAGATGTACGCCGACTATGCGAATAGCAAGAGGAAGAAGCTTGTCGACTGTGTGAGCAAAAGGAGAAAGAAGACCCACGTCTGCAAGCCGAATGGGATGCGTGCAACCGCGAGTTACGTAAAACCGGGAGGCAGGCACAACAAGAGATCCTCCAGACCAGAGTGGGCAACAATGACATCTTCATCACTCCACAACAAAACATTGTGGCTGCTGCAACACTGCTGGATAGCCTGCAGCTAGGAGCCGATCACCAGCCAACACCAACTATTGCCAGAATCAAGGCCATGATAACAACAGCAGTGGCACAATAGCGCTAGGAGACTGGAAACACCTTGGTTCATTCAAGCAAGACAGCTTCGGACACTGCAACTTCATCAACCGTGGCACGATGCTGAGTAGCAGGATTCGATCATCGTCACTCAGACTCACTCCGTGGATCGCAAGGCCACAACGACAATAACCGGTGACACCATCATGACCGGCGCCAGGACAACCGCAACGCTCGGGAACGACTACGCCGCGATCTTCGTCAAGACCTTAATGCTCGTTGACGTGAACGCGAGGAAGATGAACGCCGCCGACTAGAAGACGAACATGAGCGTTTTGGCATGCACCATGAGTGGTTTCATTGCCGCAGTCAAAGCCGTAGCCCTCACTATTCACCCCATTCGGACGACGGAGTTCCAGCTTTCATGCGCGAGCTATGCCAAGTCAACTGGCCAACAAGTTTCAAGCTGACTGGGATCGACAAATATGATGGCAAGACCAACCCAGAATCCTGGTTGATAGTATACACCTTGGCAATTCGAGCAGCTGGAGGCGACCACAAGGCAATGGAAAACTATCTCCCTGTCGCCCTTGCTGACTCAGCATGGACGTGGTTGACGGGACTTCCCAGAGGGTCTATTGGCTCCTGGGGGAACTCCGAGAGCGATTTGTGTCAAATTTCTAGGGCACATACGAGAGGCTAGCATCTGAGTACGATTTGTATCAATGTCACCAGAGGAAGAATGAGTCACTCCAAGACTTCATCAAGCGTTTTTTCCGAGAAGAGGAACTCCATCCCCAAGATCAATGATGAAGTAGTCATTGCTGCCTTCCGCAAGGGAGTCAGGGACACACCGTTCATCACCAAGTTCACTCGGAAGCCACCCACCTCTGTCAAAGCCCTCTTTGAGATGGCTAACAAATACACTGACTCGGCCGATGCCGTTGCTAAGGCGCTTGATGACAAGCCACGATAGAAGGAACGATGCAACACGGACGACGCAGCCCCATCCAAGCCCAGGAACCACAAGTGTAAGTTGGAGGACACCTTTGCCACAGTCTACCACAACCGACCATGAGCTCCCAAGGCTTGGACTCATACACCGATGGCTCTCCAAGAATTGTTTCATGCTGAAGAAGTTCATCATAGAGTAAACATCAATATCCGGTAAAGCCAAGGACAAGCTGGACTCGGGCCTAGCTAGAGACTATGAAGACCCTCATGCTGAGCTCAACCACATATATGGAGAGCCATCGGTGTATGAGTCCAAGCGGAAGCAGAAGCTGACCGCACATGAAGTCAATATGGTATCTGCTGATACCCCTCAGGACTTACGGTGGTTCGAGGTCACAATCATGTTTGACCGCACCAATCATCCCAACCGAGTGGCACATCCAGGGTGCTATCCACTTGTCCTAGACCTAGTTATCAAGAACATCAAGATGGAGAAGGTTCTGATCGATGGCGGAAGTGCCCTCAACATCTTGTTCACCAAGACGCTTAATGAGATGAAAATACCTCATTCTGAGCTATGCCAAATACAACTCCCTTCCACAGGGTAATCCCTGGCCTCTCTTCAACGCCACTCGGACAAATCATCATGTCGGTCACCTTTGGCATGCGGGATAATTTTCGCACGGAGAACATCTATTTCAAGGTCGCTAATTTCAAGACAGCTACCATGCCATACTCGGGGGCTGGCACTTGGCAAGTTCATGGCGGTTCCCCATTACACCTACATGATGCTGAAGATGCCAAGACCATCAGGAGTACTCTCTCTATGCAGTGACGTCAAGCAAGTCTTCACCTGCGACAAGGAGAGCTACGAACTGGCACAGTCACATGATGCCGCAGTCGGACGAAGCAATATCCGACTGGTGGCGTCGACTTCCGAGGAACATGAGGAAGTCCCGGCAAAAAAGACGGCCAAGTTGGGAATTTCAACAGAGTCAAAAACCAAGATCCCCCTAGACCCTTCCAACGCCATCAAGACAGCGCTTGTTGGGACTGGTGTCACACCTTGAAAATCGGCCTAATTAAAATTATTTTGGGTAAATGAAAATACAAGAATACACTAAAAGAGTTTGTGAAAGTGTTTGAATAAAATTCTGAAATTTCCAATATTAAAAATTCCCTAGTTAAAATATATTCAATGCTTGGATGCTTTTGTATGCCATGGGGTTGGTTCAAAAATTTTAAGCACTCAAGTATATATAATAATGGACTTTTTTTGCTTCATGGTGGTTTTTGCTTCTATTAAATTCCCCATGGTTTAATAAACTCTCTAAAATTTTCTCAGATTTTTTGGAGCTTCAAAATTAATTTTAATGTACAAAGATCATTTCAATAATTAAATAAATAGAAAATAAATTCTATTTCATTTCCCCTGTTTGGGTCATTCCTGCTCCAATCCTTTGGTATATCTCCGTTCAACTCAAACTCTGGTTCTCCTCCTCTTCTTATGTTTTGTGGACCCTTGAATTCCCGGAAAAGTCCGATTCCGAAAACCTCATCGAAATCCAAAATCTGGAGTTCTTAGATTTATTCAATCTTGAAACCCTAAAATCCCTTTGATTTCTCAATCCAAGATTCTCAATATCCAAAATTCCTCAAATATCCATTTTTCTTTTTGAAATAAATCCCTGAAAATTCCTCGAAAAATTTCCTTTCCATTGAAATAAATCCAAATCCCTAGATATTCCCAGAGTTGCCCAATTTCAGTCTCCATAAAATATTCTTGTCAATTCCTTTATTCCTAGAATATTTACAATATTCTGAATATTCTAATTTTCCAGTTCTCAGAATATCCCCAATATTCAAAATATCCCAAATCCTCTGATTTCACCAATTTCCACAAATTCTTCCTAATTAAATTCCCATCCGTTCCCACAGAGTCCAATTTCCGAGGAAATAAATTGGAATTCCCCAAATATTCTAATTTTTTCCTAATTTCCAGATTCTATGAAATATCTTCAGGTTTCCAATTCCCAAATGTCCCAATATTTGACATATTCCAAAATTCTGAATATTAAATATTCTAAATGTTTTAATCTTCCCATTATTCCATAAAGCTTCCTAAAATTCCAAATTTTCCAAATTTGGAATTTTCCAAAAAACCTCCCATTTTCCTTTCCTCTTTTATCTCTTTTCCTTTTCCCTTCTTTTTCTTTTCCCCCTTCTTTTCTTTTTCCTCTTTCTTTCTTCTTCCTCCCCTCTTCTTCTTCCTCCTGCCTTCTCTCCCCTTTGGCCCAACCCGATGCCACCGCGGCCGCCTCCTAGGCTCGACCTGGCCCACCCCGGCGCCAGCCTCCTAGGCCCGGCTCGGTCTGCGCCTCTCTCCTCAGCCCACACAGCTCCGCCGCCACCTCGGCCCACAGCCGCTGCCGCGCTGCACCAAACGCACAACGCCTCTGCTGTAAAGGCCGGAACCGCTATCGCGCCCTAGCTCTACATCCTCTCTCTATATAAATAGCAGCCTCCCCGCGCCCCAGTGCCCTAGCCTAGCTGCCGCTCTCCAGTCTACCTCCCTCGTTGTGCCATCCTGCCACTGCTGTCCTAGCACCGCCGTCGTCATCGCCTTCGTGGTCGCCGCCGGCCACTGCTGAGCATCGCCCACCGGTGCCTCTGCCCTTCCTCCTCTCTGCCCACCATCGTAGCCGCCTTCTCCCTGTTCCAGCGCCTGGTCCCCATCTCGGCGTCACCCCTCTCTTTGACCCGGCACGCCGCCATCGCCCTCATCACCGCATTGTCGCCGGCGTCATCATCCTCGCCCCAGGCTCGCTGCTCCCCTCACCATTGGTCGTCATTGCCACCGACACCTTCTATTGCATCAGACCAGTGCGAGCGCGAGCACGTCTCGCCCCAGGCTGCCAACATGTGGGCCCGGTGCATTCCTCCTCCTCCTCGGTGTATGACATATGGGCCCAGAGTGTTGACCCATGTCAGCCCCTGGTTTTTGTGACTGGAAACCTCGCATGCACTGCATGCCAAATCCCTAGATAGGTAGTTTGACATGTGCATAACATAACCGGTATCATTGCATATAATGCCATAGAGTCTTACATCCATTTAGTGATTACAAAAAGGGAATTTCCCGAATAGGGTCCTAGGTAAACATAACCAACCAACCTAGGGTAAACTAGCAAAAGACTAGATATGGTAGCGAAAACTTAAGCGGCGGTGGCCCTGCGTTAGTCCACAGGCACTCGACTAGCGACTTGCATCCTACTGCGCCTCCTTTGGTCCTTCGTCCTCTTGACCAATCTTGGACGGTTCACCACCGGTATCTGTTTCTAAAAAAGGGGGATTGAGCAACATGAGTACTTAAAGTACTCGCAAGCCATCACTACAACATGATTTAATGCACATAGGGTTCAAGGAAGCCAAGGGTGATTTGCATAAAGCCAGTTTTCACAATTCTTTTCACAAACCTATGTACTAGCTATTTTATCAAAACATAACACTTGAGGAGAAGTTATCTAGTTTGTCACGGGGGCTGGGTCCACCTTGCCAATCCTCACTTGGTTCAGTTGACCCTCGTGGTTGCCTGTTTACCCGTGTTCTAGCCACATTACTGTAATCCGGGTAGGTTCCCATGTCTGCCCAATCCCTGCCTAGCCAAGTTTTAAGAAAATTTCAGAGTCTAGTCAAGACTAGTACAAGTCCCGATGCTCCTTTAACTGCGAGCACAGCTATTCGAATAGTTTGGTTTTTACTCACACTGTAGTAGATGTACGCTTTACCCGCAACCCATAACTTTGCCCAACACATGAGACTTGTCATGGCCTGGTCTTTTGGTTTCCCTAGTGTTGCGGCACCCGCCCCAAGGACTGTGAACCCTCATGCACCCTTAACACCCAACGCCTCGAGCTAATGGTGAGAGGAGTCCTAGGACCCGAGAAATCTAGGAAGTATACTATATGTATATACACTTAGGGTGTGTTTTTAAGCTTAGACGCATCATATTCCCAACAATTCAACACTTCATCAAATCATACTCTTCATGTGCAGAACCAACCATGACTGGGGTGCCGCCCCACTCGGGTCACCTACTCCTCCAGGTCTATTCCCATAAAAGAGATGTGGTCGTACTCGGTTTGTTTCCTGCCTGTTTTCTTGCCTCGGTCCTTACTTGACCAGGGTCAACGCTTGCCTTTCCCAGAACCACCCAAATCAATCCATGCCGCCCCAGTCGAAAATAGTTTTGTTTCTTAACTTTTGTGTTTTTGCAAATAGTTTCCAGTGTGACTTGCGAGTGGTTTTTCATGTCTCCACTTCGCATGAAATGACGATCACCCTCTACCTAGAACGATCATCTCCATCCAGATATTAATCATAGAAACACGGAAATTCTAATAAGCAACACTAAGTCTTGTCAATACTTGACTTGCGTAGGTAAAATAGTATACAGCATCAAGGAATATGGATCAATATCAAAGAATGGCTTTAACTAAGAATGTAGGTGCGCGATTTCAGTATAGCATGCAATTTATTTGTAAACAAATATTTTCACAATAGGTACAACATGTTCAAGGAGAAGGGCGTGATGACTTGCCTTGCTAAGTTACAGCAACATCCTCCTCTGCGTCAGGGGTTTCGTCGTCGTAGATATACACTAATCGGATGCGGCGACTATTAAACCTCTAGGTCGATATACAAAATAATAAGGAATAAATAAAAAGAAAAATGGAAAAATACCAAACCAGTGCCATTGGATAAATCTTGATTTTAGATGAATTTTGGTGAAAGTTTCACTCAATTTGGACTTAAAACGAGGGAGTTATGGGCTTTAGAAGATTCAAATTTGAATTAAATCAAATTAATAGAAAAAGGGCACTGTTGGAATATTCCTTTAATTTCTCGAATTGTTTTTCCTTAATAAAAATCCGGCTCTCTCTGACAAGTGGGCCCCGGAATAGGAGAGAGAGGGATCCCACTCCGGTTGGCTTGTCACTGACAGGTGGGACCGGGGTCCCGGTTGGCCGGGTAACCCGACTAACTTGGGGCTCGGGGCCCACAGGTCAGTGACACAGCGGGTGACAAGGGGCGTGACACTATTTCTTTTACTGTGAACGGGGCCTAGATGTCAGTGGCACAGAATTTAAACTTAGTTGTAAATGGATTTTGTTAATGACAGGGGCCAACCGATCAGTCATAGGGTTAAGGGGGTCATTAGCCTTAATCATGGTAATTAGTTTTGGCCTAGGGCCCATGTGTTAGTGACGGGGCGGCGGGGTCGTCTTCCTCCTCGCGCTGGGCATGCGGCCGAGCACTCGGCGGGCAAGGCCGAGAGCCGATACTGCTCGGCGGGGGCCTGTGCGGCTCCGCCGGCCCTCGTGGCTTCGGTCCTCACCGGAGGCGAGGTCCGGCTCCCCGATTTCCCATGGCAGCACGGCAGTTTAGGTCTTAGGGGCAGCGCACCATGGTACGGACAACCGTGCAACGGTGGCACGGCACTTGCGGCGGCAGGGTGGTGTAATCGGGCACGATTCCACCGTTGGAGGAACTAGGGGGAGGGAGGGAGGGAGGAGCTGGCGAGAAGGCTCACCAAGCGGTAGTTGGGAAGCGGCACAATCCCTGTTGCGGTGGAGGTGGGGCAGAACAGAGCCCGGCGATGAGGTCTAATGTAGGGCAGGTCGAGGCTGAGTTCGCGATTCGTCCTACGGTGGCGGTGGCGTCTCCTCCGATCCGGGTGGCCGTCTCTCCTCCAGGTGGTGGCGCTGTCCTTCCGAGCTCCCAGAGCGGTGGCGTCGCGGTGGCAGGCTAGTCCGGCGTGGAACGGTAAGCTCTGCGCAGTGTGGGGGGAAGAAACAATGAGGAGCAGTCTAGGGGTGTACCAGGGCCAAGGCGGGGTGGAGTCCGAGGGTGATTTTGGGGTGGCGTGATGGTCCGGCCTTTTATAGGCACGGGCAGTAGAGCCGTTAGGCTCTGCGACGGCTGGGATGGGCTGGCAGGGCGAGGACGGGGTTGGTGGTGAGGTTAGCGCGCGTGAGGGCGGAGGCATTTGACTACCACCGGTCCGAGTGAGCTCCCGTGGCGCGGCGGGCTTCCATCCATCGGTCCGAGCAAGGTGGTGTGCCGAGTGAATGGCGGAGCGACGGGAAGAGGGAGCGCGGCTCAGCGTGCTCGTCCGCCTTAATGGGGTGGCGCGCATGGGACCTGAGGGGATGGGAGACGCAACAAGGCTGAGGTATGGGCGACGTTAGCGGCTAGAGCTTGGTATGAGCGGCGGGGTAGGTTAGGCGCAGGCGGAGGGGAATGGCTGGTCGGGTTCCATCGCCATAATGGCCAACAGCGACCGCGGGAGGGGCACAGGGGCTGTTGCTGGCACGGGTGACCAGCCAAGTGACAGGATAGCTTGGTCGCCGTAATGACGACCGGTGCATGCGCCAATAGGACAGGGCAGGCAGGGGGAAGGGGGGCGTCAACGGCGTGGTCGGCGTTGTGGTTTGGTCACATCAAGGGTGGGCCGGCGCGATGGCTCGGCAGGTGACTGGGAGGGGCGTGGCATGGGGACTATAGGTGGCCAAATGGGCCGCCCGGCCCGGCCCGGCCCTAGCACGATAGTGGCACGGCACTATGCGGCACGGCCCGTGTAGGCACGGTTCCTGTAGCGGGCCGTGCCGTGCCGGCCCGCGTGCCTCCCCCCCGGCCCAGGCACGGCACGCGAGGTCGTGGCCGTGCCGTGCCGGCACGGCTCGTCGGCGGCCCACCGTGCCCGGGCGGCCCGGTCCGCCGACGCTGCCGCCGCGCGTCCGGCGTCCCGGGCTCGGCCGCTTGCCGCCGCCCTCCGCCGCCGTCTCCCCGCCTGCGCGCCGCCCCTCCACGCCTGCCGCCGCCTCGGCCTCCTCCCGGCCTCCTCGGCTCCTCCGCTCCTCCCGCCGCGTCGGCCTCCCGCCGCGTCGGCCTCCTCGGCTCCTCCGCCTCCTCCCCGCCCTCGGCCTCCTCCGCCCCTCCGCCGCCGCCCCGCGAGCGCCTCCCCGGCCTCCGCCGCGCCTCCCCGCTGCGCGCCGCCCCCTCCACCGCTGCCGCGCTCGGCTCCTCCCGGCCTCCTCGGCTCCTCCGCTCCTCCCGCCGCTCGCCTCCTCCGCCCCTCCGCCGCCGCCTCCGCGAGCGCCTCCCGGCTCGCCTGCCGCCGCCTCCGCCGTCGCTCCCCGCCTGCGCGCCGCCCCCCGAGGCTGCCGTCCGCCGCCTCCCCGCCTGCGCCGAGCCCCGTGCCGGCTCATGCCCCATGCCCGCGCCTCTTGCCGTGCCCGTGCCCACGCCCTTGCCGTGCCCGTGCCCGCTGCCCGCCCCGTGCCCAGTTCCCGTGCCCGTGCCCCGTGCCCAGTGCCCGGTCGGGCCGCTACAGTCCACGGGCCGTGCCGTGCCGGCCCGCCGTGCCGCACCGCCGGCCTAGGCACGGCACGGCTACTCGGGCCGTGCCGGCACGGCCCACGGCCAACCGTGCCGGGCCGGGCCGGGCACGGTTACTGTAGCACCGTGCCAGGGCCGGCCCGACGGGGCACGGCCCATTTGGACATCTCTAATGGGGACCAATGGGTGCAGCGTGGCATGGCGGGTTGGGGGAGACGACCGCACAGCAGCCACGGGCGGGTCTTCACGAGATAGGGGTAGAGGCTGACAAGGGGGGCCGGGTGGGAGGAAATCGGTTGGGTGCGTGCGTGAGCAGGCGGACGTACAGCGGGGGCGGCCTGACTCGACGTCTCCTGGACCGCGAGTTGGGCTGCGCCGATCCCTGCTGCTGTGGCTGTGGGCTGAGGGAAAGTAAAAGAAAAGAAGGGGGGAGGGCTAGCCGGCCCAGTGGGGGTAATTTGGCCCAAAGGGCTGGGGTTTTCTACTCTAATCCTTTCTCTTTTAAAAGAATAGTTTTGAGGAGGGAAAGATCCTAGTATTTATACCAATCATTTTAGGGTTTGCCTTAGGTTTGGTATTTACGCAAGAAAGCTTTTGGCACTAGCAAAAATAGTAACAAAATAAATTCATGAAAAACTTGCATGATGTAGAATTTCTCAAAAATTTTATCAATTCTGATTTTTCATTTTCGATTTTTATTTCACATTTTTCAGGATGTTACAACCCCCCCCCCTCCCCCCAAGCCTATCTCGACCATCGATCATCCCGATTAATTTGGAGCTGTCCGATCTACATAAACCCTAAGCCGATCCCAACCGTTAGATGGTCCTGATTGAATCTCCACTGTTGGATCCTCATCACCTAGGCCATGTCAGCCCTAGTGGCTGAGTCAGCTGCTACCTCATCGGGCCACCTCAGCTATTCCGTCCACATGGAGTCCACGTCATCGATCCACTACCTCATCCCTTCTCCCTCTGTTCCATGGACCTAGTCCACCGAGAGCCATGACACTGACCAGTGGGCCCCACTCCAAAGTCCATCCAAAATTAAATTTTGTGATAATTAAATTTTGAGGGAATATTCCCGTGAATATTCCTTTTCTATTTCTTTTTAGATTTTCTCTGAATTCGAACTTCTGGAAGCCGTATCTTTTCCGTCTGAACTCCGATTCGACCCGTTCTTCTTCCTAAATTCATCTAAAATAATGAACTACATGTTTGTGTACTTTTTATGTACTATTTATTTGAAGTTTCTTAGTGTTTTCCTTGTTTTGCGTGTAGTTAAATCGTTTCAGCCATTTTGGAAGGTCGCAAAGTTCGAGGAAGAGTTCGGAAGATCTTTGAAGACTTTTCTATTGCAAGGGAAGTCACAAGACAATCCTCTTGAGCATGTTGATCTCATTTGTGAAAATTATTTTATTTCAACGTTATTGCATGCAAAACTTTTGAATGTCATTATTATGGGTATTTATTATAAATCCTATATTCCTTGATTATGGCCATTTTGCTATTGATAACTTTACCTTGATGCCCTGGGTAATTAATATTGACTAGCTGAATGTTTAATTAATGATCTAGCTAGATTATTTAGGTTCTGCTTAGCCATGCTTAGAAACTTTAGCGTCATTTTATGTGGGAAAACTGTTCATCTATTCAGGATTATTAATGATTAATGGTTACATTCTCACGACGATTGGTCGTGGCTGGTTAATTAAACTTGCCAACTAAAAATTGACTGATGGTGGGTTGTGAGCACATGGAATGGTGATGATGCTAGTGGTGCTCATGATAATTAAGGACCGGTTCGTGAGCTACTTGTTGCGAAGCAATACCCGTACTAACCACAAGCTAGAATGGGTAATGACTTGACTGGGCATGTGGCGAGTTCAACAGGAGGCACCAGGGCTTGTTTGTGGCAGTTGTCAATAAGTCCACCATATCAGTCATAAATCCATGTTTTTGGGTGTTGGACCGTCTCCCTGTTGGGTGCCTGATCAGTTCCTACTGGAGACAATGGTTTAGCAGGAGGCTCTTCTGACAACCTCATCACTGACTTAGAAGAAACCTTCCAAAGTTTTCGACAATTCAAGATAAAGCTGAACCTGGAATAGTGCGTCTTCGGAGTATCTTTAGGAAAACTACTTGGTTTCATCGTTTCACACCGTGGCATAGAGGCGAACCTAGAGAAGATCAACACAATCATGTACATGGTGCCTCCGACTTGCCAGAAGGATGTCAAGAAGCTGACCGGCTACATGGCGGCACTCAGCCGATTTGTTTCCCGATTGGGAGAACAGGGTATGCCTTTCTTCAAGTTGCTAAAGAAAGTTGACAATTTCTAGTGGATGCCCAAAGCCCAACAAGTCTTCAAAGATTTCAAGAAGTTTCTCACATCACCACCCTTACTGGTATCACCTATGCCCCAAGACCCACTCATGTTATACCTTGCGGCGACTACCCAGGTGGTTAGTACGGTGCTGGTAGTGGAACACGAAGAGGCAGGTCATATCTAGAAGGTACAATGGCTAGTCTACTTCGTCAACGAGGTCCTGGGGAACCCCAAGATGCGCTATCCTCAGGTCTAGAAGCTGCTATATGGATTACTAATCACTATTCGAAAGCTCAACACTACTTCCTATCGCACCCAGTTACAGTCATCACGTCGTTCCCACTTAGAGATGTTCTACGTAATTGTGAAGCCACCGGCAGAATCGCTAAATGGGCACTCAAGTTGACATTACTTTTCAACCACAGACTGCAATCAAGTCTCAAGCACTCACTGACTTTGTAGCCGAGTGGCAGAAGTTCAGTCGGCTGCACCTGCGGAGAAACTTGAGTATTGGACAATGTACTTCGACGGTTCTTTATGGATCAGCGGAGCAGGGGCTGGTGTTGTGCTGACATCACCCAACAGAGAAAAACTCAGATATGTCCTTCAGGTTCACTTTCCACCATCTCACAACATCGCTGAGTATGAAGCATTCATCCATGGGCTCCGTATCGCCATATCACTCGGTATCCAACGATTGGTGGTTCATGGCGATTCCCAACTCGTGGTGAACCAAGTCATGAAAGACTGGACATGCTTGGATGACAACATGATGATATACTACCATGAGGTGCACAAGCTGGAAAAGAAATTTGACGGACTGGAGATAATTCATGTTTTCTGCCAATACAAGCTGCGGACGAATTAGCCAACATGGGATCCAAACACAAGGTGGTCCCGACTGGTGTCTTTGTCGAGCAATTGCTAGAACCACCGGTCAAGAAAAAGACTGAACCCGTGCAGTCAGGAGCTAAGCCAAACCCAGAACCAATGGAAGTGCTCATTATCTCTCAAGACTGGCAGACTCTAATCATCCGATTCCTACTGGAAGACGAGCTCCCTGAAGACCGCAACGAAGCCGAACAAGTCAGGCGCCGGAGCAAGAACTTTATCATAGTCAGAGAAGATCTATATCGTCAAAGTGCAACCGGTGTTTCATGTGTTGCGTCACACCTAAGGAGGGCAAGCAAATTCTATAGTCAATCTACTCGGGCATCTGTGGCAACCACGCTGCATCAAAAACGTTAGTCGGAAAGGCTTCCATACAAGGGTTCTTCTGGCCTACTGTGGTTACAGACACCAAGGATATTATTCAGACATGCGAGGGATGCCAATTTTTCGCTCGACAAACACATCTCTTGGCTCAAGAGTTGCAGACTATCCCAATATCATGGCCTTTGCAGTCTGTGGGCCCGTTCAAGAAGGCACTAGGAGGGTTCACACATCTCTTTGTTATTGTGGACAAGTTTACAAAATGGAATGAGGCAAAGCCCGTTGCTACCATTACTGTAGCCAAGGCAAAAGACTTCAACATGAGTATTATATAACGATTTGGAGTCCCCAATCGCATCATCACGGACAACGGCATTCAATTCATGGGCAGCATCTTCAAGGATTTCTACGACGATTTCGGCATCAAGATCTATTATGCTTCTGTGGCACACCTACGGAGTAATGGGCAGGTGGAGTGCGCAAACAGCATGGTTCTCCGAGGAATCAAGACAAGAGTGTTTGACCGACTACGGCCTTATGCAGGGCGATGGATACAAGAACTCTCATCTGTTCTATGGTCACTCCAAACAATAGTCAATCGGGCAACAGGGCAATCCCCTTTTTTCCTTGTCTATGGTGTTGAGGCCGTGTTACCTACCGAGTTGGAGTTCGGCTCTCCGCAAGTCCAAGCCCACTCTAAAGACAAATCCAATGAAGACCGACTGATCGAGACAACAGTCAATCAGGCAACAGGGCAATCCCCTTTTTTCCTTGTCTATGGTGTTGAGGCTGTGTTACCTACCGAGTTGGAGTTCGGCTCTCCGCAAGTCCAAGCCCACTCTGTAGACAAATCCAATGAAGACCGACTAATCGAGCTAGATCAGTTAGAAGAACCAATGGACATCGCCATGATCTAGTCGGCCAGATACCTACAAAGTTTGCATTGTTAACATAGTCGTAATGTCTGTGTCCACGACTTTTTAGTGGAAGATCTTGTATTACAAAAAATACAGACCACCAAAGACAGGTATAAATTATCTCCCTTATGGGGGGGGGCCGTTCATTATCACTAAGGTGACACACCCGGGGGCTTACCAGCTGAAGCGTGAAGATGGCTCCCTCATCGACAACTCTTGGAATATAGAATAGCTATGTCTTTTCTATACCTAAGCATTGTATTATGTTCAATTCACATATATATATGAATAAATTTTTATTCTCTGACTCACTACTCCGATTGCTTCTAACCGAGTAGTGAGTCGAGGGCTACATGATAATATTATGGCTCTTCTTTATCTTGTCCAAACCCAAGTGTTTTTTTGTCTAAGTCACAAAATCTTGTAACGATCATGCCAGTCATACCGAGTCAGTTCTAATAGGATAAGCGCCTTTTAAGCTAATTCCTATCACTCGGCATATGCAGCCAGTCGGACAAATCTAATGACGATGATGACAACATAAGTACTTGGCATACTTTACAAGCAAATAAAAACCAAGTTATTTACAACTTGAACATCAACACATAATTGTTTGTACACATTATCCAGCAGAATATACATGGAGTAATCTGGGCACTTGTCCTTGCAGCTGTAGCGGCAGGTCTTTAGCAATCGTCTTGGTTGTGCTGTGGACTTGGTTGATCAGCTCTAGCGCCTGTTCAGGAGTAGTGCCATCTGTGAAACCCTCGCCTACTGCCTCAATATCCACTCGGGATAGAGAGACTTCGTCATGGCGAGGGCCTGCGTGATCCCCAGGGTTGCATGCTCCGTCACAAAAGATTTTAGGGTTGCCGGGCAGCCTGGAGTCGTTGAAGAACTTTGGCGATGGTTGCAGAGCTAGGGCCAACCTCCTCCTGTTGCATGATATCCAGTAGAGATTTGGTTGCATCAACCAGTGCATTTTGGGAGTCCTCCATGTGTTGGATTTGTTCCCCAAAGGACTCGAACTGCGATTGGACCTTTATCTTGTAGTCTGTCCAAGAGGCAGGCTGTAAGAAGACAAGGCAGAGCAAACAAAGATATACTCAGAAACAGAAATCAGGAGCCAAGTAACATACCTGCAAACTCGTCTTCCACCTTGGTCTTCACAGTACCGAGTTCCTCTAGTTCCTTTTTCAGACTGCCGAGTTCATTGGATTGATTGTAGATGGTCGTCTCTCGAACTACAAAGGCATAGTACCAAGTTTCAACAGAAGAATACAATAGCAAAGACTTACTTAGGAGGTGGAAAAGGCTTACCTCGGACTTTGCCCATGAGGTCAAACTTCTCGTCCCGGAGGTCATTCACCACATCGTGGAGCCAATCTGGTCAGCTGAGTTATCTAGGGAGTGAGCCTGGCAAAAGCCCGACTCAACTTCTCAAACCTGTCGATGATTTTCTGCACAAAACAAAGATGGCTGACCATAACAACGCAAAGTGATGGTACGACTATCACTACCGAGGCAGACTACTCGCCTGTACATGCTGCGAGGCTTTGATTGTAGCCTCATACATCTTGATCGGCTCCTTGTTCGCGGTCTCCTCATGCATCAATGTATCCACACTCCCGTACGGGTTCCTCCAGCTAAACACCTTTAGAGGATTGCATGGTGGCGCCAGCAGCCTTGGGATACCATCATCAAAGTTTGGGGCTACTGGATCACCCCATGAAGACGGAGACGATGGAGATGTGGGAGTCATGGGCCTTGGATCAGATGGAGGGGCTAGCTCTGTGGCATGGTCCATTGTCTCCTGGCTAGGAGAGGTGGGCTGGCTGCCTGAGTGCTCTGCTGGGGCCTTAGGGACTGGAGCAGAACTCGATTCGGCTTGTTGGGCTTTGGCCTCAACCTCAGGCAGGGTGGCGTTTGCCGTTGGGACTTGTGGTGGTGGCCCCTTGGGGTCTACATCTCTTGGCTTCCTGCAAACAGGCGTCACATTCAAAATACTACAATATGTCATGAACTATGAAGATGTCAGAAGACGGAGTACCTCTTGGAGGTTTTAAACCTCATCCCGTGCCTAGCACTGGGTGAGGTGAGCGGCGGCAAGCTCGGGGGTTCGTTGTTGACAGCCATGTTAGTCAATGTCGAGCCAGTCGGGTGGCAGGCAACTCGGCGGCAGTGGTGATGGCGCGGCAGCTGGCTGTGGTGCTAGTGTGGTTGGTGCGACAGTCGGTGTTGGCGTGGCATAGTTAGCGTGGCCGCAAGTGTCAGTATTGGAGCAGTGGCGCTTGTGTCCTTTATCTTCGGACAGCCAGACGGCCTAGTCAGCGCTTGTTTCTTCTTGGCCGGTTCCTTGACCGGCTGCTTCCCTACTCTCTTGGAGCTGGATTCGTCAGTCGAGGGGCTGGCCAGGCATTTCTTTGAACCCCCCCCCCCCTAGTCAGCTGGCTGGGGGGTGTGAGATGAAGTCAACGTGATCCTACAAGGAAAATAGACGATGCTGATTCACTTCATATAGTTCACAATAGATAATGCATCAATGATCATTTGAAGATATTCAAGTTCAAACAAC
The DNA here is from genome assembly GCA_003991445.1 of Oryza meyeriana var. granulata. Taxonomy (NCBI): domain Eukaryota; kingdom Viridiplantae; phylum Streptophyta; class Magnoliopsida; order Poales; family Poaceae; genus Oryza; species Oryza meyeriana. The sequence continues at coordinate 283,801 of RYFJ01003193.1, forward strand.
TTATCACCGATCGAGGTCTTTTTAGGCTGAGCAGCTTGGGGAACTTCTCCGGATCCAATGTGTCTGGGACGCCGCAGATGAATGTCACACCCCAATCTGGCACCGCCATACAACGGCACCAAATAGGGCGTGCCACAAGTAAATAGCGCGAATTGTGCCCCTGCGGAACCGCGATATCGATATCAGCCCTAGGACGCAGCATTGATATCTACAGAAATCAGATATGCATCATTGCAAATCCTTAAATAAATAAATAGACTTATACCTTAACTTATGTTACAGCTCCGAAGCAAGTCGGAGACAGCAACGAGCAGCACAGAGGCAGCGACAGCAGCGGAACAAATGGACTAAGTCCCAACACCACAGGCAGCGGCTGGGAACTAGGACAAAACCCTAGTCTTCACTTCACTGCAACCCCAGCTGCTTGAGCTTGAGAAGCTTCTGGCCCAATAGGTCCATAAAACTCACTCGGATAAGTCGTATTATTGAACCAGACAAAACAACAAGCAATAAAACCAAAGACAAAAACTATATATGTATATATAGAGAGAGAGAGAGACAGAGACAGAGAGAGAGGAAGCAAGGGTGAGTACTTACGTATTCAACAAGCCAGGGAAACTTAGGTGGTTGGTGTAGGCTTTAAAGAGGGGCTGGATATTTTGCAATCAGTCTTATTTGAGGTTCTTTTAAATCATCTATGTGTGTGCTTCTCAACAATCAGCGCGAGGTGTAGTCTCGCCAGATCGGAGTGAACGGTGTCAAATTGATTATCTAGTTTTCACAATCCAAGAGTTGGCTTCAAGCCGGCTCACAGAGCCCAAACAATTCTTCGGACATCCCGAGTCCCACTGTCCACAATATCCAAGCCGTTTTCATCGAACGTCCCGCGTCCTCGATAGCACATCCTTCCCACAGATCCCAAACCACACACATTTTACAAACAGGGTAAAACAAAACTATGCTAAGGAATCACCGCACATCCACCCATGACCATGGGCCCGGCTATTCAAACAGTTTAAACCTCTGCAGAGGGGGTATACTTTACCCACACGACGAGACTCACCCTAGCCACCCACTCACACTGATCAGGCACGATTGGTGACCTAGAGGTTTTCACGACAAGGCATTTCCAGAGCCATCCCAAGTTACCCCATGTCAACTGGAGAGGTCCGTGACCAAAAACAAGGTAGGTCCCAGACCATACTGTGCCAGGAACCCAGGAGGCCTTCCCCGACGCCCTCCCAGCAATCCACAGTCCAATGACACGCAAGGCATCCCTGGGTGGCTAGTTACTCAGCCAGGGACTTCCCATATCTCCCATTTGGTTGTACTATCATATATTTGGATGAAATTCTGAAGGAATCGGTCCTTACGGTGACCACACAGGCATCACACACCGGACCGGCCTTGTGTCACGAGTCTCCAGTTTTAAAACTCATTTTCTTTCACAAGGCACCGACCTAGGTGTTGGGTTTTCCAAATGTTTCGTAAAACCACATTTTACCTAAGAGGTTTCTCAAATTTTAAGTTTGAAGATAACCATCAGTACTCGCACAGGAGTGCATGACTACCGAGGCACAACAGTGGTGGTTACAAGGGAACAGGACATTGCAATGTCAAGGAAGGATTAAATGCAACAAGTTTGGGTAGGCCCACCGATCTGACTCGCAGACAGGGCCGGACAGTTAAGTGCATGCTTATCAATGCAATTTAGCAAACAAAATAATTTAAGTTTACATATAGGATCGATTGATCAAAGGTGACTTACCTTGCTCTAGGTCTTCTTGGGTCTTCGTGAAATCCGCTTCAAAACAAAAATCCGACAATGATTACTATGCACAAACAATTAAAATCTACACAGAGACCAAGAAAAGGAATCTATTTAGGACTACTAATAGTACCATAGGATAGATCTCAATTTTAGAAAATTATCGGAGTTGGAACAAAGTCAATCGGAGCTACGGATCAAAGGATATGAATTTTGGAAGATTATTTGAGTTTCTAGATAACTGAAAAGGGATTATTGAATTTCTGGAAAAAGATTTTCACTGGAAAAATATTTTGGGCCACTGACAAATGGGGCCATTGGTCATCTGGGCCTGCAAGCCAGTGGGGAGAGGAGGTGAGTGGAATATGGGCCGGTGGCCCGTAGGGAGGGAAGAGGCTGATGGCCTCAGCCTAACAGGCCTTGAATATTGGACTATGGCCCACGGGGAGATGGCCTATGGATGTGGGCCAACGGCGACGGCTGGCCGGACTGGGCCGAAGAAGGTGGCCCAGTAATGCTTAGGCCATGGCCCAGGAGGTTTAAGGGGGTTGGGCCCAGTCATCAATGATACGGGGGGCTCACGGGAGTAGTCCACTGTGGATCGGAGAAGACAGGCCCACAGATCTGTGATTCATGGGCCATGGAGTGAGTGCACGGTGGAATGAAGGGAGGGGGAGTAGGCTTGGTGCACGAGGTGGTCTACGATGGACCAAGAGGATTAGGCCCACACGTCATTGGCTTGGATTCAGGGGGACCAAATGCATGCACGGAATGCAGGGCGGCTGCCTCGGTGCGCGGGGGGCCAGTCGAGCCTACATGGCTGCCCAGCCGGCTAGGGGTGAGAGGAGCGGCATACCTAGCCCAAGATCAACGGCTCACGATGGTGGGAACGAACCGGCGAGCGGCAGCATTGCGCGGCGAGCGGATACCACTGGCGGGGAGAGGAAGGGAGGAGGAATCGAATCAATGGCTTGTATTTGCAAGAAGTCGAACAGCGGTGGCCGGCGGTGAGAAGCCATGGACAGCAAAGAGAGAATAGTGGCACTACGACGGTGATGGAGCTAAGACTACAGTGGGGCCAAGGCTAACCGGGTGTGCGTACGGTCCCTAAGACATGCTCGAGTGGGCGTAGCGAGGGGAGTTGGTTGAGCTCACCGACGAGTGGAAGAATGCCGAGGCATTAGTGAATGGATGGTGAGGAAGAGAGAACTGAGAAGACGGAGATCGTGTGGTGGCGCACGAGTTCGCGCAGCGATGGTCGATGTGCAGGCGAGGCCCAACGGCGTCGGGGTGGAAGCGGCCAACGTTGGCGGCAATGCCTTTGTTTTCCCTGGAAACCCGAAGTGAGGAGAGAGGGATTGGAGTAGTCCTTGGGGGATTTTATAGGCATGAGGGAGCTCAGAGGAAAGCTAGGTCAGCTAGGGGGCAAACTCGGCACTTCCCGTGGCCAATCATGGAGGTGAGAGAGAGAGGGAGACGCCGAGGTGGCACGGGGATTTTTCGGTGTGAGATCGACTGACGGTAGTGATCATAAGGGTGGTAGAGAGGCAATGAATCTGACGGAGGGATCAAATCGTGAGCGTGGGTTCTCTCGGTCAAGGTGGGGCGCAGCAGTGACGCAAGCATGGGGCGGCTTTTGACTGCTGGACCACGGTGGGGGAGAGGCAAAAGGAGGGGAGAAAGGCGGGAAATTGGGAGGGCGAGGGGCGGTGAGGCCGTCCCATCCTTGGCGGTTAGCGATGGCCGAGGCGGGACCGAGGCGGGGGCCATCATGACGTGAGCAATCTCACGGGATTTTGACCAAACAAGTCATGGGCACGGACGGGGTAGGAAAGGGGAAACGGGATGGGGACGACGAGCATTCGGCCAGGCGCGGGCGTGCGTCTATCTGGCTAACAAGCAGGCCTGAGGTGAGCGGCGCAAGGCAGCGGGCAAGCGCGTAGCTAGGTGAGTGTGTGTGGGCGAGATTGACGACTAGCGCGGGGAGCCAGGATGCATGGCAGCCATCCATCGGTATGCGGGTAGGGCACGTCCCTCACGCAGGATCGGATAGCAGCGTGCGGTACACGTGGCTACGTGATGGCCATTAGGGGCACCGGGCAAGCGGCCCCTCACGCCTGGTTGCAGGCCATGGGCCATGAGGCGGCCTAGTTGAGGAGGGAGGCAAGGAGGATGGGCTGCGGAAGGGAAGAGAAGAGGGGACAAAAAGGCTGGGCCGGTAGTGGAGCGGCCCGTGTGGACAGTATCCGTTAGATATTTTCCAGGGGATTTGAGCTGAGAGGTATTTGAATATTTGGATTGATTTTCGACGTGGGGCTTGAATTTAAATTGAATATTTGAACCCAGAGAGGTCCAAAGGATTAAGGGATGAGAGCAAATGTGGAGTTTGATATTTTTTTTGGAAATGACTTGTATTTGGTCTTCAGGGAATATTCAAAGGGGTTGAAGAGAGAGGAGGGAATTTGAGTTCCCGATTCGAGAATTGATTTCATGGAAACTTCCCAGGGAGTCAAGGGGGATATTTTAGGGTTTTGATTCAGATCATCGGAATGGATATTGATGTGGAGATTTTTGAGGGATTTTGCCAATAGTGTTTAGAAGAGGAATTTAAATACGGCGATTCGAGTTCCAAGATTGATTTAGGTGTGAAGATTTTGAGATGTTGGGTTTTGAGATTCAGGGGCAAGGAGACAACTGAGATCTAAGCACAACTTACGACACAGCACACAAATAGCAAAGTTCTCAAGGATAGATTTTATTAAAATAGTGTTTAACGTCATGCTGAAAGCAAGGCGTTACAATGAAGAACCGGCATAGAGTGTCAATAGCCTGATCCTTGCTCATCCTCTCAAGGCTCTCCCGTGTGGCGTCGCCCTTCCCCTAGTACTCGAAGCCCGGATGTACTTGGTCCTTCCGGGGCTAGATCCTGCGGGTGAGGAATGCTCGAGCCACCTAGACCCTTGTCAGCCCATTCTTCTTCAGGGTTTCCAGCTTCTCCAGCAGGACACGCATTTGTATCATTTCTGCTTCAGCCAGGAGCGGGGTCCAGCTGTTGAGCACCTTGGGGGTGTGACCGACGAAGGGAAGCAAGGAGGGCTCAGGGTTGGAGTAGTAAAACCACTCCTGGTGTGTCACACCCAGAAATTTAGCCAATTTCCAGACTATTTTGTGTATTAAAATCCCTGTCCAGGAATCAACCAGGGTACACAAAATGACAAATCAATAAACAGATCCAAACGTAAATAAAACGTAAATATTTACAGAAGAGGCACTTAGTCCTCACACGGAAGAAAACAGCAGCGGAAAGGCGAAACTAGCGTGTCTTCAGCTCCACACCACAGGCAAGCTCAACTGGGGTATAAGCCAAGGTCTTCACTTCTGAAAAGGGGGAATAGCAACGCTGAGTACCACCCACAGTACTCAGTAAGCCACACCAATGATGCATTTGTGCACGGGATTTCAAAGGAAGGCTGGTGGCTCATTTGCGTAAAAGCAGTTGAAAAAGGTAGTAGTTCGCAAACAGTAAAAAGTTGATTAATTTAACAATGTTAATTCCCCACTGATTAACGTTACACCACATTAACCAGGCCCAACCATTCCCAACTGATTGACGTTACACCACGTCAACCAGTCTCCACTGATGAACGCTACACCACGTTCACCAGACTCCTCCGGTTACTGTTACACCACGATAACCAGACTTCACTGATTAACGCTACACCACATTAACCAGTCTCCACCGGACAACGTTACACCACGCTGACCAGTTTTTCCTGATCAACGCTACACCACATTGACCAGGCCGCGCTAATAAACGTTACACCACGTCCACCAGGCGTCACTGATGAGCGTTACACCACGCTCACCAGGCTCCACCGATTAGCGTTACACCACGCTAACCAGCCACCCCTGGTCAATTCAACCACGTCGACCGGACTCAACACCTTCCACAACACCAGTTTCACAAAGCCAGATTAATTATCTAAAGGTGAGACTAATCACGGTGAGTATTGGCCAATGTGCCCATGACCGTGGGTGCGGCTATTCGAATAGATTTACTCTGATCAGAGGTGTACAACTTTACCCATAAGACACAGCCTCACACACGTTTCCGTGCGTCAATGTGTCACCATGACACCCCGCAAGAGGCTGTGACAGGACCGTTCACAAAACCTCTCCCTAACCATCCACACCATGCTGAGGTTGCACCTGCCGACAGGGCACACCATATTGGCTAGGCTACCCCCCCTTGCGCCACGGTGAATCCGGCAGCCGATCAACCCTACCCCGGGCCGACCCAACTCCATCCCGCTCACCCTCTTCTTCGGTGCCTAGGAGAGGGAGAAGAAACGCTTCAAGCCCAGCCGTTGCCCACGCTGGCTTGTGGAAAGTACGGGTAGTTGCCCAAGTGGTTCCCGCGAACTAGTCCTTAATTGCCATGGGTGTGACGAGCAAAACCATACACCCACAGCCCACCATTTAGGTCCAATTTTAGTAATTTAACATCAGCCTATCCAAAGTTCCATTTTTCCGACATTGAGTCGAGTCATATAAAAAGATATTATTTAACTCCCAGGTGAGCTATGTTGCTAAGCATGGCTAAGCAGGTCCTATCTCTAGCCAAGTCATTCAATGAGACCTAAGCTAGTCAATTTATCACCCAAAGCTATCAAGGAATGGATAACAAATAAACAGGGTCTCGAGTAAGTGGATAGGTTATCCCATATTCCATGTAATTGGCAAAACATGCAATCCATTTATAAATCATAAAATATTTCACAAAGTAGGTTCAACATGCTCAAGGATGAATGTGTGACTTGCCTTGCGACAAACATCTTCGATTGCTCTTCCGAACTCTTCCGTAGACTTCGCGGTCTTCCGAATCAGCGATTACGGTAGACTACACGCAAAACGATAAAAATCCTAAGAAACTTCAAATAAACAGTACATAAAAAATACATAAACAAGTAGATTATAAATTTTAGATGAAATTAGGAAGAAGAACGGGTCAATTCAAGGTTCAAACGGAAAAGATACGGCTTTTGGAATATCGAATTCAGAATAGATCCGAAAGGAATTGGAAAAGAATATTCTTGGGAATATTCTCTCGGAATTAAATTAGAAGATTTATTTTTGGCGCTGTCCAAGCTCACAGTTTCGCGGAACAGCTGGAGTGGTGGATTAGGCAAGGGCTGATAGGGCACTGACCGATTAATAAGAATCAACGACTAGGATTCGACCTGGATGGATTTAAACAGCCGAGATTGATTTGGGAACTTGATATAGAGATTGGACGGCCGAGATTCAACCCTAGAGTTTAAGGAGATTCGATGGTGAAGATTGGATTCAATTGATCGGATGGCTCTAATCAGCCTAGAATTATCCAACAGCTGGGGCAGCCGAATTGCTGCACGCAGGACCCATGCGGCAGCATCACAGGAAGAAGAGGCCGAGCTCCTGCCATGGCATGGCCGAGGAGGTTAGGGCACCAGCCAAGACAACTGCGCGACAACAGCGACGCAGGCATTGGCCTCGGGACGGCACGGCATGGTGGCTGTCGATGTCAGGGCGACGGCCGATCGGCAACGAACGCTAAACCAAGGAGTAGAAGTCGGGGCGCTTGAGATAAACGATGGCGACGACAACAAACAAAGAGGATGTGGGCGCCCCAAAAATGCATTATGGTGAGTAACTACTATGACAATGTGAAATATTTAGATGGATGGGGTCTCGAATAAAAACCAAATAAGTGCAGTAGCCATCCATCCTCATCACAGCCTTGCCATAATATTTACCCATTCACAATACAAATCCAAAACACCGAATTCAGAAATAAAGAGATATTTGGAGAGTTGATCCACCAGTCCGCACGGCGAAGTATGCCCGTCAAACCACACGAAGGTGGCGACCAAACATGATACATACTTCTGAGGATATGGTCTACGGTTGAACCAACACCCATGCATCTCATCATTTCTAAACGCTTACTAATGTGTGACTAGCCCAGGAAAGTACTAGTCTCACACTTTCATCTTAGTAAGTAATATCCAACATAGAGGGTACTTAGCTAATTAAATAAAGAGTACAGATACAGATACATATTAACTAAAGTTTACATAAGCCTCAGGGGCCAAATAGTTAGTCCGTCGGAAGCATGACTACCCAATAGCCCTCAGGCAACTGGCTAAGGGTAAACCCTTAGTTAGGACCATCCTGATCAATCTGTTCCCCATCACACACATCATACATTTCATCATCTTCACCTGCGCACAGTTCTATGGGGACATACACAAAGAAAAACAGGACTCAGTACATAAAGTACTGGCAAGGCCACAATCAAACCTAACATACATGTGAGCTGTAATCAAGGAAAAGGTTGTATGTAGGGGTTCAGTTTTATTGCATAAAGCCAATTTTATTTCACAATCATTTAAAAGAGAAGTTCATAAATCAAATTGCATAATAAACTAATAGAGTAACATCATGGCATCGATTTTCATAAATAAAAAAAACTTCACTGCCCTCCTTGACAGCAAGACTATAATACAACTTAATACTTCAGCTCCATTCCATCATCATTTCATCAATCACCGAGTATAAATCAGTATAAATCTTCACCCAACCATCCCATTTCATAAAGCATTTCAAAACATTAATCTATACTCAATGAACACAACCATGCCACTCATGACCGTGAGCACGGCTAATCGATTAGTTCCAACTCTGCAGAGTGTATACACTTTACCCACATGACGCAACATAGTAATTACGCAAAGCGTGGCACGCGATACCAATGGTATCCGATTTACTACTCACGACATAGCTTTTACATCACCCACCATTTAACCTTGCACAGCACGAGGTGTGGAACTCCACATCGAGGGGCTACCCCGATGCTGTCAGGTGGTGGGCCCACGCGTTAACCTAACGCCGTGGCGGCAACCACACCGGCTCCCCATGAGGCACACAACATTGTATTGGACAAACTTAGACGCCTACGCCGTGAGGTGACCACACTGTCCCTCATGGTTCACATAGGTAGCTCCTCTAGACAGCCCTACAACACGACCGTAGGCACTGCCCATACTACTTCGCCTACCTAGATGCAAGGTTAAATAATGAATAACATATCACACTATGGCTATCCCATACTAGCACATGTGGTTGCACTAATTAACACGAGAAATGACATTGAGTTCGGTCCTTAATCAACTCAGGCAAACACTCCCCCTATCGGTACACAATTATCACATAAGTGTACCACTTGCATGCCCAAGTTTAAAACAAGTTTTCCTTCAGTTTTAGTTCACAAATACCATAAGCATTTATCTCTGATCAGAAGTAAATAAATTCCCATTTCAACATAATTAGATAAGCCATGATTTATTTTGTATGTGACTAGGCATGTCTAAGCAAATATACAAGTGTATACCATATGGCAAGCACTTAGCAAGTACTTCTACCTATCTTAAGGTCACAAGTAGTAGGTTAACAACATTTCAAGGAGGATTATGCAACAAAAGGGTTTAACTACCATTACCCACATTTTAAATAATATATGTTGCAGAATAAAAATGCAAGTTACAATAAAATCATTGATAATCCCAAAATTTAGGAGCAATGTGTTCAAAGGTAGTAGGATTCTTGTCTTGTTCAAATTCCTGTGTGGGGTCAGCAATAGGGTCACTCTCGTCGAGGGCGACGGTCTCTTCGTCTAATAATATAATGGTAAAGTAAATAAACACGAGAAAAGCGAAAAAAAGAAAAAAAAACAAAATACTCTAATATGCACCATTTTTGCACAGTAGGTTTAAGCTGATTTTAGATGATTTGTGGTGAAGGAATTTCCATTTTTGCTTCTACCAAGTGAAAGTTATAGATTTTACAAATTTGAGATGCCTAATATTGCATTTCCTTTAATATTAATCTACACTTAATTTTTCTGTTACAGTTATGTCATGTTTTATTTTACAGGGAGCTAGAGAAAAAAATTGAAAGACTAACAAAATTGGTTTCACTAAATTTGGAGCTAGGATGAATTTTCTACAAATTTTACAAGTTCCTACTAATTTTCAGGTCAACAAAAATTCTCTAAATCAAGTTCTTGTTTATTTTATTTTATTCCTGGTTTTTAAATATAGCGGGGCCTACATGTCAATGACAGAACTTTGCAGAAAACCCCCTGGGATTCTGAAGAATCAACCTGCACTCCCTAATCAGTGCAAAAAGCGAAATTCGTTAAGAGTTCTTGAAGTGGTTATTACGAATGGGTCCTTGGCCCACATGGCAGTCAATACATTCTTTTCAAATCAGTACCTCGGGGTTTTCTAATTCTAGAAATCAAGTCCCTCGCGTGGGAGAACAGGGCAGCCATGACCCTAGCTCGGTTTTTGGCTCACCGCCGGCGAACGGTGGCTCGGATGGGGTCGTGGCCAAAAAAAAAAGTTGTAGAGGAGGTCCACGCGCATCTAATGGTGGCAGCGGCACGGCTTGGAGTGACTTGGGCTAGGCGCAGCGACGGCTCGAGCGGTGAGAACTTTCGGAATGCCCTTGCATGTCAAGCTCGGGCTCAAATCCGGCCAATGCAGTAAATGCATGTCATCGTATGAGGTACTAGGTTGCTCACCGAGGGTCCTGCGAGGTCCGGCAAGGTCTAGATGGCAGCGAGGGCTTGTGGATTGACTCGGCGACGACGTTTAGCTCGGCTTCACGGTGGCGTGATTCCCCGAGCAACGAGAGGCTGTGCATGCATGTCTACAAGATTAGTAGGGCCCTAGCGACACTATAGGTGCGAGGAATCGACCCCTAACTCACCAGAGAAAGCGGAATCGACGATGAGAAGGGATGGCCAAAGAGGAGGAAAATGATGGCGTTCTCAAGCTTCGGGGCACTTCGGCTTCACGTGCTCGGGCTGAGGGTTCCTGGAAAGGTTGCGATGCTTCTTGTAAAGCGCCTCGACCGGATCTGTCTCGTGTGAGTGGAACGTGGGGTCGACATCGACGGTGGCGCCCGGTGCGCGGCCACAAACAGCAGTGGCGAGGTTCGCATTTCCGAGAGATGGCTACACGGAATGGAACGGGACCGGTGGGGTTAGTGAGGGCATGGAAAGTACATGACGTTCCCATGGTTAGGGAGAGAAAAAGCTCACCGGAGAGACAATGCGCCGGTGGTGAAGTTTCTTGCCATCGGAGGAATCGATGGCCTACAGGGCAATGTGGAGCAGTGAGGGAGGAGTCTTCGGTGGGAACTTGCAGAGGAGAGTGAGTCGAGTGAGAGGACAAGAGGAGAGGTGATGGCGTCGAGAGAGGAAGTGGCGTCGGGTTGTGAGGCGAGCTAGGCGCATGGGCGGCGCGTGGTGCGCGTTCCCTGCTGTGGTCGGGCGTGGCTAGCTGGGAGCATGTGTGTGGGACTTCCAGGTGGGGTCCACGACTGGCAGGGCCCTCATGGCAGCGACCAAACGGCTAGGAACGCCCAGGAGTTTTAAGTCCCGGGTTGGTGTAGATGGGCTGACTTTGGGTGCTTGGTTTAAATAGCTAGGGAGGGAATCAATTCGAGCCAAAATTTCTAGAGACAGTGTTAGGTATGGACTGTTTACTGACGAAGTTGCAAGGCTAGATCAGCTATGGTCTGTCCTAAAGAAATCCCCAAAGTCAGGGTTTAATCAGGATCTGCAGAAGTTAATCCAAAGCAACAGTATTGTGCCTGTCATTTCATGCGCGAAACTTTGGAGTTAGGCTGTGAAATTTTACCAGGTGGTAGAGGGTGGATAGGGCTACAATCCTACCAGAAATCAAGGGTTACAAAGCCATAGGTTGAAAATGGTGTTAGTGCAAAATCAGGGGAAAAATCTGTCAATTTCCAGAGTTTCCCAGGGCATGGAAAAACTTATCGGGATTGCAACAGGTCTTGCAAAATTATGCCAAAATTCAGGCAGGCCCTGGATGATGTGTAGTATTTTAGTGAAGTTTTCCACAATTTTATATTGAGCAGATTTCTCTTTAAAATTCTAGAGGCGAGTTTAATGCATATGAGCTTAATATGCATATGCAAGAAAATCCAAAAACAAGTGAAACAATAAAAATAAAGTATGCACATGCAGTGGAGGTGTTTTATTAATTCCCACATTTTATTACACGATTTTCGGTTAGCTCAAAATTGGGTTCGTTATAGAGGAAACACCGTGGGGCACCGGGAATGGATGGAAGAGATGGAGGCGAGGCCGACGGCTGGGCGATGGGCAGCGTCGATGACCAAACGATGGCGCAACGATAACGATGGATGGGATCGAACAGAGCAGCGACAACCAGCGGTAGGGTGCAGAAGGACCACGGCGACAACGGCGACGGACAGAGATAACGAGGACGACGGCGGACGACGAGGGCTACGACCGGCTATGAAGCGACGAGGACGATGGCGACTTGGCCGCGAGGACGGAGGATGGCATCCGACAGGCAGGACGACGACCAGCGCGGGTGACGCGGCTAGGAGACGGCAACAGCGCTCCTTGGTACGGCGGTGTCGATGACAGACCGAGGCTGAGGAGGGAACGTGGCGCCGGTGTAGATGGCAACAGTGAGGCCTACGACGACGAGTACGCCGAGCACAAAAGGGGAAAGGACAGAGGCGCCGAAGGAGGAAGAGAGGATGGAGGCATCGGGGACGACGGAGTGGATGCTCACCGGTGACGGACGGTAGGCGGGGATGACGACGACCATGGCGGCCTCTGGCGGCAGCGCGTCGACGACGACAGCCCGGCGGCGGCAGGGAACGGCAGGCACATAGGAGAAGGGCGGCACTGGGCTTCAGGAAAGGAAAAGCAGCAGGGGCCGGCTCAAAGGGATCCTCACCTCGAGGCGGCGAAGGATGGCGAAGGTCGGCGATGTAGATGGCAGACCGGAGACGGCAGGCGGCGGCGAGAGGCGCAGAGGACGACGACGAGGTTGACGACGCAGAGACCGGCGGTTGGGGAGCAGGCGACGACAACGGCGAGGCAGTGGCTGGGGGCAAACGCGGCGGTGGCACTGGATGTGGATGACGACGACGATGCCGGCGCTAAGCAAGGGGAGAGGGACAGAGGCGCCGACGGGACTCACCCACAGCGGCGACGACCATCGGCGGGGCGGCGCCCAGATCAACCTGCAGGGCGGCGGCGGCTTCGGGGAAGGGGAAAAGCAACAGGGACCGGAGCCGAAGGATGCTCACCTCAGGGCGGCGGAGGACAGCGACGGCTGTAGCCGAGCAGCGGCGCTGGCTCCTGGCATCGGGGCGGCTTCCAGAGGCGGCGGCGCTCGGCAGGGGCGAGGCGTGGCGGCGGCAGGGCGACAGCAGAGGAGACGGCGGCGACCAACTGGCGACAGAAGCAGGGCGGCAGCAGAGGCAGGCGACGGTGGAGGACTCCCAGACAACGGCGACGGCGGCGGCCTCCGACGGCTACGGGCTGTGGCGGCCGGGGCGAGCAGGCGACGGGAGCAGCAGAGGGACGGCACGGCGTCTGTGCGGCGAGGAGGCGCAGGCGGCTCTGGGGGAAAAACAGGAGAGGGAGTGGGAAAGTGGATGGCGACATCGGCTCGCGCGGTTATGGCGGCGTCGTGGGGGCGTGTGGCGCGACGTGCCGAGAAACGCGGCGGCAGGCGGTTGCGGGGCAGCGGACCGAGTCCGGGGCAGCACACGGCGGGCGAGCTCGGCGCGGAGGCCGGGGCGGCGCGGACTGGCGCAGGCCGGGCGAGCGAGGCCGAGGGCCGTGGGGCGGCGGTAGGCTGGCGCTGGAGCGGCTCGGCTTGGCGACCAGAGAGTAGAGAGAGAGAGAGACCAAGAAGATGAACAGGAGGATAGAGCCAAAGGACAGAAAAATAAAAGGGGAAGTGAAAAATTGGAAGAAAAATAAAGAAAAGAGAAGAGGTGGAGAAAAATGTGGGGATTTTTGGAATTTCCAAATTTAGAAACTAAATTCAGAATTTCAAGAAGTATTAGGAATATCAGAAATTGGGGGAATTGTTCGAAATTTTGGAGGATTGCGAACGTCGGCGTATATATATTTGGAAAAACAAAAGCGTCGAAACATCTTTGGAAATCGAAATATTTCTTTGGAATTGAGGAAATTCATCGGAATTTTTGGAACTCTCCAAGTATAGGAATATTTTGAGAATTTTCTGGAATATTGGAAGGAGTTAACAGGAATATTTCGGAATCAGGAAAAATTGGGAATATTGCAGAATCAGTAACTTGGGGAAAAATAGAAGATATTTTGCGTCGACCCGGAAATTAGGATATTCGAGAAATATATTTCACGGAGTTTGGGAAACGGAATAAATAAACTTCCAAAATACGGGGAATATTTTGGGAGTCGAGGACGGAGGAGGAAATAGTTTAGGAAATATTCGATCGCTTGAAATATCGGTATATTTGGAGAATTGGAATATCGACGAGGTTTTAGGGTTCCGGGAGCGACAAAAAACCCTGGAAGAAAAGAGAATCAAAGTTTACGATGAATGGGGAGACTTCAAAGGACTGAACCGAAATGACCCGAACAGGGAAAAGGGCAGGGGTTTTATTATAGATTAGATTTATCTAATTATAGAAATGATCTTTGTCCCATTAAAATTAATTCTGGAGCTCCGAAAATTCCGAGAAAATTTCAGAAAGTTTATTAAATCGTGGGAAATTTACAAGAAATAAATGCCACAACGAAACAGATAGAGTTTAATCTTATAAATACTTAAACGCTTAAAATATTCCGATAAAAACTCCGGGAATATAAAAGCATCCAAGCATTTAGTTAAAATTTTCAACTTGGGATTTTTAATATTGGAAATTTCAAATTTTTATTCAAACACGTTTCTCAAACAAAAATTTTCTAGTGTATTTTTTTTGTATTTCGATTTATCCAAAAACAATTTTTAATTAAACCGATTTTTAGGGCGTGACATGGTGCCATCCCTTCAAAGATGTTGTCGGCGAAACGGGAATGGGGGTCCCACATTCTCTGAGGACGCGTGGATCTTCGGCCACATCAGCTCCTCCGGGGCCCATATTCTGCACCGGTGACGGCCGGCTACGGCTGTTTCCCCGCCAAGTACCTGGGGCCCGAGTACTGCCCGGGCCCGGTTACGCTTTTCCCAGGCGCCTCTCGACGGCGCCCACATCCACCTCAGGCCCCGGGGCCCAAGGGCATTCCCGGAACCAGGTCTCGCCCCCGTGCCCGAGGCCTCGGCTTTGGTCCCGGGGCGTGCCCCCGGGACACATTGCTGGGACTTCTCGTGCCCAGGTCGCGCCCTCCGATCCCGAGGCCCGCAGGCTCGGTCCCGGGGCGCATCACTCTAGCATTCTCGGGCCCGGGGCGCGCTTCCCGTGTCCGGGGCTCGCAGCTTCGCTCCCGGGGCCTGTCCCCGGGCACGAGCATGACTCGAGCGGATCAGCTCGCAAACTACCTGCACTAATGGCGAGGCGATGGGGCGCGGCGCGCCTGTCGCCTGGTCGGGCATGCGTGGGCTCTCATGATGACCCCCTGTCGCCTGCTCTGCCACGCGTGGACGTCTCATGATGGCCCCCCGTGGACACACGACCGTGCAGTCAGAGACTTTTGACTTCGGCGGCGACGGCGTGCGCCGTCACATCCACACGACTTAGCCGCCTGCAGCAGACCAACTCTGGCGTGGGCGTAGCAGGCGGACGTGTGCAACAGGAGAAGTCTCCAGAAAAGCTCTCTCATGTATACTTGGCACTGTGGACTCCCTTTGACCTATAAAAGGAGGATCCATGCCAGCCTCTAGAGAAAAAGAGCTTCTGAGATAGCGAGATAGGCTTCGGCTTCTGGTTCTGAAGAGGTCTTCTTCTTCTTCGAGTCCGGCTGCTGGTAGAATGGGCTAAGCTGCTCCAGTTCCTTCCTGAGCTCGCGCTAGCTCCTACGCCCCTCGGGAACTCCTTGTAACAGCATACCACATTCATCTCCCACATAGAAACACACACAGGAGTAGGGTATTACGCCTCCGCGCGGCCCGAACCTGTCTACTCCTCCTGTCTCCCTTGTGTGCCATCTCTGAGCCCGGGCTCCCGGCGCCCGAGCATCGATCATCTCTCAGACGCCGCTGCCGTCCTGTGAACAACTCCCCTGGCCAAACCTCAAAGGGGGGGTCCTCAGACTCCCCGCGGTTGGAGTTCCATCCTCCGACAACTGGCGCGCCAGGTAGGGGGAGTTTCACTTCCAAGCGACACGCCAGCGTCCCCAACGCCGACACATTCCATTGCAGGAGGCCATCGTCCGCGGGACTCAGACGAGGAGTCCGGCGGCCACACCCCGCCGGGCAATGTTAGCCCTGTGGTGAGCCCGCCGCGTTCCCCCTCTCCGTCCTCCTGGGGGGTGCGGCGCGCGCCCGACGGGCCAAGCTTCCCCCGCAGCGGCCTGGTTGTGCGGCCTCGGCCCCTTCCCTTGCGGAGGGAGCCGGCAAGTGCCCCGCTGGGTCCACCGCGGCCTCATCCATGAGGCACAAACGGACGTGCCGCTCCACGGCGCGCCGCTATCTCGACTTCCAGTCAGCGACGCCACAGGGAGCCCTCCTAGCGGCGGAAGTCCTCCTGCGCCACCCTCCGGCATTTACCGGAGGCGGAGGCCGGGAGTGGCGGTGGCTCAGCGAAGTCGCCAACCTGGTAGGCGCGGCCCATTGCCGGGTCGCCGCCGCCAGCAGTGTAGGGGCCGGGAGTGCCAACCGCGTGACATCTAGCGCGGGCCGGCCCCCTGCCCCGAATCGGAACCAAGCCCAAAGCGTGACGCCTCGCGCCGCGCCTCCGGCCAAGAACGGCCCTGGCGACCTCCGTCACCGGCTAAACCGGATGCGAAGTCAAGAGGACGCCCGGGTCACATTGGAGCGACAGCGCGAACGGCGCGCGGACGCCGCCGCGTGTCTTGAGGCCCAGGCCTCCAGCTCCAACCCCCTGGCGGGAAACCGTCGTCCGTCGCCTGAGCCCGTTCAGTACGGCTCGGGTTGCCTGGTACTCTCCCCAGGCCTCCGGCAAGTGCGCTGGCCGGCCAAGTTCCGGCCCAGCTTGCCGGAGAAATATGACGGCTCTATCGACCCCACTGAGTATTTGTAGATTTACACAACTGTCATCCAGGCGGCTGGCAGCGACGAGAAGGTAATGGCGAACTACTTCCCTGTCGCCCTCAAGGCCCAGGCTCGCTCCTGGATGATGAACCTCCCCGAAGGTTCGATCTACTCGTGGGAGGACCTCTGTCACCAGTTCGTGGCAAACTTCCAGGGCACTTTCCCATGCCCTGGTACCGAGGCGGACCTCCACGCCCTACGACAGGGCAGGGACGAGTCGCTGAGGCACTTTCTGCAGCGCTTCAGCCAGGTCCGCAACACCATCCCTCACATCGCCCCCCACGCGGTTATCCACGCGTTTCGCTCGGGCGTGCGTGACAAGCGCATGCTCGAGAAGCTGGGCACCCGCGATGTCCAGACCACGGCTGAGCTGTTCAGCCTCGCCGACCTTTGTGCCCGCAAGGAGGAGGCCCGGGTGTGGAACAGGCCACGCCCTGAGGCCCCTGACGAGGGCCCTGAAGAGGACGGCGAGTCCTCACGCTCCGCGTCGCGTCGGGACAGGAGGAAGCGCCAGAAGGACAAGGCGGCCGCCGAGAACTTCGCCTTGGCTGTTATGGGCGCCCCCCGGGCCGACGACACCCGTGGGGACGACAACAGCGGCAAGTGGCAAAGGGCCGCACGTGCGCCGCCTCCACCGGCAACAGCCCGGAAGTGGTGCACCGTCCACGAGACAGACTCGCACAACCTCACGGAGTGCCGTGCGGTCCAGAACTTGGCCGAGCAGGTCAAGAAGTTTGGCAGGAGCGGTAGCAGGCCAAGCCCAATCGGGGCGGTTCGGACGGTCCGATCCTAAGGCAGACGGTCCGATCGCCCTAATTCGGACGGTCCAATCCCTAGGCGGACGGTCCGATTTGGGGCAACGGTTAAGCCGATCAACGGTCCGAAGCCCGTTCCCGGTCCGGAGCAACCTCTCGAGTTCTAAGAACCCGAGAACGTCCTCGCCACCCTCGATGGCGGGGCTCACGCCCGCTCCTCGCGCCGTGGCATCAAAGCCATGAAGCGCGAGTTGCTGGCCTCGACCCCGGGCCCAGCGGCCGCTCGGAGGCTGAAGTGGTCGGACGCCTAGATCACTTTCGGCCCCAAGGACCATCTGGCCCGGGCACCCGGGGAGGGACAGCTCGCTCAGGGAGGCTCAAAAGCTGGCCAGGTGCGTGCCTGCAGTCGGCCGCTTCATCTCCAAGCTGGAGGAGCGTCGCCCTCCCCCTCTTCGAGCTTCTCAAGAAGACCGGGCAGTTCACTTAGACGGATGAGGTTGATCAAGCCCTCGACGAGCTCAAGAGGTGCCTGACAACTCCCCCTGTCCTCATGGCACCGGTTCAAGATGAGCCCCTGCTGCTCTACATAGCGGCAACCCCGCAAGTGGTGAGCGCGGCGCTCGTCGTCAAGCGCCCCTTGCCCGACAAGCGCGTGGCCCGGGATCGGCCGCTCGGGCCACATTCGAGCCGGGGCCCCGGGGTCCTGGGTCCATGTCCCGGGATCCGCGCCCCGCGCCCGACACCGGGAAGCCCGAAACCGGACCGCCTCGCCAAGGTGAGTGCGTGTCTGGGGACGCGGCACCCGGAACAACTTCAACAGGGCGCGATTACCCGGACCGCTTTGTCCTGGCGAGAGCGGGTCCGGGGAAGTCGTCCCGATTCATTCCACTTCTCCGCCCGGGCCCCGGGGTCCAGGGTCCATGTCCCGGGATCCACGCCCCTGGCTCGACACCGGGAAGCCCGAACCCGGACAGCCTCGTGAAGGCGAGTGCGTGTCTTGGACGCGGCACCCGGAACAACTCCAACAGGGCGCGATAACCCGGACAACATCGCCCTGGCGATAGCGGTTCCGGGGAAGTCGTCCCGATACATCCCATATCCAAGCCCGAGCCCCCGGATCCCGGCATATATCAAACCACATTCCAGCCGGGGCCCTCGAGCCCCGGGCATACATGTGCTCCCAGCCGTGAGAGCTCGCTCCCTCCCGGGGGAGTTGAGCCCGGGCCACCGGCCCCCGTTGGGCCGGGATCGGGGAGCACGCAACAAAAGCCGGTGTACTTCGTCAGCGAGGTACTCCACAATGCTACATCGTGTCGAATCGTCACCGACAGCGGCGCACTTCGCTTCGTGTCGGTCGTAACCAGCACAGCCTCAAGCGCTACTATCAGCGCAAGGTTCGGGCCCGATCACTCCAGGTCGGGGACCTAGTCCTCCGCCGTGTCCTCGCATGTGCCGGAAAGAATAAACCTTCCCCCCTACGGGAAGGCCCCTTCTTGGTGATCGGTGTCTCCCGACCGGGCTCGGTAAGCCTGGGAGCATCTTCGCAAATTTTTATCTGTAAAAACATCATGTAAGTTGTTGTGTGCCCGGGCCAGCGCCGGATTTCTCCAAATCTCAGCACTGGCCGGGGCCCCCATGTGTATACCCTTTACTGAGCAGCATTTTTAATATCCTTCCCGGTCTCGAGCCTTTCGTCTTTTTCCGTGTGTTGCGTTCGTGGCAGTCTCACCCCCTGGGGGCATAATCGGGCCGCGCCCGTACGGCGGCTGGGTTTTGCGCATAATCATCAGTTCCCTACCAACGGGCTACCGTGTCCCCACGTGCTAAGCCTGGGGCGTTGTCGAGCCCACGGGGCCGTGGTGGTGCCCCTCTGCATGGCGCCCCGGGCCCCAGCGACTCCGGTGCCCCGTTTGGCTAGCCTCGGGATCGGTTTTTCCGGAGGTAGGGGGTGAAATGCTTATGCGTGATCTTTTCCTCCGCACGGTCGTGACCGCGAGGACGCCTTCAGGAGGTGGTTGACGGCACGGTTCATAGCATGGAATGGACAAAGGAACGAGCCAAATGCCCTCACAATTCACTGTGTGCAGATTAGACCTTTCCCCGACAGGCTTAAGTAGGGTGCTCGGGTCAGCACCCCGGTAACGTGCCCCGGGACCGGGAACGTCCCCGGGACCCGGGGCCCGAGGTGAATGCGCCCGGGGAAGGCATTTTTGGGCCCGGACGGTGCTCGGGTCCCAGCCTGGGGGGCCCATCCCAGATTCACTTCCGACGCCGATTCCTGGCCCGGGGGCTGGCCACGCTCCTGGCCCCGGGATTGTGCTTGTGGAGCCACACCACCCATTTCAACATCCAGATACGTAATCTTATCCGACTTTAAACATCGCTCAATTTCTATTCTTCCCCCGTTTGTATGGCTTTGTGTTTCGTTCTCCTCGGCCCCGGGGGCAAAGCGGAATCTGTCAGTGCATGGCGACCCCGTGCCCGGTCAGGGTCGGTTCCCGAGGGGCTCCCGGCGAGTCAAAAGGTACGAGCTTAGCACTTCAGCCATACCTAACACACGCGGGGCTTTTTTCGTATGTTCTCTCTTCCAGCAGCCTTTTCCCGCGGCCTCGCTGCGCTCCCCGGGTGGGCAGCGCTCGGGGGCATGGTGCCCCCCGGGCCCCGAAGACGGCCACGGGCGGTGCCAGAAGGGGATTGCCGTCTTCCTCAGACTCCTCGCCGGCCATCGGCTCCACGAGGTGCTCGACACGGATGAGGAACCCTACCACCCTTGCAGCGGTCTCGGCCTCGGCTCTCCGTGCCTCCTCGCGAACCACCATGGCTTCCTCGCGCGCGGTGAACTTATACTCCCGGGACGCGAGCCCGGCCTCTTGGGCCCGGACGCGTTCCTCCCGGGAGGATATTTCCTTCTCCCGCGCCTCCATCTCGACCGGCCGCGGGAGGCCTCGTCGGTGGCAGATTTGGCGGCCGCCTCTGATCGGACGACGCGCCTCTCTGCTGCCTCGATCTCCCACCGGCGGGTCGCCATGAAGATCTCGGTGGCGACCATACGGGCAGTGAGCGGCTGCATCACCATCGCGATCGCTGCCGCCTGCACTTGGCCAGTGGCGATCGCCATCTGCTCCAGCGCGGAGTCTAGCGTCGCCCGTCCGCGCGCCGCTCCTGTTCGCCGGACAGCAAAAAATACCAAGGCCCACCCCCCCTCGCGGGACTCAGCTGGGCCCTAGCATCCCTCTCTTCTTCTGCAGGAGGGACGTCAGTTGGTTCTGCGACGGGCAATCATGGCCGTCGGTCGCTCCATCTCGTCTTCTGTCAAACCAGGTTGGCCCCGCGTCCCATCGTTTCTCCAAGACGAGGCCCTGTTCCTACCCGAAGTGGATCCCGGCCGAGCAACAGGGCCAGGGGCCACTGTAGGCGAAACGGGAATGGGGGTCCCACATTCTCCAGGGACACGTGGATCTTCGGCCACATCAGCTCCTCCGGGGCCCATATTCTACACCGGTGACGGCCGGCTACGGCTGTTTCCCTGCCAAGTACCTGGGGCCCGAGTACTGCCCGGGCCCAGGTACGCTTTTCCCGGGCGCCTCGCGACGGCGCCCACATCCACCCGGGCCCCGGGGCCCGAGGGCATTCCCGGAACCAGGTCTCGCCCCCGTGCCCGGGGCCTCGGCTTCAGTCCCGGGGCGTGCCCCCGGGACACATTGCTGGGACTTCCCGTGCCCGGGTCGCGCCCTCCGATCCCGGGGCCCGCAGGCTCGGTCCCGGGGCGTATTCCCGGGGCGCATCACTCTGGCATTCCCGGGCCTGGGGCGCGCTTTTCGTGTCCGGGGCTCGCAGCTTCGCT
Organism: Oryza meyeriana var. granulata; assembly: GCA_003991445.1. NCBI lineage: Eukaryota > Viridiplantae > Streptophyta > Magnoliopsida > Poales > Poaceae > Oryza > Oryza meyeriana. The sequence continues at coordinate 305,266 of RYFJ01003193.1, forward strand.
CCCGGGGCCTGTCCCCGGGCACGAGCATGACTCGAGCGGATCATCTCGCCAACTACCCGTATTAATGGCGAGGCGACGGGGCGCGGCGCGCCTGTCGCCCGGTCGGGCATGCGTGGGCTCTCATGATGACCCCCTGTCGCCTGCTCTGCCACGCGTGGACGTCTCATGATGGCCCCCCGTGGACACACAACCGTGCAGTCTGAGACTTTTGACTTCGGCGGCGACGGCGTGCACCGTCACATCCACACGACTTAGCCGCCTGCAGCAGACCAACTCCGGCGTGGGCGTAGTAGGCGGACGTGTGCAATAGGAGAAGTCTCCAGAAAAGCTCTCTCATGTATACTTGGCACTGTAGACTCCCCTTGACCTATAAAAGGAGGATCCATGCCAGCCTCTAGAAAAAAAGAGCTTCTGAGATAGCGAGATAGGCTTCGGCTTCTGGTTCCGAAGAGGTCTTCTTCTTCTTCAAGTCCGGCTGCTGGTAGAGTGGGCTGAGCTGCTCCAGTTCCTTCCCGAGCTCGCGCTAGCTCCTGCGCCCCTCGGGAACTCCTTGTAACAGCATACCACATTCATCTCCCACATAGAAACACACACAGGAGTAGGGTATTACGCCTCCGCGCAGTCCGAACCTGTCTACTCCTCCTGTCTCCCTTGCGTGCCATCTCTGAGCCCGGGCTCCCGGCGCCCGAGCATCGATCATCTCCCAAACGCCGCTGCCGTCCTGTGAACAACTCCCCTGGCCGAACCTCAAAGGGGGGGTCCTCAGACTCCCCGCGGTTGGAGTTCCATCCTCCGACAGATGTCTTGACGGGGAGGTTGATGTAGACCTTCTTCAACTCGTTGCGGAGCTAAAGACCGGCCCCCCAATCACCTGGGGCTGTTGCTTGTTTGGCTGCGGCTTGAGGTGGTAGAAATATCGGAAGAGATTGAAGTGGGGAAGGATGCCAAGGAAAGTTTCGCAAAGGGTGATGAAAATAGAGATCTGGAGGATGGAGTTAGGGTTGAGGTGGATGAGCTCGATCTGATAATAGGCCAAAAGGTTGCGCAAGAAGTCGCCAAAGGGGAGAGCTAGACCCCAGTGGAAAAAAGACTCGAAGACCACAATCTCGTGGGTCTCTAGGGTGGGGGTGGCCTCACCTTTGGCAGGGCGCCAGTTGATTAGCTCCTTGGCTTGCAACGCCCCTTCTCGCACCATGTGCACTAGTCTTGAAGAGCAGGAGACCGAGGTTGGCATTTCTCGGTCGGCAGCGGAGTAAAATCGGATCCGAACATCGGCATCTTCTTGGATTTGGGTGTTGGATGAAGCTGTAGTGACTTTGGGAGCAAGGGTGTGGAGGCGGATGTGGGGGAGTTTGTGGATCGTGGAAAGTGTGAAGTTTGGAAGACAAACAGGCGCGGTTGCTAGGAGCCGAAGGGGTTCTAGGATTTAGGGAAGAAAGAGAAATCTTTTCTCTCTCCCCGATACTTAAAGGGTTGCACTAGGTTGGTTGGCTTGGGCCGGCCTATTCGGTAGTGGACTACACGATATGAGTTCCTAAATAGCATGTTCTATTGGGCCATTAGCCAGTTGTGTTAAAATCACAACTCAGGTGCTATTTTATAGGGATCGACTAAAATAATCAGATATACTTCATGCTAAGCCTATAGCTGGACATTTATGTTCAGGTATCTAAATTATTTACAGATATTGAGGATATACCTTTATAAGGATCAATAGCTGGTGTCCATTAAAATTGGGGATACAAATATCTCTTAAGTACACCTGTTAACGCCAAAATTTGGTAAGGCCCTGTGTAACTATCGTGTCCCACAGGGCGTGCCAAAAATATGTTCGCACCAAAAACCACCGGGTGTGCCAAGAAGCTTGCTGACGATCTGGTTTGATGCGATTGAACATACGAAGGCCTGGGAGATCTGCTTAGCTCCAGTGCAGGTCCTAAAATCTTGAGGTTCACAGGCGTGCCAGTCAATTTGACCCAATAATTGACAAGGAGAAAATATTAATTCAGTGAATCAATCGGCCGACATACTGATGTAGACTCCTTCCAACCGATTGCCGATAGCTCCTGTACCGAATTCCCCTGAACCGACTGCCCGACTTGCCCGGGCCCTCGCCTGTGTCCGCGCCCGGGTCTTCGCCTGTTGCCCACGCTCGGGTTCTCGTCTGTTGCCCGAGCCCGGGACCTCGTGCCCGCGTCCGGCTACCAGCAGCGATCGGCCGATAAGCCAATAAAGTCTTCCTTTAGCCGATGGCGCCAACAGTGCTCGCACATCGGCTACGCCTGTACCCGGGCCCTTGTCCTCGCTTGTGCTCGTGCCCGGGTCAGCAGCAATTGCACATCGGCTATCGGCCGATACGGACTGATGTAGGCCCCTTGTAGTCGATGGCCAATGGCACCTGTGTATCGGCTAGGAAACCGATAACGCTATAAGCAAATATATAAGCTGTCAATATAACATGTGCATCGGCTAGAAGCCGATGATAAAATAGATAGGCAGAATAGTAAGCTAGCCGACTGCCAAGGAAACACATGTGCATCGGCTAGAAAACTGATGATAATATAGATGACCAAAATAGTAAAGATAATACAGTCGGCTTTATAAAAAGATAACCTATCGGCTAAGCACTCCGATAGAACGTCGCATATACACCGATCGGCTCGTCAAGGATAAATCTATTATTATCAATCTAGTAGTTCAGACCTAACTGATGCAGCACAGATTAATAATAATAAAGGAACCTCAACAAGCCGATAGACCTAATGCAACTGTGATGTAATAAGATAACTTATCGGCTATACATTCCGATAAGACACTTGCGCAAAAACCATCAACCTAGCAGGAACGATTTATCGCTGGCAGCTCAGTAGGTCGGACCCAACCGATGCAGCACGAACTGATGATAAATCGCCCCCAGTAAGCTGATAAGATCTACGCACGCGTGATGTGGTATACCTGATCGGCCTAAGAGGTTGGACCGAACCGATGCAGCCGTAGACAGGGCAGATACACCTGGGTAAGGGGTGACGAGTCTTACCCTCTCGCAGGAGTTCGGACCTAATCGATGCAGCCCCGCTCGAGAAGCAAGAACCCGTCGAAAGGGTGGCGATGCGCCGAATTTGATTGATCTGTGTGGATAATTTACAAGGTGCCCGGGCGTACGTATTTATACCCCGAGTTACATGAGTCCTTATAGGACACAGAACAGGACTTTCCTAACTAGAAAAGGAAAACTAACAGACCTGATCAGACAAGAGATCAGGTTTTCTAAAAGATAAAACTATCTAATAGATAAGATAAATAACTGCCATAACGTGGTCTTCACGATTCCTTCTCAAATCCGGTTTCTTCTGGATTAATTTCCTCCGGTTGATATAGCTTCTATCTTTACCTAATCTGATATGAGCCATGCCAAATTTTGGCGTTAACACATGCCCCCCAATTTCGGAGTTTGTTATCAAACTTCGAAATTCTTCTTCTGTTTGGGCCTCAATATTCCTTCCTGGCCTCTTGAAGTCGGCTTTCATGAGCCGACACCTTTTGTACTAGGTGTGCTAGGCTCTCGAAGTCTTCTGATGAAAATCTTTCCTTGATCGGAGCCACCAAACCTTGGAATGCTAACTCAGCCAACTGTGCATCATCCAGACTTAAACTATAACATCAGCTTCTAACATCACGAAACCGCTGGATATACTCTGTGACTGATTCCTCCGGCTTCTGTATTACCGATGTCAAGTCTATCAAACTCATCTCCTGAATCCCCATAAAGAAATACTTGTGGAATTGCTTTTCGAAATCGGCCCAACCCCAAACTGAATTTGGTGGTAATGAAGAAAATCATGTGAAGGCCGATCCGGATAGCAACAGTGGGAAGAATCTAACTCTCAAAGCTTCTTCAGCCGATGCCTCCCCACATTGAGCCAAGAATCGACTGACATGCTCCACTGTAGATACATCATCTTGCCCTGAGAATTTGGAGAAGTCTGGTATTCTGTATCGGCGCGGCAACGGAGCTCTATCAAACCAATCTGGATATGGAGGCCGATACATAAATATTTCCTTCTTCGGTCTTAGACCGAATTGTTCTCTTATTACCTCTGTGACTCTTGCTGATAAATCTTCTTTCCTTGGATCTTCGATGTGATAACGCAGAGGTAGAGTTGGTAGCCGATTCTGCCTCTGATATTCTCTCTGATATTTGTACTCAGGGACAGCTCCTGGATAACTGTGTTGATGCCCCCCATAGTACGCAGTTTGATGATATCCTTGAGGAATTCCATCTTGTTGCCCCCCAGCCAGCTGAATCGGTTCCACTGCCTTCTTGATCAAGTTCTGTAATGTGTTCACCAATATCCCAGATTGATCGATCAATGCATGATGAACTACTTCATTAACCATGTCTTGAAGTTGCTTCTGTGAACTTGCAGATGATGTATGGCTCGATTCATCAATCAGAACAGGCTTTGGAAATTGCGACTTCTGAATCGGCCCTTGATCTGTCATACCGAAGATTCTAGACCAAAGCTTCTGAAAAATCATCGATGTTCTGCTCCACTTGTTGTCTCTGGTTCTTCGGTCAAGTCTTCCATTGTAACTGGGGATTGTATCATCTTGCTGACCTCTTTTCCAGCCATGTCGAAGTTCTGTGTCCCACCGGGCGTGCCAAAGCGTGTTGACGCCGAAAACTGCCGGGGGGCCGTCCGGCGTCTGTGGTGACACGCGTAAGGTCCTAGAGATTTGCTTAACTCTAGTGCAGTCCTAAGGTCTTGAGTTTGCAGGCGTGCACAGTCAATTTGACCCTGTAATTACAAGGAGAAAGGAATGTTAAATTCGTGAGCCAAATCGGCTGGAAGCCAGCTTGGACTCATCTCATCGGCGATGGCCGATACGCACTGTAGCACTTATACATCGGCCTTAAAAGCGATGACGGCAGGAGCAATAGCATAATAATAAACAAGTATCGCGCTAGCCGATCATCGAAGGATATTCAAAAAACCGGCTATAACTTGGTAAAATAAACAGGCAGAATGCGTAAGTAAATAAATCAAATAAATCCTAGCCGATCATAGTTTAGTTGTTACTGTATTGCCGTGAAAGTTGCCCATGCCCGGCCCTTGCTTATATCGGCTCCGCGGGTCTTCATCCGCTGTCCGGGCTCGATACCCGGGTCCTTACCTAAGCTCGTGCCCAGACCTCGCCTAGGGTCATGCCCGGGAACCTGGTTTACTTGCACTTGGACGGCAGAATAAAACCAATCGGCTAGCCCTTAGCCGATCGTAAACAATAATATTAGGCAAGAATATTGTAATGACATAAATGATAGACAATTGATGAGCCAGCCGACTATCGAATAAGCATATGAATAAAAGGGGCTAGAAGCCGATTATAAAAAAAAACAATGAATAAACGTAGTCGGCTTCAACAGATAACTTATCGGCTAGCACTCCGATAACAAACATCGCACACACCCATCGGCTCATCAAGAGTAAGCTATTATCGTCAGTCTAGTAGATCGACCCACCGTGCAGCACAGACCGATGATGATAACGATACCTCAATGGGCCGATTAGATATAATGCGATCGTGATGAAGATAACTTACCGTGCTATACACCCCGATAAGACCCTGCGCGTAAAGCATCGACTTAGCAGGATCGGGTTTATCGCTAGCAGTTTAGTAGGTCGGACCTAACCGATGCAGCACAAACTGATAAAAACCGCTCCCAGTAAGCCGATACGATCTACGCACGCGTGATGTGATAACCTAATCAATCTATGAGATCAAACTGAACTATGCAGCCATAGATAAAAAAATATATCATGTAAGCCGGACTACCATAAACCGACTAGAATATCGGACCTAACCGAGGAAGTCATAGCCGATAAGATAGCCGTGAGGTGACGAGACTTACCCTCTCGCAGGAGTTTGGACCTAACCGATGCAGCCCTGCTCGAGAGCAAGATCTCCGTCGAAGGGGCCGGAAACAGAACGTGGCGATGCGCCGAGTTGTATTGATCGTTGTGCATGATTTACAAGGTGGTGCCTGGGCCATACTGTATTTATACCCTGAGTTACATGAGCCTTATAGACACGATACCTGATTTTCCTACCATAACAGAAAAATGCTAACTAATCTTACCGGACACGAGGGGTCAGTTTCCTAAGATAAACACCTGCCCTAATTAATAGTACAGTAAATAACTGCCAAGTAACGTCTTCACGGCCCTTCCCGATTCCCACGGGACCCTCTTCTTCGTCAGTTTTGACTGCAATTCTCCTTTGACCGAATCTGACACAGGTCTTACCAAATTTTGCGTATAACATGCCCCCCAATTCGCGAGTTCTTCTATAAGGACTTCGAAATTCTTTATTTTTGCGCTCCAGATTTCTTCATACCTAGGCGGCCAAGATAGCGCCTGCCAAATATATCTGTTTGATACCTAGTGCAACGGCCATCGGATTCCCGCTCGGCTTTGTCACATCTTTATAAAAACGCTTCGTCTCCTTGCTTTTTTTACGCTGGTGTGGGGCACGATCACCAGAGCACCACCGCTTCATGCTTCCAAATCTGTTCGCCCAAGCTCTAGCAAATCCAGACGAGCAAGGTCATCGCAACCTTTCTGCTCTGGCCGTTGGTGCATCCTTGGCATCTTCTCCCACTCCCGCGATGGCACGGGCATCTGCAGTTCCTGAGTAATCTTCTCAACCGAATTATTTTCCCCCCAATTCTGGCAAACCTAGACGAACACCGATCTCCCTGTTTTTTCATCTGTTCTTCGCCGGTTCTTGTTTGACTGTAGCATCTTAGAGACCAGATCTTGATTCCAGCCGCCGATACCCCATTTTTTCTATCATGGCCCCATATGGTAGCGAAACCCCCACCGATTTCATCACGCCGAGAGGTCCCAGCGTATTCCCTCAAGAACTCAGCCATGCGAATCAATGACTGGACCAACAGCTTTCAGGTCATCGCTGAGCAAACTGTCGGGACTGGAGGAGATAATTGGTACCTCAGGGGGGGGGTGTCGGGGGTGGCTGCAAAGAAACCTACGGGAAGAATCTCACATCGGCCACTGGTCATCAATCTTTCTCTGGCCGATATCGCAGAGAAATGAAATCTCTACTGCATCCGCCTCATACTTTGCCTGGTCCCGATGCTCTCAATGCCTGCTCTTTTTGGCACGGGCCTATGACCCACCACCTTGTCTGGATGTGCGACCATGCCGGGCTCACCTGTCTTGACAGCAACGAGCTACATGGCGACCCCTTCAGACTTCGCTTCAAACTGCGCTCATCGGCTCCAAGCAAAGAACATCCGGCTGGTCCAGTACATATCTCTTCACAACAAAGGGGACTGGATCGGTTGATGCCCGGAACATGGGTTGCTTTTCTGAACTTATGGCTGGAGCGATTGTTTTGGTGCGCGCAACCTCGATCGGACGTCAACATCAATGTTTTGCAGAATGCTTGGTGCTTACGAAAACAGATCCCCTTGGGGCAATTCTCCTTGGTGGCTCCTATACCTGCTCCATCAAGTGGCAACTAAAGATTATCAGCCGGGCCAGCCATCGGTCACATCGGGGTGGGTCCTTGTGGTTTCAGCTCTGCCTCAATATCTATACCTCCCAAGCTGTCCCTGGACTTCTCTCTCCGATCAACCTTACGTCCGGAGCGATTACCACAAGAAGACCAAGATCCTTTCTCCGCCAAGACCTCTATGGAGTGAAGCTCGCATCGAGCCCTCTCTGGCGCCAAGATGACCCCCGCTGACTCTTAGTCAGTGTCTTCAAGGGAGATTTTACTATGGTTCACCGGAGGCCACTCTCTGGTTTGCATGGTAAAGCGATGCATCATCATTGAGAATGCCTTCTAACTTTCGACCCTGCCTCAAAGCTCGACAATGATGAATTCCGCAAGGCCATCGTTCCTATCGCCATCACCCCTCGGTCTGCGTCCAACTAGCTTCTGCTGTGGGCCGAGATCGCGCCAGCCTTCATATTAGGTTTTAGCATCCAATCAGGTCGGGCGTTTCCCGGTTAGTTTGGCCACTTTGGTCAGCCGTTCCAATCGCCTGTTCTTTATCCGGCAAACTTCAGGCCTGCGCAATGTCAGCAACTGCCCCTGGCAATATGATTCCTGATGCGGACATTGTATCAGATTCCCTCTTCTAGGCGCCGCCACCGATTGATATACATCTGCCACTCCAACGACCCAAGCTTTTCGGTCCGATGGTGGTCAAGAACTGGAAAAAACATCTATTACAGCTTAGCGCGTCACCTGCTATTGTTCTCGCCTTGGGACACCGTGGAGTACGTCGAACTCTGATGAAGAGGGGGGGGGTAAACCGACCCGCAAGCCTTAACACCAGTTCACTTCACAATCATTATCTGGAGACTCTTATTTTGTCAGGCTGCCAGCGTGCGAGCCCACCTGAGAACAAGCAACAGTCGGGGGCGGCGCCGGACTCCAGTATCAAACCTTCCATCTGGGCCACCCCAAACTTAGGCGACACCGCTCCAGCCGTTCCAATCGGCTCTCGCTCCAGATGGCGCCCCGAATCAGGATGGACAAAAGCGTGAAGTAAGTTAGCACATACGCCCCTCCCTGAAGAAGCAGCAAACCGAATGCCGATGCCGATATGCCGTCTGGGCCCACGTCACCTTCTCCTCAAACAACATCCGCATCCGTCATCTCCTCAGCGTATGCGCCAAGTCTCATTAGTTAATATACCCGCTTCCTTATATTATTTCACCAAGTTCTTTGTTCAGCTCGCAATCATCGGCCTCCAGAACTTATCAACCTTTCTTCTGCCATCCTCCACAGCACTGAGCCGATGGCTTCCTCTGCTTGCCCACTCTCGTCCACCAATCCTCCAGTTGTCGACGAGGACAAATGTCCATATCTCCAATCGGCTGATATTGGCCCTTCTGAAGAAACAACCCTATTCATCTCCCTGAAAAACCGGATATCACACCAGCTGCTGACGTCTTTCCTCACGGTAAACTTCTTAGCCCATACTTCTGCTTTTAACATTTTACCCGATCCCTTTACACGATGCAATTTTTGCATGTCCTTAGCCGATTGTTTTCCCCTTATGACACGAACAGAGTACTGGACGGCAGAGGAAGACGACAACCAACCACCGAGCACCAGCGACCCAAACCGTCGTTTCCCAGCCGACGAGTGACCGCAGATTAATCTAACAAAGCATCAACAGATTGGCTTTAGAAAACCCAATCCATATCGCCCCGCTAGTTGAAGACTGTGGGCACCGATAATCGGGCAAGGCTTCTGACAGACAATCGAACACAATACCTGCCCCGAAGAACTCGTCGATGATTAACTCCATGCCAGATCATACTGGAATCTCACCAGATATTAAACTTAATCAAGCTTAGACAGCACATAACGAAGTTCGCGGCTGGAAGCAACAAGCGAGATCAACCGCAGGCATCTAAGCCAAGGCCGATCGGCTGGGCTAGCCCATGACAGCCCAGAAAGAAAAGACTATGCATGAATAATGGCTGCTGACCCCCCAAGAGCGTACCACACCCAAGACCTAGAACCAACTAGAAGAAGAAGGAAGACCCGACGTTGCTCGGTTAGAACTTGAAAAAGATTTCCGTAAGGATCTTTTGAAGCCACAGGAATCCGCACCTTATCGGGGGCTACTGCCACAAGCCCAGTCCAAGACCAAGAGGCCTAAGGTAAGCATGCGAGCGGAACGGTGCAGTACAAGTGCAGCCACTCGGCGCCTAAAAATTGAAAGACCATCCCAGGCTCCGATTGAACTGACGACATCGTGCCCACTTAATGAAATTGATCAATTCCGTATTCTCGCGCGCAAAATCAGAAAATTCAAAAATTCTTTGTAACTAACAATTGATGACTTCCTAATAATACGGCTGGACTACTGTACCATTGGTAAACAGTAACCTTGACTCGCTCTGGCTGGCGGTTCCTTCAATTTGCCCCTTGAGTTATTATTTTTGCTTTATCTGATCTAAAGGCAGATACCCAATTGATATCGGCAACTGTCTTGTAGGCGACATGTCAAACATTATAATCGGACCTTCCAGACATTAAAATCGGGCTATACTTAAGGCGAAAGAACGTCGATCCACACGAAGCATATACGGTAAGGGCTTTATTCTCTGAAGATATTCCGCTTAAGCCGCTTACGATAACTCTGTGACTGCCCATCAAGATCTTCATAACACGATCAGCAGTTACCAGGCAGCACAGCGAGTATAATCAGATAGGCCCCCCAATTAGGCGACCATTTTTCCAAACCTTAATAATCTCTGGACCCGATCGGCCACAAATTCAACTCCCACACAAAATCTCCCTCGCAAACGACTTATTCACCACCTTTTTGAATGTAATCGGTGCCACAGCCCTCAGCCTATTTCTTGATCCTTCCAACGCTCTGCAACGATTCTGTGACTAAATCTCAAGTTCATCATCGTTCATTAAAGTTATAATAATCAGCGAGCTGTCCAACTTGATTTTGTAAAGAAATCTCCTAGAGCGATGTTAGTCTCCCATGGTAAAAGCCGTCAGCCGATATATAATGATACTGCGGGCACGCGAGAGCATCCACTGACATGCCAGCGATAAGCCCATAGTGAATCGGTCTAACTAGTCAGGCATCGCATTGGGCGTAGCTCCATCAATTTCCGCTTAATCACACTTGATCAAACTCTGTTAGAAGCATTCCTGCCTGCCCATTGCCGCTGAGCATAATAAGCAACGAATCTTAAATAGCTTGGATCACCGCATACTGGCACAGCAAAACTGTGACAACTCATCAACAGAAATAGACCCCTGATTCCCAGTTATATC